>ML675603.1:99312010-99352992 GCA_007922155.1 Mesoclemmys tuberculata | reverse complement strand
TTCTTGCCCATAGGTAGATCTCTCTAATGGGAATATTATCTCACACTAATTGAAATATATTAAAAGATCCCACCCATATGTGACAGATGCACACTGGTACACTAACCTCTTCATTCAGATATTTGTGCGGTCCATCTGGTACTGTCAAAGTCTCTGAGTCATGCCCAGGCATAATGAAAGTTCACATATAATTATACTGATTGTGGACATTCATAAGAACTATTCTCTGTCCACGTCAGGACACCAGCATGTAGCATTGACATAAATATGTTTCAGGCTCTCCAATATCACGATAATACCAAAATAATAAATGACACTTCAATACATTCGGGATGCTGGTGAAGTCTCTAGCAGTCACAAACCTCTATTTCTTCGCTGTGTGCCATGTAAGAAATGGCCCTATAATTGCAAACTGCACTTGAGGATTCTGCAGCACAGAATATTCTTACCTTTAAAAGAGTTTAACACTATTTTCTACTGTGTGTGTTCTTCATTTTTTCCCCATAGTATTATAAAATGTTAGCTTTTAAATGACAATGCTTTGCTGGCTTTGTGAAATAAGGTTTGTTAAAATTCCAAAATAGTATCTGGGAAACACGCAATAGAAACATACAGTTTTTGTAATTAAGAAAATCTCAAAACAAAAGTAGAGTGAAACCATGTATTTGACGGTAATATTAATATTTTTCTTATTTTTTTTTTATAAATTGTTAACAGGCTTCTTTTAAAATGTTTAAGTTATACTATCTACATGTCTTTAAAATGTTAAACAATCAATAAATGAAGCTGGATGAAATGTGATTGCTATTTTATTTCAGGTTGATGCAACTGATAAGAATTTAAAATATGTATGTATTTACAAATAGATGTGTGAGATTCAATGTTATTTGTTTCAGTAAAATTATAAACATTGTGATGGACTTGGAAGCAATTTTACTATGGGCTCTGCCTACAGACAAGTTTGAATTAATATATCAGTAAGCCACACTCGGGTGCATAATGTTAGGCAAATCCTTTGCTCAGTGCCCAAGTGCTTGAAGGAGCTGGGTGGGGAATCCTTCCACAGGCCACGATGTGCCTGCTGGAGCTACTCTAAGATGAGGAAGTTTCTCATAAAGAAGTGGAGTCTTTAACCATCAGTGGAAAACATGCTGTGTGGGCATTGGGATTTGATTAAGGGGTGTCCAATCACTAGGCGTTGCCTTGCTTTTAAGGGATTATGTTAGGGGCCATCACACAACAAGCCTTCATCCATTTTAAGCAAGTTTTTGTTCCTTGGTTTTTAATATAACAAGGAAGAAGGAGTAATTGTTTCCTTCAGATGAGGGTTCTCGAGTGGTGTTTTGCATCACACCTTTTAACATACACAGTAGCACCAAGATGGACCATGACCAACTAACAAGAACTGAAGGACCTTCAGCTGCTAGGCTTATCGGTTCCATCACCTAAGTATTCAGATGCATGGCTGGAACAGAAAGGATAATTTATGAGCACTGGGAGTAAAAATCACAAATACCTTTTGGTTTAACAGTAGCAATAACTATAAAGTCATGTCTAGTTTATCCAAAAGAGGGTTAAGGATCCTCACACATGGAACCTTCCCTCTGGCCAGGGTTAAGTTCCACGCTGCATCTTGTTGAGTGCTCCTCTGCATTGTCCACTTGATCCAAAACAGTGGATCCCACATGGCTCGTGCTAGCAGGCTGCTCCAATTATGTTTGGTTAAGTGCCCAGTTTCCTGTTGTGCTGGTTCTCAAAACCCACCTACTTCCAAATGCTACATTCTTCCCAGGTCCCTATAAGCCTGTCCCTGTTTCCTCTGAAGAGGGATATTTCCTTGCATCCATATATAATCAATCAAGGTATCGTGGTGCCAGAGGACTGCCCACTGATTCTCAGTGCTTCTCTTATTCCAAAGCCTGCTTCTCAGCATGACAACCTGCCTAGTGTAGGTGGGAAAAATGTGTCTTCTGCATGTGCTGTTCACTAGCCATTTCACATTGCTCACTGGTAGAGGACAATTTAACTTTTCCCACGACGGATGTTATGGCAGAGAGAGTGATCCCCATTAAATACCCTTTAGCTTATGGGATGGTGCACTGAATCAACCAATCGTGAGTTCACATCTCATCTCTTGCACTTACTATTGAATCTTTGTTTAAAAAAAAATTAGTCCCACCAGCCCTTACATTTTTGTTTGTTTGTTTTGCTTTACATTAAAAACTTTCTTATTTGTTTGAATATTTTGGCATAGCGGTATCCAGAACTCAGTGGTATAGTCTTACTATTGTCGCACCAGGATCCTATAGATTGTTTGTCCATATTACCCTGTTGGCTTTGTAGCAGCGAGAATGCACTGCAAGCTCATCTTTAATTTGCTGCTCACCGTCGTCCTGACCAGCATGTCTCTTATGGCATTACTACTTTCCAGGCTTTCCCGGTACACTGAATATCTGGTTTTTGTATTTCTTCCCCATACATATTAGCTCACATATGATAAGATTCTGCCTCATAAAGCTCTATTATAAAACAAATATTTACGGTAATGTTAGAGACAGATTTGGGCAGCAAAGTTAGGCCTGGGCTCCAGATTTCAAGTTTTCTAAGGTTTGGGGGTGTAAAGATCTGACGTTTTAGTTTGGAGACTTTTCAAGTTGAGATCTTTCATTTTTTCTTTTTGTTAAAATTATTTAGTAAATATGCTTTTTGTCCAAATGACTAACTCAGATTTTTCAGTGAATTGCAAACCATGATATTATGCAGTAACAATATAAAACTTCTGTTGTGTATTGTGTGTCCTGCCTAGCTTGCCATAGCTAACAGAGCTAAACTATTTTGGGATAGCTCAGCCAGTTCTGTCTGGTCTTGAAGTAGAAGAATAAACTTAGTCTGTGTGTGTTTACATCTCCCTGTGTTCCGGTCTGCTGGTGTCTCTCTGACTGCAAGTAACTTCCAAGTATCCAAACATAACACCTTCCCACTGTGTCCTTCCAAAGATGTCACATAGCCCGGGAGTATCCAGGGGTCATATCACATCAATTTTGACCATCTCTTGCATTTTAATAGCTGTGTCACAAACTTTGCAATAGTTAGGTAAAGTGACTTATTTCTCTCTATAAAATATACCTCCTTCAGAAGACAATCAACGAGTTCTCCGAGTGACTTTCCACTTAGCTTTTTTAAAGATTTTAATATTAAAAATCACCTATCATGAGTCTTAGTTTGTCACTTCCTTCTACACAAAATGCTGACCTCTTTGAGAACTTTCCAGTACATCAAATTGATGCTAACACTTCCCCCCTTATGATTAGTTTATTTATTAAAGTAGGCTATATGTTCAGACATTGATAATTCTTATTCAACCAAGAAGATTACCGACAAGTTCATCCATTTTAAAAGGAAACTAGAATGGATTTCTCATTTGGCAGTCAGTCGGTGTTCTTCATTTGTCAGAAAAAAGCCTAAGCTGTCTTTTCATTTGTCAAGTCTGTCTTCCCCATCATATATAGTAAGGTAGAGATTTCAACTCGTCTTGATTACTTATAGCAGATACGTTTTGGACAATAAGAATAAGTTTGGTTCACTTTGAAAGACAAGCATAGTAGCTCATAACAAGTGCTATAGGGTACTAATGGCAGGGCCCTGTCAGTAATATCAAATGGCAAAACATGGGAAATTCTCTCTCTCACACACACACACACCCTACTACTACAACTTCTATGTACTGTGTGTGTGAGAAAAAAAAACACGATAGTGTAGTGTAGAGGGGATGTGTTTATCCTTTTTTTCTTCTAAACTCTTATGTTTTTAAATTGCTACCCTTCCAGGGGCCTAGGAGGGAAGGAAGTCCAATTGTGGGGCTGGGACTTCTAAGATGAAACTGGGATTTTGGGGTACAAGGGAGACTTTGGGATTAAAGAGACAGAGGATGAGAGGAGAAAAAGACACCGCCTAAGTTTGGAGGTGAAGGGGAAGGAAGGACAAGAAAGTGTGTGCGTGTGGTGAGGAGGAAGGTGAGGAGTTTAGATATGAGGAAAGGTGAAAAAAGGTGACCTTGACCAGGTGTTCAGGGACAATCTAGTCTGGAGCTGGGAGAAAGAGAAAAGAAAAAGATGAATACAGGCAGGAGAATATGACAACAGGGAAGAAAGCTGGAGAGAGGGAGTAAGAACTGGAAAGAGAAAGATAGATAAAAAATAGAAGAAAGGGAACAAAAGAGGAAAAAGTAGAGCCTGACTGAAACACAACACAGCTATAAAATAAAAATAATTGTACAGGATAAATAACTAGATCCCAGTATGTGTGTATTTATTTTATCTTACTTGTTTTTTTAATTCCTTTTGTTTTTTTAAGGCAAGTGCTATAGGGGAGAAAGAGTTTTGTGTTTTACCTATCAATGCGGTTTCTTATTTCTGTTCTCTGTCTGTGGTTGTATGTTCTTTTTGTTTATTCTTTATTGCATCTGATGAAGTGGGTTGAAGCCCACAAAAGCTTATGCCTGCAGAAATTTTTTAGTCTTTAAGGTGCTACAGGACTCTCGTTGTTTTTGTTTATTGTTGCTTCTTTCTGTCTCTCTCTCCCTGCCCCTGTGTCTTTGGAAGAATAAGATGTCACCCTTCCAACCATGCCTTCTGTATTTGCTGTAATCCAAAAGTGGATTAAAGGTGGTTTAAAGACCAATTTTGCATGGCCTGCCACCTTCTTCCATTTCTCCTTATTTCTCATCCCTGAGCTGCCCCAAGCACTCCTGAACCTCAGTTCAGTATCTGGTCTTTAGATTTTAAAACAAGGTAGTTGAACCATATTTTTCTCCTTACTTACTTGCTGTTAAATATGTTCTTTGCGCTCTTATTTTTTAACCATGTAATGAAAGGGTTAATTGACTTATGGTGAGCAAGATTCTGGTTTCAGTTATAGTGGTATAAACCTGGAGTAACTGCACTAACGCCAATGGAGTTATTCTGGGTTTACACCAATATAACTGAGATCAGAATCTGGGCCATTATCACCCATCATCAATAATTTCCAAACCAATTACCGGTAATATGCCACTTATTATTTCATGCATCTCCAACTCTTCTATCATCAATTTCTTTATATGTGGGTTTTCAAATTAAATCACATTTTTGTGTCATTTTCTTCTTGCTTTCCAATCACAAATTTGGGCAAAATTTTCATTGATTTTGACAACCTTGGGCCAACGAACAATTTCACAAAGTCAGAATGACATGCAATATTACTTTTATCCTTCTAAAAATAGCTCAGAAATACATATTCAGATAAATGTAAATCTTTCTTACCTGTTTGTACTGCAGATATCTTAAGCTTTTGTTTCTTTGTACCTTATTCTTATGTTATGCTCTAAATCTGATTAATAAACAGAATATAACCAAAAATACAAAGATTGCCAACTTCTTTACAGAAGAACAAATTATTCCCAGTACTGACTGCTGACTCATTGTGCATTAGATTTCACATCCTGCTTTCAAAATGACTGAACCACAATGTCAACCAAAATATTATTTAGAGGAGTAAGTGAAGTGGAAGTGTGAAGCACAGAACAAAAATATCTGAGCAGAACATACATATGATTTAGTTTTGCGTATTAATGCAATACTGTAATGCTTCAACTAATCACCAATTTTTTCCCACCGAATCTTCCACCAACTTCTGACTGTATGCAATGATCCCTCCACCTTACTCTTTCTTCCACTGGTGGCCCCACCTGCCATCCCTGCCTACTTCTGAGATTTTTTTGGCGCACTGAGGATGCACCCACTCTTAGTTCTTTTTTACCTATGCTTCGAATTCTGATTTAGCCTGTCTTTCGATGGTAAATCACCAACAGAAGAGTTATGGGATACCTTTTCGTCAGAGACTGCCACAGTGCCACAGTACTGGGGCCAACTCTTGGCCCTTCTCACCCAGGTATTGTATAACAATACAAGGCTACAAAATGGGACATTGCCTATCTGTGAGTTATCTCATGTATTGTTTTCCTTCTTGGGAGAAAATACTTTTTTTTTATAAGGCCTTAAATGCCAGAGTTGCTTCCAAGAGTCAGCTGGACATTAATACACACTCCAACCCATACTCCAAGGTTTGTTCTGCTGAGGAACAATCTGTTCTGACAGGTCAGGCCACCACTACTAAGCTTGTTTCTAGAGAGAATTATGTGATTCCTGTTCCAGTTACAACTGGTAGTCCTATAGCCACTGAGACCTGGTCTACCGCTATAACATTTTACTGTTTCGAAACATGGTTGTCAAACTATCTTGTTTGCTGAACAGAAAATGAACACAGATTAGAGTCCAGCTGAGAAAAAGAAAGAAAACCCGTGTTTTCACATTAGCTATCTGTGATTAAACATGCAAGAGTTTAACTCCCTCTGTAGAATCTATGAACAATGGAGGACCAGTGGGTAACAATGCAGAACTAGTATGATCTGATGGCTGGGAGAAGCAGGAGGTCTGGGAACATTAGGAACAGCCAGAGCCAGCCCTAGACCAAATAGCGCTCCAGGCGAAGAGCATCTTTAACGACATTCCCCCCACCCCTCCATTTGTTAAACTTTTGAATACCTTATTTTTTATTGCATTTGTAGCTCATTTCACAACTTTGATGCACGATTTGCATGCATGATTTATCCCTGTTAAGTAAGATGATAAATTTGCATGCTAAGATCTGTAAATCTGTATTTATTCATGCCATATATAAGTAAATAAAAACATTGTTTCCTCTAAGCTTATAGAAACTTTTCAATTTTAAGAATAACTGGATTGTACTAACATAAAGAAGTTGAACTGTGCACCAACATTGGGTGGACAGTATTAAATAGCATTACAGTAGGTGACAGCCTTAGAATGTTTATCCTAGTCCTTTTGTTTGAAAGGTTGATTTTTTCACCATTCCCCTCACGAACTGAAGCACAATGTCAGCAAGAGCCAAAGACTGGCCAATGGCATTTTCAAGTGATAAAATAGCAAGTGATGTCAGTCTCTCGTCAGTCATCGTCAGTTGAAGATATGTTTTAATGAGCCTGAGCTTCGAAAAGCTGCACTCACCATTTGGGGCAGTGTGACCAGCAGCGTAAGCAGAATCCTCAGAGCTATCCACACATTAAGAAAAGTTTCCTTCAGTCTGCATCATGAATGAACTGGAGAACTTGGAGTGGAGAGTGCTTCCCGTGTGGCAAAATGTAACAGATGTCTTCCAATTCTACAAAGTGGTCTTTATCATTGACAGCTGAACATTCCCCCTGTGTCAGCATCCAATGAAGGTCCGTACAGTTGTTCAAGAGTGTTTTCCTGTCCGCCAGCAGCTTATTAAGATCATCCAAAAAAACCCAGGTCTTTTTGTGGTGTTTCATATGTCCAAATCTTTCTTCGATGAACACTCAAGCAGTGTCAATGAGCAAGCAAAAAAACTCCCTCTTGAATTTTTCTTCCAAGCTTCCCATCATGTCATTTCTGCCTTTGTAACCAAACTGTCTCTTCTTCAGATGTATACGAGTTTCCTTGAAGATAGACTCAACTACTAAGTTTTCCCCCATTTCTTTGACAGCAGTGATGGCCAGAATGAAATCAAGGCAACTTTTAATCAAAGTAGTAGCGGTCACAGTGTCCATCAACTGAGTTTGTAATGCCTTGTTTACAAGGTTTACCTGGAACACGATATCCTGCCAAACCACAATTGAGGCCAGAAATTTGAAGTAAGTGAGCTGGTTTGCCAGGCTTTTGCCTCGTGTTGGGTTCTGGCCTTGGCTTCACTTGACTACGCCACTGCCTAAAGCCTGGTCAATGTTGTCCTTTTTCAGATATTTTCCCATCAAATTTTCCCCTTGCTGCAAACTAAATTGCAATTGAGCTTTTTGCTTCCTATACTGAGGTCCTGAAGGCTTCTTTAGGAGGAGCTTTTATTTTCTAAGGGGGAAAACATACAGTAGTAGTGAGAACAGAAGTCTATGATCTGCAGTTTTAGAAAGTCATTAAGCATTATGGGTTACGCATGGCAAAAGAAGTAACAGTTTTTTATACTGTTGTGTAGATAAGACTTCGATAGATATCTCTGGCAGCTAATCAGATTTTATTAGATGCTACTTATGCTCTTCAAGTTTTAAAACACAAGTACACATTCACAATTACACTGTACAGAGCATCTCTAGCGATGTTCCTTCCAAAATTCTTTGCATCAGATGTGTCAGCCGTTAGGAGTGAGGTTTTGTAGTTCGAGTACATTTCTGAAAACGAATAGCTTTTTTCCTATGCACTGAAGGTGAAGATGTCATTAGCATATATGGAAATGACTAATTTCCATATGATAATGAGATGGTCATGGGTGGAAAAAACTCTCTCCTAGAGTTGTCTGTTATGTATGGAGTGCATCTACGCACATTAAGCTCTGGCACTTTCTGATTCACAGAGTTCCATTGTCTCCCTTCTCCTGAGTGAAGGGTGCACTCTATCACTGCGCAGACACAGCCATCAGTGAACTTGTGTTTGACCCATGAGCCAGTTAGTATGGGCACTTAGCTATTATTTAACAACAACAAAAAGAACTTTACCCAAGGCAACCTTTGGATTCTTAATTGCCTATCTACACCCAAATCTGAACACTGTTGTATTACATGCCTCAGAAGCCCTATGGCAAAGTCAAAAATGAACACCAGATTGCCAGAGTCCCAATCCAGTATGTTAACCTCGAGATCATCCTTTCTGACATGTTCACAGAAGTAATTTTTTCCTCACTATTGAGGTTCTACTTCCAGCACCGATGTTAACTTTTTTGGGTCTTGAGTCTTTCAAATAAATTGTAGCCTGACTCCAGATAATTATGTTATATCTGAAACAGTTTTTCAAAATGAAAGCCCTGGCTTTTGAGAACCCAGAAATATATTTCAGAAATGATCTCTGCAGCTTTAACTTAAATACTTCGCTCAAGTGTAAAATTAAACAAAAGCAGGCAGGAAATAATGCTTAAAATAAGAAAAACAAACTAGAAAAATAAATCATCATGTTATCTTAATGCATCCTAGCCCAATGCTGAGGGCTGGGAAATAAAAATCATATAGCATTTTGTGAAAGCAGCATTACTGGCAGAGGTGAAACTAACATGGCTGCTAAATCTTTTTGCTGAATATTTAATAAAACTTCACAGTGGTGTGGTTTATCAGATTATCATTTCTTGAATAAGGGAAATAACTAAGGCTCCAATCTTACAAAGATTTGTGCACATGTTTAACTTTTTATTCACTGTGAGTACTTTCATTAGCTTCAATGGTATGGGGGTAAAATTAAGCACATGTGTAAGTCTTTGTAGGACTGAAGCCAAAGTGTGCCTAGCACCTCCCATCCTTATTAGGCAAAGTTTGAAAATTTCCTAATATAGAGAAAAAAATCCTGAACTAAATCTCTCTTCTCTATACTTTCCACATTGTAAAGAAGTTCCTTGGTTTAGAAGGCAGTGTGTATTAAAGTCATATAGCTCAATCTAACTCATTCTTCTGCTTTCCCCTGTTCTCATTGAATTCAGAGGGATAAGAACTGGTTGTCTCATGTATTTTAATAGAACTTGCAAATATTTTAGCATATCATTTGCTTAGATTGTATTATTTTATTTACCTGATTTTATTATATATTGTATATTCCTTTGCTGGTGCTTAAATATTTATTTAAAAAGACAGTTTAATAAACTTCCAAGGAAAGATATTATAAATGTCTCTTTTTAAATCTTCATTAAGGTTTTCATAAGTGACAAAAATACTTGGAGCATTACATGGTTTTGTAACAGATCTTTGATTTGTAAGTTAATGCCTTTATGAATAGGTTTTGGCTGATTGTATCTTTGAATGAATATTTCATTTACAGTCCTGGAGAGGAGATTCTGTTTAAAAGACTAACAGGGTATGTTGTAAGTAGTAACAATAATTTTGACATAATATTCTGCCCAAAAGAGGCAGCTCACACTAGTGACTAGTGCACACAAAGTTACCAAAACTGCTTTGATTCACGGAAATGAGTTTTATTGTAGAACTGCTTCAGAAAAACTGCTGATGCTTCTGCTACTTCCAGTTGTGATATGAAAACGGCTGCTTTGTGTGCGCACAGGCTACACGTCACAGGTGGGGCTTCACTCCTGCAAAACTGATGAAAGTTACGGTCTAGATCTTTAGCTGCTAGATGAAAATGGTATATTCCAGTATCTCTAACAAACAGAAATACTGTAGGAAAAGAGAAAAGTACTAAAGGGAAAGAATAAACACTACCTATTGCTTTTTAGCACACCAATGAAGGGGAGTAAAGACCCTATGTTCCACTGCAACTTTGACATACTGTAAGAGAAATATATGGGAACTTTAAAATTAATAGAAGGCGATACTTTCTTCCAACTAGTACAATAAATATATTGGTTGAAGAATAACTTGGTAGCATAAGAACATATACAATACTCACCTGCTGTTAAAGAAAATCTTATTTATGTCCAACAAATTGGAGAAACCGTTCAAGAATAGCTTATCCATGTGAAAATATGACCTAGGAAATCTTATCAACCAAGGTCAGTAAGCACTAAAATGATTCACTCAGCAAATACTGCTCTAGGGAACTGAAAGTGCTTGAGGCCACTTTAATGAGCACATTCATATTTTCCTCAAGGTTTTAAAAAATGGATTAAATGATACAAGACACTAGTGAGCAAGTCTTTCTTCTACTCTGGTGATCTGAGTTTAACTTTTCCCAACCCCTATTTTCTGATTCTGTTCAACTACCCCACTGCTTGATTCAAATCAGAACCAAGGTGCATTGGCAGTAAGTGTGTCACTCCTGGTTGATGGCCCCAGAACTTCCACTTACCCCTCTACCATTGGCACTACCTGCTTGCCATTGGTCCAGTCACTCTGATCCAATTCTCTAACACCCCCACCCAGCCCATATGTCACCACGCAACAAAGACACCTCACCCCTAAATCCAGCTGTCCTCAGCTACCCAGATGAGTAATGTGCTAACCGGGGGCGGTTAGCTTAACCATGGGCAGTTTTTAATAAACCAGAGTGGGATTTTTCAATACAGGGGTATAGCACACATCAGAAGAATGAAAATGGCCATGGAATGGTGAGACCACACCTAGACTATTATAGACAATTCTGGACATCACATTATAAGAAAGGTATTAGAGAAAGAAATAGGAAGGGTATAGAAGAGGGCAACAAGAGGATTTTGCTGTGTAAAAAGATTGGAAAACTCTAGATTAATATTCTTAACAGAGAAGATTAATTAGTCCATGACTGAGGATTCTTTTCTGAATTTCTTTTAGAAACTTTGTTTCTGAGGTTATTGTACGGATTTTGCTTATGCTGTTAAAATTTACTTCCTAAGCTTAAAAATAAATGTCAGGCTATGTAAGAATTCATTTCAAGGCAATAGGGTTGGAATAATGATCCATAATGTTCCTTTTTATATTCTTTGAGTATATTAAAAGAAAACCATCTCCAAGAGTCGTGATGAGCAAGTGGCTGACTGCAGTCAACAGCAGGGATTCTGTAAGGATCAATTCTGTCCTCTCCAGTAGATAGCAAGACAGTTAATGGAAATCACTTTTGAGCATTTCATAGCGATGTCTGAATGATCAGACCAGCCAAAGACATATTTAAAACCTGCTCCTTTACCTTAATTAGTATGCACCTGGGTTGTACATAATTCTGCAGATACCTATTATTGCTAGTATTGTAAAACCGGTTCAATGAATGGGCTGAGCAGAGGTACTGAAATAAATTAGTTTGATAGCTAGTCTAGAGATTATTGTTCCCAACCACTATAATTCAGAACACATTAAATTTATATGGTGAACACGAAAATCATGATTTAAAGTACATACGTGTTAGGTGCATGCATTTGGAGTGACTATTCAAATGATCAGCCTAGTCAAAGAAAGAAGGAGAGAGAAGGAGAGAGACTAGACAGACTCACCCCATACAATTTGCTTTGAAATGTTAAAGAAACCTTTTATTTCCAGGAAACTATTAGGGCAGGGCCTCAGTGCAAGTGTTTCCATTTAATTTTGGAAAGCTATGTTCTGCCTACTATAAGTGTTACTTTTAGAAGGCAGGTTCTCAGCATTTTCTGAAAAATTAGACCACTTTAACACATTTGAGATTGAGGCATCCAAAATCACTATTCACTTTTGAAAATTTAAGTCTAAAACTATTTACATTTAAATACCTTTAAAGGGTACTTGGGTATAAAAATATAATATCTTTCAAATAGAGCCGGGCAAAATTTTTCTTTCCTATAATTTATTCACCAAAAATAAATCAGTTTTGGGTTGAACAATAAATTTTAAAAAGGCAAGGGAAACATTTTGGTTAGCAAAAATGAAAAATATCTATTTCAGGTCAGCCATCAAACCAAAAACAAAAAATTATTTTAAAAAAAAATGGTTAAGATCTACTTTAAAGTCTAACAACTTTGGACTATCTTGGGCTTTCATCAAGTGATGCATGTCACAATGGGAAGCTGGAAATCTACAATTGCGGGGATATGAACCTCCAGTTTCCATCTCAGCAATGTTGTAAGATATAAGACTATCACTGGTGTAGGACTTGTTGCCAGGTGATAAAGAAAGCTGTATAATCAGGGAAAGTACTTGGAAGAGGTGGGTCCTTTTTAGAGAGCTGCTCAGCTTCACCAGACACAGACACATCATGACTTCCTAACCAGAAGCAGGAGGTTCTGGGTAGGATCTCGGGCATAGGGATGCATGTGGACATTGCAATGATAGTGGAGATGAGAACTCCAAGATGGGACAAAAGAAAAAAGGCAACTGATATGGGAGACCACATCTGTTCGGCCTTACAGAAATCAAAAAAAAGAAATGGGGGGGAGAGAGAAAGAAAGGTGGTTGTAGGGAATGGCAGCACCTCTTCTTTTTCCAGCAACTTTTTCAAATTTCTGACTTGTTAATTGGAGTAAAAATAGTTTTGGGTGTTTTTTGCAAACATTCAGATAATGAGGTATATTTGCATATAAATTTAAACCGCTTTTTTAATGGATTGTAAAATGCTCGTGTCACGTAGAATTCCCCAGGCAGGGTTGGTTATCCCAAGTTATGTGCCTCTGAACAAACACTCCTGCTTTTGGGGAGGCAAGAGTTAATCGTCAGGGACAGATAACACAGTTCTCAACAGGACAGTACCTTCATCCAGATGAGGGAAGTGGCTGAAACCTCAGGGAATACGAGGGATGATCCTCAGGCAAGGACCCCTTATAAGATTTACACACATACCTTCCACAACAGTAGTACAATGTGTTGAGTTCCCAGTGTCTAGATATACAGACTGATGCTTTGTTCCCCAATTTGGAGTCCAGGTAGCACAAACCTCTGTTTCTCCTTCCTGGACCGAGTTACCTTCCACCCTCTGTGTGCTCCAACACGAGGGTGTGAAGTGAGCTCAAAATGATGACTCCTTGGTCCTGGTGCATAGACTCATGGCGGTTTCCATGGCTGCTGTGTTAGCCCAGACTGTCCTTGCTTCAAGCTGCTTTCTCTCAGTCCCACAGCTGCTGCTTCTCCTCCTCCTCCCTGGCACAAAATTCTAAGGCTGCACAGCTGAAATTGTTTCTTTACAGCTTCCAGCCTCCGGAGCAGCTGACTGGCCCAGAGTCATCCAGGTGACCCCCAGCCAACCCCCTTTCAGTTTTGAAGTGACATCCCTCCCCTATGAAACTCAAGTCACTGGCAACAACCCATTTTGGGAGGGTGGGGGTGGGATTGACATTCCTCCCTAAACTGAACATCCATCAGGTCTCCTGCACCCACAATAGAAGATTAGGTATGGGAGGTGGCTGGAAGGAAGGCAGTGCCCTTTCCCATACCAATCAGGGGTTTTATCCCGTGGAGGAGGGGTCTCTGCACTCCTCCATGCTGAAAAGTAATGTCATTCTACTAACATGTAGAAAAGAATGCTAAATAGTAAGGGGCCCAGTTCATAGATGTTAAGGCCAGAGGGGACAACTGTCATCATTTAATGTGTCTTCCTGCATAAAACAGGCGATAGGACTATGCTGCATTCATTCATCTGTCCAGGTGAGGTCTAATATAGAATTTCTCCATCTTGGATGCTACATTGAGTTAGAAAATTGTTCTCTATATTTAGATTTGTTGTTGATATTTAGAAATTTCGAGATTGTGTTAGTACTGGTAGCATGTGTCACTCCGATTGAAGTCCCCCATGATCTTGCAGCTTTTCTGATGCACATTCTAGACAGGTGCTTAAGGAACTGGTCATCCTATTCGGCAGTGTGATTTGGTGGGTCTTGTGGACACCAACTAGTACCCCATCAGATATTTCATCTGTTAGAATATCAATCCACAAACATTCAAGATCATTTGTTTCCAAGCTATTAATGTTTCAGAAACAGGTAACTGACAGAGCTAATTCCCTCCCTTTTTGCCCACTCACTCCTTCCTAAATTGGTTATAACCAGCTGTTTTAACATTCCAAACAAAGAATGTCTCCTTCCCTGTCTTTTAGTGCTTTGATTAATTTTGTTCTCAATATCTTGATTTTAGGTTAAATGAGTACTCACTTGCTCCCCTCTGCCTTTGGTGTTTAACTTAAGCCTCTCCTTACGAGTCTAGCTGGCTAGATGTTTGGTTCCTGTTCTGCTGAAATTAAAACCATCAAGCCTTTCTCCCCATGGAAGGTGGACCAATGTGGAAGATGGACCATGGAAGGTGGACCAAAACCCAAACCTTACACCACGTTTCATGAATTGTAAAATACTGAAAAGTAATGCTATTCAACAAACATGCAAAAGAGAATGCAAAGTCATGAAGGTTCCATCTGCGCAAACCTTCTGTTCCCAGACTACTACTGCACCAGTGGGAGCTTTCAGTGTGCAAGAGTTGGTTTCTAGAATTCCAGTATTCAGGTAATTAAGTTCTTAACTCTAAATAAAGTGTTGCCACACCAGGCACACATATGATACATTTTATAATAAATTGTTAGGAAATAGTGTAATAGAGTGTTTGTATATTTTAGGCTTACCTAATTAAAAATCTCCTTCAAACTACTTACCCAGGTTTTTTTCCTAAAAATACTGAATTGTGGGGAATGCACAATAAACAATAAAGTCATACATATTTCTATGTATTTACAAAATATTAAAGGATTAAAACTAATTTCAGTCACAGTGGAATTATATTGTCTCTGTTTATGAAAACACTTAGCGTTTGGCCTTTCTGTGTTTCCTAATTAAAAAAAAAATTTGCAGAATTCCATTTACTTATATTTGTAAGGTTTAATATTAATCACTTATTAGAGATTAACCTTTAGTGATGAAATTTTGTAATAGATACTGGTAGTTCTAGCTGTGGTTCATTATTTTAAAGGGAATATAAACACAGAATAAACTGTCAGTGTAATGCTTACAATAAGATTTTGATGACATTACAGTATATTCCTCACCAATATTTATGAAATCAGCATTTATTTAATGAAAAACAAGCCTTTAGGAGAACCAGTACAGTCTAGTTGCCCAGACAAAAATCGATGAATGAGAAGACCTAGGTTCTAGTCCTGGATCTGCCAGAAGGCGTTTTCTAGAATGATCAGCATCTATGTTTATCTCTCTCGAGTCTGAAACAAATAATCACCCACATCATATTAGAAAAAAGTTCTACCATCTATTCAGTACTGAATCTGAGGGCTTGGGGGAAATCTAGGTTATTGCTGTGCTAATGCCAAATACTGAAATATTCCTTAATAAATGACACCCTGACACTTCCTCGTGTTGAACAATACCTTCTGTGAGCAGTTTCACTGATTTTTATAGACGTCATTTATGAAGAAATTTAACCAAAATGTAGAAAATTATTTTTGTTCTACAGTATTGCTGATGTCACACAGCCAAAAACCTCACAGGTCAGATCTCAAAATATCATGAGACTATATTAAAGAATTGTTATGAGAAATAGATCTGGGGGTCTTTTTTTTTTTTTTTGCCATCTGGCTTCTGAGTCTTTAGAGGGTGCTCCCTTCATATTTTCAAACTTTTCTCCACAGCTTATGAAGATTAGAAGTTTTTATTAAAAAAAATCGTTGATATTTTCATCGAATCTCTTGATTCCAGCTACAAGGGCTGTATTATTCCAGCTAATGGCTTAAGATAAAAAAACTTTATTTACAGGGGCTATATTACACTAATGATATATTTTCTCTACATGAGTCTGGCTTCACTGTGCTATAGTGGTACTGCTGACAATTTCCTGAGATGAATCTTCCTTTGTAATTAACACACACATTTACCAAGTGTTATGTTTACAATTCTGAAAAGGGATCTTTTGAAAAACGAAACTAAAAAAAAAAATCCTGCATGAGGTTGAAACTGCAAGAACTACTGTATGACATTACCACAATCAAACTTCTTTCCAATGGTACCAACACGATGACAACAACGTTATATTCACGGTTGCATGAAATAACACTATTTATTGAGGCATTTTATCGGTATGAATAATGTACAGATAAAAAGACAGGCATAGGCAGAATGGATTCATTCACATTTCAGAAATATCAAACATCTATATTAGGACACAGGACTGAAATAAAGACAGGCACACGTTTGCTTTTGTTCACCAAACCTTTGCATGCAGTGATGACGTCTACACAATCTTAGACCAGAAACAATACCTTCCAAACGTGAGTGCCAAAATCTGGGTTGGTTGTATAAGCAGGAGCATGGGACAAGTGACCTGACAGGACGTATTTCAGGGTAGCTTATTTTGTCATCTTTTTGTGTAGACTCCACAAAATCCAGATTTGAACAAGCAGCAAGAAAAGAGCAAGGCCAATTTTTTCAAAGTTTTCAAAGTTCAAAGGTGCATATATTTAGGAAGCTTATTTAGGCATATAAATAACTGGTCTGCTCTTCAGAAGTGCTAAGCACCCACCAACTTTCACTCACAGGAGCTGTGCTTTGAGAGTCAATGGTCAGCACCTTGAGTGAGGGTTACACAATGTACTCCATGTTTATAACTGTGTTTTGAGTGTGTATGTAGAATAAAGTAACATTTGCAAGGGGAGATTACTTACCATTTAGAAAAAGACAGTCGGCTATTTAGTATCTGTTTTTTCAATGTAAGTTTCATAGCCACAATAAGTTTTGAAAATATATTTAATTTAAGAGCCATACTGGTTCAATATATGTTCATAGATGTGTAATGGATGCTTTTAACAACAAGTCACATAATGTGGGCATTCACATGTGAATATGGGTATTTGCTATTCATGCTGGATGTGCACATCACTATTGATAATGTTTCTTATCCAATCAGGGAGCAGAAACAATAGTCACTGATCACATACCATGTTAAAAATGAATAATCAAATGCATAGAAAGTAGATCACAAACAACTCAAAGGATGAAATATGTTCACATAAATTGTTTTTTGAACAATTACAAATAATGAGTACATTCATAAAAATCAGTCTGTCATTGCTAATTCACAAAAGAGTATAAAAGGCTATACTTGATGGATAAATTATTTGCTATGAATAGTTCACCCATATCTAACTATGAAGCTCATACATCTCTATTTAAAAAGTGAGCACATATTGTTGAGGCACAGTACTGGAAGTTAGAAAATCTGAGTTTCTTCCTGCTTTTTGCCATAACTTCCTGCTTGACTTTGGGCAAGCCAATTATGCCTAGATTCTGCCACACTTATTCACATTTCTCTGCTTTGACCCTTGTATGCTGTTGTGGCAGCCTAAAAAAATCCCATTGAGCCCTAGATCAAACCAGGGGAGAGTTGACGCTGCCTCAGGTTTTGTGCATAGTAGCCTGCATTGGTCTGTCAGGTCCCTGCTCCAAGGACTGAGTCGGCAGAAAGAGAGGTGCTTTGGGATGGCAAGGTGTGGGGCCAAACGCATAGTTCTGCAGGGACACTGGATGATGTCGCCACCCACAGGAACCTGGGGACAGTCTGTTATGTAGGTAATCCACCAGGCCTGTCTAAATTATACCAGGAGTGTAACTGGCACATGAAGCAACCTAAAATTGGAAGGGCACAAGCTGGCTTAAAGCCACCCTTACCCCTCACCTTTTGATTGAGGGTTTTGCACTATACCTCAGAGTTACAGCACAAAACAGTATCCATACATAGTACCTTCCCAAGAATAATCCAGCATGGGTAAAGCATGACTGAATTGGGTTTTTCATCTACCTGTGCTTCGGTTTCCTTATAAGGGCTTGTCACAATCTAGCTCTGATGTATTTTGGACTCAGTTTGTCTGAAATAGGCTATATAAAAAAGAGGTGTTACAGGCAGGGCTCGTAGTACTGCCTGTTGTTAAAGTCCACACATCCCATTATAAGATGCTTTTTTCAGTTCTTTATAAACTTTGTCAAACTGTTCAAGCTGAAGTTTTCCATGCTGGATGACTACCTCAGGCTGACATTTTTGGGAAGACTTCAGCCAAAATGGGTTTGTTTCTGCGAAAGAAGCTAGGGGAAAAAGAAAACATTGTTTTGCATGTAAAAACTCTGGAGACCTGTCTTTTGAGAAAAGCTATAGTACCCCCATGATTTGGAGCAGGAGCTTGAAATTGGGCAGAAGGTGGTCTTTGTATGAAGGAATGGCCTTTTGCCATCCTCATGAAGATCTGCCAAAGTCTGGCTAAGTTATAACCTTTGGAAAAATCTCAGTTCCCACGTGCTCAGTATAGACTTCTTAGATTTTAGCAACTAAGTTGGGGAGGCTAGGACTGGATGGGCAAGGAGACAGGACTGGTGTCAAAAGCAAATGTGAGTGTCTGGTAGGGGAACCAGATGTCCCAATTTTATAGAGACAGTCTTGATATTCAGGGCACAGGGGAGAAAATGAGGTACTGAGATTGAATAAAGAGCCCAGGGAGGGGACTGGGAGCCTGTGGGGATGGGGAGCATGAAACTAGAAGCCAAGAGGGGGAGAGAGACAGATTGGATGAGGAGGAAAACTGGGACTGGATGAAAAGGAGATTGACTTGGACTAGGAAGATCATGATGGGAAATTGGGAGGGGTGAGACCAGGACTCGTTGGGCAAGGAGACTGGGATGAGAACCCAGAGTAGTGGAGACAGACTGGTACAAAGCAGGCGTGCGACAGTTTGCAGGGAATGAGGTGGAAGTGGTCAGGCTTAGGGGCAATGCGTAGAAGAGGCACATTACCTTCCAGAGCTTGGAATGGAATCCAAGATTTCTGTGTCTCATCATTCCTCTGCTGTCAGCAAAGATCTCTGAAACCCACTGGCAAACTCATCCATCCTCATCTAGTGCTGGTCCAAAGAAGATGACAACCTACTACTGCTATCAGTTATTCTGTTAGCTCAAGTGGCAGAGGTTTGTGTAGTGGATCTAAAGGTTCCAGCCCAGCTGATGATCCATGTTGGTATCAGTATGTTCTTAAATTATGGCATTTGTGTTTTCAGCTAGGTTCTTTTTTTAAACTAGGAAATTTCATAGAAAAAGATATACATGAAAATAACATTAAGGTTGCAAAGTTAAGCAATCAAAAGTTAAGAAATGTAATCTTAATTCAGTCCCCTTGTGCTCATGCATTATAATACCGTCTTAAATTACATGTTCACATCCTATTTTTTCCTTAATTCTGGCATTTCCTTTGACTGCTTGATTTTGCAATGTCTATAGTGTTTTTGTGTGTGTAATATGGTATTATATTGAACATTTTTATGAAATGTTGATAAAGATACTTTTTCTGCTTCCACACTATAACTAGTTCAAATAACTAAAGTCAAAATGGTTTGAAAAGGTCCCCAAAACGTAAGTGACATAAGGGAAGAGTGGTTATTAAATACAATTTTAACTTTGATTGAAGTGAAATTGTTGTATATTGAATCAAGCAGTTACTATTTTTTTCTCATTACAATTACTGTATTAATAGGCTAGGATTTCCCAAATGAGCCTAAGAGATATAGGTGCTCAAATCTCCTTAGATTTCCATAGGGGAAAGAGGAAAGGAAACATGCCAAAATTAACCAGTTCTTACTTAGGAATTGTCATTTTCCAATCATCATTCTTCAGCCCAACATGACAATGAATCTTTAATTTGGTACTTTAGCTTGCAACATGAACTTCACTGGAGACAGGTAAGTGCTTGAATTAAACTATGCTCTAACCAAAAGAATGTATTTTACCTAGAAAAAGCTTGATTAAAAAACTAGGAATTCTCTATCAGAAATAAGGGGGGGGAAAGGCTTTTTGTAGGGTGTTTAGGTTTCATGGAAATGACAATAGGATCTGAGGCAGTATCTGGCCATTTGTAAGACTATGTTGAGATATTTTAAGGACATGACCACTTTGCAAAATAAAATGACTGTGCTAAAAATGCAAACAGAATAAATAATCCCAGGAGTGTGTTCTGAACTGGTTGATTTTACTATATTTCTTACTCAGAGACTTGCAGAGTCTTTGAGAGGGACAAATAAGATCTGTTTTTATCACCAGTATGTTGACTACCTTGCAAGTCTCCCATAGGTCCAGCATCCTCAAAGATAGCTGCATGAATCTCTGAGTATCTCCAGTAAAAGGATGCCATCTTGGATCACAGCTCTTCATGTGTGAACATCAGCTTTATAGTCTGCATGTTAAGAAGCACAAAAGTTTCACCCCAGTGAAAACTGCATTTTATCTTCTCTGTAGGTGTATCCAGCAAGGCTATTTATGGGTGTGATAGAAAGACCCTTTTTGAAGTTTAGAGGACACTAACATTTGTCCAAATCATATCCTCAGAGAGAACAGGTACTGAAACTTCAATAAGATTAGAACTCAGCTTTAAATATTAAATTTTCTTTGAAGTGTTTTGATCCCTGTTATAATCTGACGAGGGTCTGACATCTCCATGGAAAGTGGGAGCAATTGTAGATATTTTTCTTTCTGTTTGACTTACATCCTTCTGCTATTTTCTCCCATTCTTTGTTTTAATAATCCCCATCTACTTGCAGAGAAAAGTTTTAATATTTATAAATGATTATCTGGAGCAGGATGGGAACAGATAGTTGAATACACATTGTTTTGTATACTGTATATTGCTCTCCTGAGTTGCTTAGGAAATTCTGAGCCACCCCCCTTTACAAGAAAGAGTTTGTGTCTGTTATTTATTTTCCGCATACTTTACCTTAAGAGGGAAGTATGCCTTCCTAAAGTTCCTGATGCGGAGGTAATTTCTAATTTGATATGCCCTAATACAGCAGAGACATATACACTGATTTCTCCTGGACACCTTACATTTTTATTCTTGTTACATTGCATTCTTAATTTAAAATAAAGATAATTCACAACCAAAGAATATGGTTGCTTTATATATAAAAAACAAGGGGAAAGTGCCACATGTGACAGATATCTGTCATGGTGCTTAATGCTCTGCAAAAGGCCTCTGTTACCACCGCAATGGGCATGGTATTAAAGAGTGCAAAGAATACAGTAGAATGTTTCAGGATAGTGTTATTAATGGGGTTAATAGGAAATGTTCCTCTTTAGAATTCTGACTAAGATGTAACACCAGTGAAGTTGCAAATGGTGATGTAAGCCTTGCATGAAGGCCTTAAAATCTTTGGAAGACAAAACAATGAGAGTTCTGTGGCGTCTTAAAGACTAACCAATTTATCTGGACAGAAGCTTTTGTGGGCAGAAACCCACTTTGTCAGATGCAACTTTGTTTTTGGAAGACAAAGTAGACCTCCACTTTTCCAGAATTTAAGCCCACGCCTTTTGTCTTTCAAGCCCCATACATAAACATAATTTGAGTCTAGAAGCTGAAAAATATAAAATTTGAGTATACTATTTTCAACACTTTTTTTTCTAAGCATCTTTATGCTTGTATAATTGCATTTCTAGTATTTCTGTGACTATTATCTGTATGGGTTCTTTCCTTGTTTTGAAATTTTGATAGCTATAATGCTCTAATGTCTTGACCCTGAATCACCGAAGTCAATGAAAGTTCTGCCATTGACCTCAACGAGGAGCAGGTTCAAGCCCTGAAGGGAGAAAACCTGACTAAAAGCATTAGATTGGATTGTGTCGTGCAATGTATGACCTCTAGAGGTAGTAGTGATGCATTATGTCCTTTACATTACATAATTATTTATGTTACTTAAATTGTTGTTACTACTGAAATATTAGATATTTGTACAATGCTCGGTCCAACAATAAAAGACAAGTTGAAAAACACACATTGAGTATATTTAAATGGACATTAAGATTTATTTTGCCACAAGGTCAATATTGACAAGAACTTCAAGTCTAGCAATATTTACCTCAGTTCAATAAAAATGTGATGTTCAACTCAACAGACGTCAATGTCTGCTTAGTATTTTTACAAATTAATTGGTGAAATCCAACATATCAGGAGGAAAACTGTAAGAGAATAGTATCAGTGATCATTTCTTAAAATTATTCCAACTGCATAATTTTCAGCATTGAAGAGTACAACAAAAACATTTTGAACGGGAGTTACTATTGCTTTTTCATGTGCAAATAGGCTAACTCTGAGTAAGTAAAAAATGTTTCAGTGTCCCAATATTAAAAGAATGGCATTTGGAAAAGGATGGAGTAGACTCCTATCTATTTAAGCCTGAATTTTTTATTGTGCTCTTCATTTAATATCTGAATATCTAACATACAAAATGATTGACAAAATAGAATTTAATGCAAAATTAATCTGCTTTGCAAAGGAGAGACTGCATATAAATCCTAGATTTGAATTTAAAATATAAATTTGTAATTGTTGAGTGGGAAGAACATTTCAAGGTTTCAACATTTAGATTTGTTTTTATTGTCTTTTTTTAAGTGTTCTGGTTTTCAGTACTAAGTTGTCTCTGTATTTGCTTCTATTTTTGTATTCAGTGAGTTTGAACTATTCTTATTTAAGATCAAGTAAAGATAGCTGTGTAAGAGGGACCGGTGCACCCCCTTGTTGCTGGGAATGGCAATGCAGGACCTTTTCCTCAGTTACTACCATGGATGGTTTCTTATCCGTGTTCAAGATATCTGCTCATGTGAGTAAACCAAGCAGTATTGGGGATGTAAAGATAGAAACAGAATGAGACTAATAGACCTATAGAAAGCGAACATCACATGCCATTACACATGTATGTATCAACACACAGAGCTACATCTGCGCACACACACACAGACATTCATTCTATGATGTGCTTTTCTAGACACACTGGGACAGATCTTTACCTGGTATAAGTCATCCTAACTCCCCTGAAATTCATTTGTCAGTAGGCTAGTTTACACCAGCTGAGGATTGGTGTCGTTATGCATACTATTGTAATATCAAGCTTGTCTTGAGGTAGCAGTAGCACAGAACTGTAGACTGACATTGGCAATTGACCAAATATACTAGTTGGGGGAAATAGTTATTGCTTTTGCAACATACAGTGAGTCTCTGATACCACTGAAAAGAAGTAGAGTAGCAAGAAATAGACTTTCATATGAAATGTATGTGACCTGGGAGGAATACAGTATGATTAACAAAATCTGCTGGGACCAAGTCCTAAGGATTAGCCTTAAGAACTGATTCCAGGACAGGAGAGTGTTCTTAAACATGTAGATTACCCCTTTGACTAGCTGAAAAAGACACTAAAATCAAATAATTTCATTCCCATCTTTGCTGTCTAGGAAATAATCGCAATTAACTAGGTTCTGCTGTCTGAATCTTGGAAAAGGCTTGCCAATCCTAAATATAGAACAGCTACCAGAGACCACACCCTTTATTCAGACTACTTGGTAATATTTATGGCCAATAATATGCTTTACTTTGCTGAAGCGGTGCAAAAGTTCCAGGAGTCTTTGCTGACCATTGAATTTCCATATTAATTTATATAAGGGTCAGCAGTGCCACTTTTTGGTGAGATCACTACCGCACTCTTTCGCTCTGCTTGTTCCATGTTAGAGAGAAGTCACTAGAGTATCCAAAAGATACTAGATGATGCCTGATCACGCATGGGAATCTGCTACTTCAGAATGCAGCCCCCAGGAGAAGTCTCACTGATAGCATTGGGACTCCACACAGGTGTTGGAGCCTGTCCTAGCAGACAGGAACCTTATAGCATAGAATACAGAGCCCTTCAAATTACAAAGGCAATACAGCAGTGACATTTGTTCCAGGGTCTCACACCATTTCCAGTGAGATCTCCTGTTGGCTTGCAGTATTGTTAAACACTTTCCCCCCATTGGAAAGAGTGGCTACTTGCAAGCAAAATAAAATATGCTAATTGCATTATGCTATTGCAGGGTAATAGCACAGTGAATGTGACCACTAAATATTTTTTTAAAATTCTTCCTAATTCCAACTCTGTCTGTAATTTTTAATACAGTCAATATTGGCATTGAATTTTCAGATTTAATTTTTGGATTAATTTCATGTTGCAAAATAGCAGGTAAAACAATTGGTGTCAAAGATCCTGGGCTAAATCCTGAGGTCCTGGTTCAACTTTTAGTCTGTCCTGGCTCAGGAAAATTCCCATTCCTGTTAATGAGAGTTTGACTAGGGTCCTGATCCAAAGCACAGTGACGTTAATGGAAGATTTTCCATTGTCTCCATTGTTATCCAGTTGTAGAAATGCTAAAATTCCCTCCCTGCCCCCACCATTTGGTATTGGACTAGGTCTCAGTCTTAGGGGACTGTGTACATAGGGAAAGTGCCAAGTGCATCAGTTGGGTGCTTTGCGCAAAACAATCTTAGAGCCATGTGTACAATCTTTAAAGTGTGGTGTGCAAAATTGCATACCCTGCACATAAGGCGGGTAAATAAACAATTCTGATTGGTTCCTGATTTGATACTTAAAACCTAAGAATTTTCTCACAGTTGCTTTCTGCCCCAGTGGCAGCCCCAGTCAATCCACATACACTTTCCTCCTGAAGCATCTCGTGATTACTAGCCTTACCTTTGTTGTGTCTGGTCCATTCCTGGTTCCTGTATCCTTGCCATTCCTGGTTCCTGTCTCTGGTATCTTTGTCATTCCTGCCCTGGACCTGGTGTTATCATCGTCACAATCCCCAGCACCTTTGTCCGTGTGATTCAGAGCTGTTAGTCTGAGTACTTGGGAGGCATGAGTGTGACAAATCTAACTCCTTTTTATGCCCAATACTGCATTATTTCTTTGGGTTCTCAGCTTTATGCTTATTGTTGTTCTGGATCCGTGCTAATAAAAGTGTTTGGTTTATAACAGAGTGTGTCCACTTTTCCCTCTGGTGAGGCCCCAGCTGACAGATGCTGAGGTCACAGACTTGTGTGGTTAAAATAATAAATTTGAACTTGTTAATTGATTTGTGGGAGGGTTCAGCTCCATTGGCTCTGGGTGGGCATTGGGGCCTGGTATCATGGCACCACCTCACACAAATAGAATCAGTTAACTTTTTCTGGCAACTGCAGAAGGACCTTAACAGGTCACCGTTGTAAGCTGTTTCTTCATTTATTTTAGTTGTACTGGATCCAGATATCTTCAGTAGGCCAGTGGGTGGGATTGCAGAGCAGTCAGTCTCCACTGAACCCAGAGGACAGCAATGGCACAGCCTGGAAGGAGGTGTTGTGGTGCCTGTCATTAGAGGGACCGGAATAGGGTCTAAGCTCTAGGGTCATGGGAGATGTGATGCTAGGCGCAAAAAAGCCAGGCAACTTTGCAAGTTGCATGGCCCAACTCTGACCTTTCAAGATATATTAAAGGAAAATACAATGGTAGTGAGGGTCATTCCTTATAAGTAGACTAGAGCTGTGATATGCAAGTGTATTGTTGGTAGTAATTTGATATTATTTACGTATCTCTTGTTAGAGGTTAGTAACGTAGATAAACTGCTTTCCTGTCTGTCACTGTTCTATTGATTAAGCGTTCAAAAGGAACATATGAACATTTAGATGGAACTTTGAATGTAACAATACTATTGTTTGTATTTCTCTTTGAAGTTTAGGTAGTAAATACCTGTGAATGGTTGTAAATGGCCAATTACCTTGTGCTAATGTAACTAGTTACTGGTGTGCTCAGGACATAGGAGATGGTACTTCAGAGTCCCAAGTAATCATTTAGTAATTGTTCAAGGAGATACCTCCTGTCAAGAAAATATAGGTCAGCCTGCATGGATCTATAAAAGACTCCGGGGGACTGATCTTTTTTATCTCAAATCTGTCCAAGCTTGTCAGGGAAAATTTAGATTGGAAGATTGAGACCCCAGCACTAGCCTGGAATCACCCTGATAATTCTAATGGGAAAATTTGAACAAACTTTGCACACGGACTATTCATCTACAACTGAAGCTGTGACCCAAAGGAATGAGACCCATCCAGGTACTGGATGTACACCAGAGGGACTGTACAATCCTGAAAATGCCACAATTCTAGTGGAAACCAGACACATATGGACTTTCCAATCATTTGTATGTATGTGATTGCTTTAATCATTTAACATTTCTCATATAGTTTGTTTGTTTCCTTTTATAATAAACTTTTAGTTTTAGTTACTAAAGGATTGGCTGGCAGCATGGTATTTTGGGTGAGATCCGAACTTATATTGATCTGGTAATGTAGCTGACCCTTTGGGTCAGGAGAACCTCTTTGGTAAAGAACATAGAGTTTTAAATAACTTATTTATTTACTGGACCTACTAGCTGATTGGGAGCAAGAGAATGAAATGCAGTAAAGGAGGCTGTGTATATTTTTTGTTTTAGCCTCTTGATAACCAGTGTGGGGAATCAGAAGCATTGTTTATGACTGGTTGGGAAGTCTGACTTCAGTGTCACCCATCAGTGCTGGGAGAAACTGCTCTCCTTTTGCAGCCTGGCCTGACCTTGGCATTTTCAGGTGGGCCTCCCCTAGGCATGGACGGGTCACAGAAGAATCTTAGATAGGGTTGTGTACCATGGCCCTGAGATTCTCCAGGATAGGAGACACTCTATAATAAGAGTTCCTGCCATAGTCTGGACATGTTAGCACACTGCAAGAGTTACAGTGTGTTCTAGCATGGTTGGCCTCAGAACCAGTAGCACTGCTAATAGTATTATTAGTAGCAAGGCGCTGGGAGACAGTCAGACTCCTTGGGAGAGAGTGGGGTGCTGGGAACTCCAGCTTGTGTTTGTGAGTGGTGCCACTTAGGTCTCACAACAAGGCAGTGGAAGGTGCCATTAAGGTGTAGCAGTGGTTGGTCTGCACAGTGGACACCTACCCACTTACCTTGATCTGGCCAATTGACAAAAGGGGACGGTACACAATGGAAGGTAGAATCATTGTGA
The DNA here is from genome assembly GCA_007922155.1 of Mesoclemmys tuberculata. NCBI lineage: Eukaryota > Metazoa > Chordata > Testudines > Chelidae > Mesoclemmys > Mesoclemmys tuberculata. The sequence continues at coordinate 99,325,710 of ML675603.1, read as the reverse complement.
AGAGTACCGGAATCTTTGGGGCTCAGGGGTGGAGCTCAGGGGTTAATAAACATGCGATTGAGTACTGTGTCCATTCTTTGTGCAAATCTAAGAATCTGTGGGCATCAGATATGTTTAAGGGTGAAAGTACAATGACTGTACTTACTAGGTGAGAGAGAGGAAAGCCCAGAAAAAAATTTAAAAAACAGGTGTTGATTTTTGGTCTTTTCATGACAGCAAAGGAATTGGAGAAATGTGTACAGGCGCTAGAAGGTCAGGTGGATCAGCAAAAAGATTTGATTAAAAGACAGAGCATGCAATTGGAAACAGCCTCTGCTCAGCTGCTCGGTTATGTAAGCCAGATCGGACAGCTGGAACAGAAGCTGGGGGAAGTAACTGGCAATCTGTCTGACAAAGACAAGGAAGTGTATGTCTTGTCTCAAAAGACAAGTGAGGCATGGGTTGCTCTCATAGAGGCACTCAGGGAAGTACACAGAAGTAATCCAGAAGGCACAGACCACTCTAAGTGTCAGCATAAGATTGCAAAATGCAAAAAGGAAATTGAACACTTAAAGGGAAGATTGTCAACAATACAGATGGACCCCTCGAGAGACCTAGACTCTGATTCCTCCTCGGAGGAAGAGGGATTTGATTATAAATTAGACTGTTATCAACAAGAGCGAGAAGTAAAAGCAGAAAATAAGAGATCTCTTTCCCAGGCACCTGAACTGTTATTTGAAATGGAGGAGGGGTGTGTGATGGAAAAGCTACCAATGGCTCGCATTACCACCGCCACTGTGGACTACAACCCACATCGACAAGTGGAGACCCACTTTGAGTCTTGGGCCTTTGGTCCAGAACAGGCATGAGGCACGGGAAAGATGTTGGGTCCACTGAACTAGGAATCAGCCATAGATTGGTTGGCCAAATTGAGCTCAATTCCAAGTGTGAATAAAGAGGATACCTCCACATTATTATGGGAGTGTATGCATCCAAAGAGCTTGGTGCCCCTCCAGGAGAGGTAAAGGTGGTTGCATCTCCCAATATATCTGATATGTATGATACAGTGCTCAGGTTATACTTTCCTTCAGAAATCATTCTTGGGAAGTATTATGCTGAATGCCAAAGGAATGGGGAGAGGCCCGAATGCTTCCTGTCTAGAAAGAAGTTGTTGTTTTGGATGACAGGCATAGCATCAATTGTTAATGCGGTATCAGATTACAGTACCCCGGAATTCAAGGAATTGTTTGTGCAAAGTTTACTTCCAGCATTAAAAATAGCCTTGGGAGCAATAAATCCAAGAGTCATCAGATTGCAAGAACTAGAGGCATGATTGAGAGAGGAGTATGAGTTACAACAAGAGGCCTTCCCTCAATCAGTTTCCAAAAAGAAAATCTCAATGGTTAGTCCAGCTGAGGAGCAAGCTGAAGGTAAAGAATTGATAAAAGAAGTAAGGTTCAAAGAGCCAAATAAGGATTAGTTCAGAAACTCTGCCAGTTCAGATGAAAAGTTATATAGAAATATGTTATAGAAAAGGGTAAGGAGGTATGAAGAAAAGGAAGACGTTCATGGTCTTCCGACTCATGAGTTGTTAATGAAGCTTGCGACATCAAGAAAAGGAGGAAAAGGCCAAGAGGGAAGTTAATGTGAAGCACCAGATTCACCCTGAAAACTGAAGTTTGTTGTGACAATTTGGACCCAACTCGGCCTTCTCCAATGTAACATTTTTGTCGCAGGATGCCTATGGAAGGCCCGTGGTCAGAATAGTATTAGAAGGCATCTAATGTGTCTTTTAATAGACACCAGAGTGACTCTCTCTCTTCTATGTACAAAGCAAACACCAGTAGCTTCCCATTCAAACAATAAAGATTTTGGAGGGATGTAATGGGAAGCACAGCCCATTTATGGACCGTTTAAGTTTCATGATTGGAAAACTTAGATCCGAAAGTGTGTTCAGGTTGCAAGCCCTGAATGGAACAGGCATTTTAGGAATGAATGTCCTGTCAAGTTTAAGACTGGTTGTAGATTTACCTAACCAAATGCTTTGGCAAAGTACTGGTGAAGCAGTGATTATTCCAGCAGTCCATCAAGTAGCTGCTTTTAAAACTCCAGAAGAATTAAAATTGCCTAACTGAGAAGCTAATATTTCTGAGATTGCCAACAGACGCCAAAATTATGGACACTGAGATTATTGTAGTGCAGCTGCATTGAAGCCAAGGTTAGGGTGGAGGACCAAATCCTAAACCGATGAAGCAGTATTGGTATCCTAAGGAGGCCAAAGATGGCATCAGAGATACTGTGGAAGCCCTAATCCAGCAAGAAGTGTTAATGGAAATGTCCAGCCCTTGTAATGCCCCAAATTGGCCAGTGCTTAAGTCAGATATAGAGATGGACAATCGATTTTCATGAGTTAAACAGAGTCACACCCAGAATGGCACCTGTGGTGGCCAAATTCCAGGAGGTAATGGTGGCTGTGATAGTTGGGGCAAAGTGGTTCTCGGTATTAGACCTGAGTAATGTGTTCGTTGATATACCACTTCATCCCAGCGCTTGGTGCAAGTTCACCTTTACCTTCAGGAATGCCCAGTACACTTTCACCCAAACACCCCAAGTGTACCTTAACTTACCATCAATACATCTCAAAGAAGTTGAAGGACATGCCTTCAAATTGCCATGTCATCAGCTATATGGATGACATGTTAATTGCCACCAGGACATGAGACAGAAACCTGGAAACCCTAGAGAAGGTGATTCAGAAGATCCAAGATACAGGATTCTTGGTGAGCCCGGCCAAGGCTCAATTAGTGAAGAAAAGTGTGGCATACCTTGGTGTGGAGTGGTTGCTGAAGGAAGACTTCCTGACAGACAGCGAGTTGAGCTCATATGCAGACTCCCTACTAACCTCAGATGTGATATCTCTGCTCCTTTCTGGGATTAGTTTTCCAGAGACTTTATCAAGGGTTATTCCAAGACAGCCAAACCTTTCTTCTAAAGAAAGACCAAAAATGCACCTGGGGCAAAGACCAGGAAAAAACCTTTGTTACCTTCAAGCAGGCACTACCTGATGCACTTGCCTTAGCATATCTGTAACCAGATCAACCAATTATGTTACAACTAGCAACTTCTAAAGATAATGTGGGAGCAGGCCCACATGTAGGACTTAAGCACTGGGTTAAGAACTGTAGCATAGGGATCAAAATTGTTAAATGGAGTTGAACAGCAACTCAACTCTTGTGAGAAACAGATCTTGGCTCTGGTATGGTTTATGTCCCACTGGGTATGTTATCAGAACTACTCCAATTGTACTCAGGACTACCCACACACTTGTGCGATACATCCTTTCAGGAAAATGTACCAACAGACGAATGTCCAAACTTTGTTTAGCTGCCTGGACACTGAGCATCTTAAACAAAGACATAACTGTAGAGAAGACTGAAAATCAGTGCCATACACTTTGATTGTACAGGAACACAAGTGTCCACTCCCAACCAAAAAGATAGGTAAGCAGACATTGCCTTTCAAATTAGGGATGTCTTTTGGAGAAGCAGAAAGATTGACCTTACAAATTTAGACAGTCAGTCATTACTGTTATTGCAGCAACCGGAAACCCTGCACAGATATGCAGCATTGATGGCATCTGGAGAGAGAATAGTTCAAAGAATGGTTCACGTTCATTTGGCACAGGCAGCCAAAGTAGTAGCAATAGCAGTGGCCTTGGTCTCATCCAATCAAGATTCAGGTATTCTCATCTGCTCTGATTCAGAGTGGGTGGTGAAAGCCTTAATTGGAATGGATGCCGGTGTGGATGGAGAGAAGTTTGAGGTCCAGTGATGGCAAAGTAAATGCACACTCTATACATCTCATGTGTGTTTGGAAAAAGGCTGAACAAGATCAGTGCCAGTTTACCTATTGAAGGTTAGAGCTCATCAGAAAGTTCCTGAGGAGGACAGCCAGTTAAATAAGCAAGTGGGCTTCTTGGAAAAGCAAGAAGCTTTGCTTGGTCTGGAGTCTTTGTGGACCAAATCAGTGGAAGTGGTGTCTAGAGTAGACATGGTATCAGATCCAACTGCACAATGTGATATCATCGTGCTTCAGCAACAAGACCAAGAAATCCTGAAGCTGATGGAGAAAAAGGAATATGAAAGATTTGAGATATTACAAACAGAAAGTAAACTGATAATGTCTAAACATAAGGAGTCATATGAAGTTTAGTGATAGTGTTAGTGAGAATTCTTCAAAAAGAAATGTTGGCTTTAGCCCACAGTCAGGGTCACTTTGGGTTGGATAAATCCATCAACCAATTAAAAGTGTCTTGGTGGCCTGAATACATGAGAGATGTTCAGGAATACATTAGTGATTGTCTATCATGTGCAAGCAACAATGTGGATCCCAGAGTTAATAAAAGTCTGATACATCATCAACCTATAAGAGGCCATTGGGAAAGAATACAAGTAGATTTTATTGGACCACTCCCTAACACTGGAAAAGGCAATAAATATTGCTTTGTCAACACAGATAATTTCTCGAAGTGGATTGAAGCATACCCACATTGCAATAACACCATCCTAACAGCTGCCCAGCAGCTATTGAAACAAAGTGTCTCCAGATTCAGAATGACTAGGCTCATTGACTTGGATCAAGGTCCTCATTTTGTGGGAGAAATCTTCAAGTATGTTTGTGCAGCATTTAATATCAAATAGAGATTGAATATTGCAGGCCATCTGCAGATTTCTGGCTTGGTAGAGTGATCAAATTGAACCTTAAAAACTGCCGTAGGAAAAGCCATATCAAGTAATGGTAAAGATTGGAATGTCAACTCCCATCATATTAATGGCATTTCGATCATCTATTGCTTCACATGGGCAATTCCTCAAGAGGTATTGATGGGTAGAAATATGAATACCCTTGAAGAATGGTGGTTAGGAGAAACGACATTCAACGAGTTCCAGTTGAGAATTCTAACATATCAGTCTATGTCCAAGATATTGCAAACAATTAGCCAAACACAAAGGGATATAGTTAAGACGTTAAAGCTGCTAAGTGATTGGGATCCTCATTACATCCTCTTCAATGGAATATTGGTGACAAGGTATTATATCAATGTTTCTCTGACAAAGGTCATTCTTTGAGTCCTCGATGAGGGTCCTGTGCCCATTATCAATAAAGCTAGTCCTTCCATCTATCAGCTTGAGATTGCCAGTAAAGAAAAAAGGTTATAAGTGGTTTCATGCTTCACAGCTGAAAGCATGGAAGGGAGCTGAAGCTACTATAAAAAGTAATTAACCTTTTCCTGTTTCTTTTTATGTCTTTGCACCCCAGCGTAAACAGTGGATATAACAATGTATTCGGTACAATGCCTAATATGGACATTTTCTTTTTTCTATATTTCTATGTCTATGATTTTAAATGAAAGTCAGTACCTTAGATGTTTAACTGAGGATCTCTATGTAAAGAAATGGCAAGGATGGAAAAATGTCTAGAGTGTTACTTGCCATCAAAGAGGGGTGGGTAGACATCTATATAATCAGGGAATTGAACAAATGTCACTTTACTTGGGAAGAGCAATTGAGACATGAGAGAATTATTACATATCCCGAGGAAAAGAGAGTCCCAAGGTGTATATGCCAAACAAGAAGGGCCAACCTGTAGTACAAATTAAAAAGTTTAAAGGCAAATGTATGTGGAATCTTGCTCAAGGTCATTACTCTGATTCCTCAGAAACTGTAAAGTAATAATAAATGCTTCAATAAATCAAAATGCACTTTCATTAAGGTTGAAATTCCATCTAAGGTCCAAGAAAATTCTACTATGAGTGTAAATATATCAGTGGGTGTATTACCCCAACTAAGATTGTACATTTTAGAATAAGTTGTATAAATCAAGATGCAAATATAGCTGATCTACCTGTAAGTAAAAGTAAATATTGCTTGGCTAAAGATATTGCCGTACAAGGGGTATCTTCTCAATAAATTAACATGAAAATGAGTTTAAAAGTATCTGGAACATTGTGGGTCTTGGGTTATTATGACGTAAGGGTTCAGAAAAAGGTCATGGTGATCCCACCTCTGGAAATTGGTGTCATAGGCCCAGTGGTTAGCAAGTCAGATGCTAAAAGAGAGTACTTATTTACCCTAAATATGCACTTAAACTAATAGAGCTCTCTGTGCAATTAAACCTGCAGGATGTCCTCCCTGAATGTGTCAAATATACCAGTACCATTCAGAATGGCTGGATACAATGGGTTAAAAATGTAACCCTTAGATACCAGCACCCACAAAGGAAATGAAGGGACATCTTGGCCAGAATAATCAGAGGACTAAGCTCTCGTCTGAGCATGATAAATACGATGGACCAAAAAGTCCTAGCCAACAAATTTCAGACAATGGGTAAAGACCTATCCTCTCTGTAGCTTCCTTTGATAACATCATTAAGCAATTTGTCTTACAGCCAGTTTAACATAGCTAATCTTCTCCCTGAAATGTGCAGGCACAGACTGGTGATAATTCTTTAATCATAAATGCAATTGTTACACTACAGGCCCATATCACTACAGCCTTGTCGTGCCTGCAAGCACAAATGTGGCTAACTACAGTCACAAAGGACCTAGTTCATGATGGATTAAATGGTATATTACCATTGGAGATACACAAATTACTAGAGAGAGAAATTTGTCCAGTGAATTTGAACAAGTACACCAAGAATGGTGGTAACTAGTCAATTTTACATATCGGGTAATGGATAATGTCATAATTGCACATGAATTAACAATAAAAAGAAGCCTAGTTAGAGTGGGTATATCCCCTACGTTCTTGGGAATTTATGTTAATAGTTCAGTTCTAATCCCAGTTGAACTAGTCAAATGGGTACACCAAAACAGCAGAGATAGGAATATGATAACCCTAGATGAACTCTTAAAGGAAAACAATTTGGGATTTGCTTGTGAGTCAAGCATAATAGAACACACCCAGGCCTGCCTTAATTTGGAAGAAGGCAGATGTCATTATAAATTGTAGAAATTGATAATTCAGTAGTAGTCGTGGTAAACAGGTCTTGTCTGCATATAAGAAGCAGATGTAGACCAAAGTAAGGGACTATTCGAAAGGGTCGAAGGTAGTACCACCCATCATTATTGGTGGGAGAATATTTTTGGTTGGGATGGAAAATCTATTGGATCTGTGTTACTGCACCCCATAGTAATTATTTTAATAATACAAGAAATTGTCATTGTATATCTATTTGTTTTAACATGTTTAACATGGGTGAGAAAAAGGCTCAGCCCATAAAGTTATGCATTGGTTGAGTCAGTCAACGTAAGTAAGCTGACAGGAGATATGCAAGCTACTTTACTATCCATGTAAGGACTGACACTGCATCAGATACTAGCTTTTTTCACATATGTGAGGGTAAAATAAATACACTATATTCATTGCAAAAAAATGACTAGCTGAACAGTACTATCATTAAAAGTCTTGAAGTTTGAAGACGGGATTGAGGATGAGTGCCTCTTTGGTTTTGAGGGAAAAGATTAACTATAAATATAGGTGAAAAAGAATTCTAGAATAATCATTTTGAACCATTTCAGTGGCTATCTGAGATTTTTGCAGAGCTTAAAGAAGCCTGCCTCCTTTGGGAATCACAGTGCACACTATGACATCACAATCACATTCTCTCAGTCCAGTCTGACAGGCCTAAGTGCTGTTGCTGGGAAAGTTTCTATCTGCCTAGGTCTGGGGACTCCAGAATGTCTCTCAGTGTGGACCATTTCTTAGAAGTGATGGCCACCGTATAGAGCACCTCCCATTCTGACCTTCTGTCATGCTCATGTTAATGAGCACACTTCATCTGTTTGGCAATGACTGTCATTGATTACGCTGTTAAAGAAGAATAAAGACACTGTTTATGTATTTTAATTCTGTTGAATAGAATGGATGTTGTTTCTTTCTGAAGGAAATCATTTGACAACATGCCAACCGCTTGCAATCTTTGTCTTAACTGCCAGAAGCACTGAAAAATCCACTCTCACACATATGTTGATATCAAAGGTATCAAATGTTTCCAATATTCAGTTAGAGGTGCTAGATATTCTTCCTATACTTGCAGCCAGAATTCTTTCAGGAACTGGTGGTTGAATGCAATACAGGAAAGTTCCAAGAGGACTTCTTTCTAATGCACTTTTCAGTGTATGAGTCTTCGGGGAAATACTCAGAGATCTCCTTCCAGGAGAATCAAGTTCACTTTGAATGGAAGGCATTCATTATCCTGGTGAGGAAACCATGCAAAGTAGGGAACTTGATAAGACTATACTTGTTTACTTGCCAAGTAAATGATCACTTCATCCTTATACTGTACACTGCACACTGTCAAAAGCTGTCTCCAGCTGAGTTCACACAGTCAAGAGAGAATAGATGAAAGTCAGCTTCACAAGCCAGGAGACGTCATCAGAGCATGCACACAATTCAAACAGGTGGACTGGCAGAAAGTTTTGCACTTTGGAAGAGAGTTCAGAAAGGTGTGTCACTACTTCCCTTCATCAAAGATCAATTAACTTCTCAGTGTGAAGGAGGAGCTACCCAGTGCATTACACAGCACAGCAAAAATTGGAGAATTCAGAGAACAAACTTTGATCATTAACTATCTTCACAGAAGCATCCATAACAGTTTTCAAATGTCTTTTGATGTACTTTGTGGCTAAGGCTTCTCAGGGTATCCATCCAATATTTGGCATATTTCCTCTGCAGTAATGTGGTTTAAGAAAGACTGACATAAAAGGAAATCTTCTTCAGCTTTGCCATCAGATTCATAGATTACGTAGATCAGAAAGTTTCACATCAGCAGATTCATCTCGCAGAATGACAAAGCATAGGCTACTCTTAACTCAGGAAAATAGTTGCTCTTTCACAATTTCAGCCATTTCAGTTATCCTTGATACCATTTTGCCTGATAATGGAAATGAATACAGCCACTAACTAATTTTGTTACCAAATATCACTGGAGCTACTTCAACTGTGTTATGAACAACTCCCCTCTAATGTTAACAGATTTTCCTGCCTTTATGATTCAGGATCTCCTCCCCATCCAGCATGCTCTTTTCCCCTAACCCTATCAGCAGCAGTATTGGGAACTGTACTGTGGAGTGGTGGGTCCCCAATGCTGGATCCTGCTGCAGTGGCAGGTCCTATGGTGGCTGATCCTAACCCTATGGTGGCAATTGTTCCTAGTTCTGCAGTGATGTAGCAGTAGATCCCACCGTGATGACAGAAGTAGTGGATCATGGTATTGAGTTGTCCATGGGGTTGGAGGATTCCATTGCAGTTGGTCTTGGTTGGCACTAGTGTCTGGATTTATGGTAGTGGCTGATCTTTTGGTGGGGGCTAGCCCGTTGGCAGCAGCAACTCCCTCAGCAGCTCCTTGTAACATTTCTGGTGAGGCTGCTGGGTCAGAGATGGGCAGGGAAGGCGGAAGTTTTTTTAATGGAGCAGGCTCAATAGTGGAACCTATTGGGAATGCCAGCCACATGCTTTGAGGCATCTGAGCTGGAGCTGCATGCAAAGGAGTAGAACAAGCTTCATCATGTAGCCGCCCTGCTCACTGTGTACTCATGTGAAGAGTTTGACTGACTACAGTTTGGAATTCACTGCTCTAGATTCTTATCCTGCATTTGTACCATTTGCAACAAGGGGCTTGTGGATGTATCATGGAAACTAAGAAAAAACTTCCAGAGACAGGAGAAAAAAGAGCACACAAAATGACTAAATAAATCATCACAAATCCTGTAATTTTAAGGTTTCTGCAGTTTCTGTTGCATTCTACAATACTCTGCAAATACAGAGGAGGTGCTGATGTCCTGTTAACCCACCCTTGAAGTAAATTCTTCCACCAAACAATGTCAACAGCACAGCTGGGAACTCACCCCTCTCATGAGAGGTTCACCTCACTGAGTTGAGAACTTAAGAGCTGGCTTTAAATGTAAACATTAAAATGTCAAGTCAGTTTTTTCTTCTTTCTGTAAAATGACTAAATTGAATACAACTTATGATATTATTGCATCATTTCTATTGCTGGTATTTCTAAACACCACTCACCTTAGTATCTAATCACTGCCTCTCTAATAGATACAGTGATTAACTTCCAATATATAGACTGTGTACGTTGTTGAGAGACACTGAACAAAATATATATTAATATGTCTCCACTCTGCAAAGTGTGGGTTGCTTCTGGCATTAAGTCAGGTATTGCCTTCACATTTAATGCTGATGGAAGAATTGTGTGGGAGAATTAATGCGAACAGACTTAGCCCAGCACCAACAACTACGGTTCTTTAAGTAGCTGCCAATGTTTAATGTACCATATAATCAAAGAAGTGTAGGTTACTGGAGGTAGTACTCTCAGATGTTCAACTGTACTATGTATAGTGAAACAATGGTTGACAGAATCCTCACTCAGCAAAGAAAGAGAGGTAAAGGGAAAAGTATTTAGTCAGCCTTCAAAAATACTACATAAAATCCTTACGGCATGTGCCTTATCCATTACATTTGGACTGATCTGGTGCAGGTTGATAGCTAGTGATAGGGGAACCTCAAAGTATTTGGGTTCTGGGCTCCATTTGGATGAGCACCTAAAACTTCAGATGCCAGTCATTCCGCTCTCCTGGAATGTATTGAGATTAATTGGGTGGCCCGGTCCCAGTGATCTCTCTGCTCAGTCTTGCTGATCTGTCACTTAAAGGAGCTTTCTCCCAGAGTGCAACAAGGGATTGTGAGATCCCTAACTGCAGTCCCCTGATTCATGGTTCTCAGGGCAACAGAAGCAGGGATTTCACAGTACAGCAATGTCGTCTGGGTGAGAGCTCCAAAGTGCCTTTCAGATTTTAATGTGACACTTATTGGATGGTGAGGTTCAACAGGATTCCCTGTGAAGAGCTCTGAATCCAAGTTGTCATGGGAAATTTCCTGTTATGATCAAATGAGTCTCCCATGGATTTTAAATGCAGAATCCAAAAAAGCTAGAGCATTAGTAGTTTCTGTATTTGATACTTAGGCCCAGATCCTCACAAGTAACTCCCATTGAAATTAATATCTAAATACCTTTGAGGAACTGGGCCTTAATGCTTTCATCTTCAAAACACTTTATAAACATTGACTAACTAATCATCATGATGTTCCTGTGAGGTGCTGTAGGTAACTAAAAGTTTGGGCATTCAATTTGATGAAAACAATGTGATGAATCAAGTCCCATTTTCTGTTTGTGAACTATCCAGAATCCTCTCCTGATTTTTCCAGATGTGCGTGTGACATGCACCCCATGTACACCCTTATGGTGTGATTATGCATCATTCATGTTCACCCTTATAGTGTAACTGTATTGTTTAATGCAAAGTGTGTCATGTAAAGTATTTTTGGAATGCTCATGACATGCTGAACATTATTGTTATAGCAGTATGCTTCTTGCAATGTCATGTGTATGGTTACGAAGCTCTGTTATGTAATATTCCCAAATGTGTGCCTCACATGGCTTGAATAGATCCAGGCAAACATTAAAATCAGAGGTAATTCATGCCTCACTAAGGCATGCATAAAACAACTCAGCTCTTCCAGGAGCAATGGACTGGCCTAAGTATCTAATAAGGGGATGCTCACCAACTCAGGATGTGGAGAAAACCATGCACAGATGCTTTTGTTACCAGACCCTGAGGAGGGGGAAGGTGAGGCCCCAGAGATGGGTGCAGGAACATGTTATAAAGGGAGACATTTTGGTCTCTGGAGCATTCTCTCGCAATCCATCTACAAGACAACATCAAGACTGCCCACGGGAGGCTAGTGGGCAGCCTAGCTGGAGGCTGACCAACCAGCCTGTGGTGAGCATTAGCTAACTTTGGGAAGTTACTGGAAGTATTAAGTGTAGTTTAGAATATGCTTTGCTTTTATTTCTTCCTGATCAAATCTGATTTATATTCCTTTAGTTTATAATCACTTAAAATCTTTCTGTACTTAATAAACTTAATTGTTTGTTTTATCTAAAGCACTCCATGTGGTTTGGGTGTCTGTAAAGACTTCATTTAGGGTGACAGAGCTGGTGCATATCAATTTCTTTGATAAATTGACTTAACTAATGAGCTTGCAGAGTCCAATGGGCAGCACTGAACTCTGTAAAATGGCAGTTCCTAGGGTTGCATCTGGGACTGGGGATGTTGCCTGGGCGTCACACCATTGCATAATCCCATGACTGGCTGGCCAGTAGCACTTATTCACTAGGTCAGGGGTCACTTGCTTGCAGGTGGCTGTGCATGGGATGACCCAGGTGCGAGTGTTCATGTAGTGGGGCAATGCAAGATGGGCCCCAGGAGTGGGGGGATTGGGGTGATGCAGCAATATGCCAGCCCAGATTGCAGAGGGGAATGCCACAACGTGCATTATTTCATTATAAATTTACTGAATCATTTGGGCAAATTACTGTTTGTTTATTATATGAAACTGGAACACTTTTGCTATTGGGGGTTGGTCACCTAAGTCAGATGGTATTGTTTGATCCTTGACCGAATAAGAGCATTTTCTCCAGCCAAAAATTGAACTGTTCATTCCATTGGGTAAAGATGATAATGTAAATTGCACTTGTGCAACACATTGATGATACAATCTAAATAATTAACGAGGGTGCTCATAGTCAAAGTGGAGAAACTTTGGGGGAAAGGAGAGAATGAGGAGAGGAAAAATAGATGTGTGACAAATATTGTGAAATATTAGACTAATTTAGTAAATTCTCGACATGCTTGTTAATATTGTGTTGTAGTAGAAACAAATTATATTATTGTATTTAATCTTTTATGTCAATGGGCACTGCTCTTGTTCTGTGATTGTGACAAGGGGAAGATGGAGAAAAGTAAACTAAGAAGAGTGGGAAAATCAGGAAAAGGAAGAGAATTCTAGTATTCAACCACTGTGACTTGTACCTTTTGTTGCTAGATTGTAGCAAATTGCTCAGTCACTTCTATTGATTTAAGAGATACATCATCTGTTGACTTCTTGTTCTCAATGAACTTGAGCCTTTGCATTGTTTTTAGCAGTCAAGATTTTTGCTTGTGGGCCTCATACAGATAACCTATTACTACAAGGTAGATGGGGCAATCCTAAATTGTATAGCTATTGAAAAAATGATTTAAATGATGTAGATCACTTACTGATTACCCTTTATTGATTTTGTTGTTGAACACACTACTAAGTCCAAAATTGAAGTTATACATAATAGGAGACAACACGACTTTCCTATTCCTCTCTTTTTGTTTTTAAATGAAAAATTATTTCCTTTTATAGCATGCCAACATAATAAATGCATACAGGAAATAATTTTGTAAATCACACAAACATTACATATCAGAAAGGTATGCAATTAATTATATCTTATTTTAAGTGTGCTGCTCTGTATTCATTGCCTTGGTTTGGAAAGTAATTATGTATGAAATGTTTGATGAATTATAACAATAGGAAACAGGCAAACCAAAGCCTAAGGGAAGAAATAAATCAAAAGGAAATGAGCCCATAAAATCAAGTACAGAAAGATAAAAGAGAAGGGGGAATCTGTGTCTCCATGACAAGTCAATAGATATGAGATTTTGTTAGTCTGTTGACTCATATTCAGATCACATTATTATAGGCATTATGGCTTGATTCAGCAAAGTCATTTAGCATGCATCTAGCTTTAAGCTCATTAGCAATGCCAAAGAGACT
>ML675603.1:99077206-99311610 GCA_007922155.1 Mesoclemmys tuberculata | reverse complement strand
TACTCATGTGTTTTAAGTTAGGGAGGTCCTTAAATGACTTGATGAATCAGGACCTATTGGAGGAAGTGCGATGTGAGTATCCTGTATCATAATAGATTAGTGTGCTGATAAAACAGATGCTTGTTCTGTGCTAGATATAACTCTAATAGCCACCACATCTGGTCATAGATATACATTCTGTTAGAGTCTGTAAAAGCAACATCTGCAAGTTTTGCTCTGTCTGGCTGGGAGTTGATCCAGTGGTCTATTTTTGGAGTTACTTTGCTGTCAAATCAGCCTTACCAAACTATTTCCATTCAGAGCGCGAGATTTCATAGACCCTTTTTTCTAAACTGTTTTTTTAATTAAAAGCTGTCTAAAACTGTTTGAATAGCACTATTAAGTATTTTCACTAATTTTTGCTAATTATTAAAAAAAATTATCTTTGGGGAGAGGGGAAAATTTTGTAACTTTAGTATTCAATCAGATTTTTTCAGGTAGAACCAAGACAAATAATTGTTCTGTATTATGATTTAGCTGAGGATAGTCCTGCTTTGAGCAGGGGGTTGAACTAGATGACCTCCTGAGGTCCCTTCCAGCTCTAATATTGTAGGATTCTATGATTAAAAGCTGAATTTGTGAACATGCCAATACAGCTGGCATGACATTGGCCTTCCTAATTCAAGGACACTCTGGATCATCCTTAATCATAAAGAGAAAAGCACAGTCGTCATATTAATCAACAAAATTCCCCCCCTACATGATTGCTACTTGTTCCAAAATTTTAATCAACTCAACTTTTGCTAGACTTACTTAGATCAGTGAGGACTAGGAGTCTAACCAACCTAATGGTCAGCATGTGCTTGTCTGTTACCTGACTCCTGAACAACTGTGGTGTCACAATTCTGTGGCATGGCAAATGTTGGTAATTATTTAGTGGTGATCACTGCCACATAAGACACTAGATCTGACTGCTGAACTAAGCAAACTCCTGTGTTTTCATTTTTTAAAGGGTCTGGGGATCAATTTCTTTGGGATCTCAGAACCCTGCCCCCACAGGTTTTCCTCCAAGTATCCAAAAATTCAAAGCCACTTCAGACAAAAGTCAAAGCTGCTAAATTTCACATGAAAAGATCTAACACTGTAAATGTTACATTACATAGGCTCATGCAATGTGGTGCCTGGTTCAGTAACAACCACCACCAAACTTTTCACTCAGTGAGCTTTTCTTTCCAAGGAGTCTATTCTAACAGTGTAGAGGGCACAGATTATAATCAAAAGAAATAAAACATAATTATTCCACCCTGAAAAAACGAACAGAAAAGACCCAGTCCAGACTATAAGTCAGCCCTCTAACTCTGAACACACTCGGGGTGGAAATCATGGAGAGACCATAGCCATAAAACTTCAAAATACTCTCAAGAGTGTACACACGACGTGTCCTGGCAACTTTGCTGACCAGTGTGAAGGGACAGTGTAGAAGATCAATTTAGAATTGCTTGCTTCTGTAAGGGTGCTAACAGGGAGCACAGGTATTGCAATTGTACTGGGTCCTTGTGCATGGTCCAGGGGCGGGGAAGACTCTTTGCAACCCAGTTCTCCATAAACTCATGTACTCACACAAGGGCCAGGCATAATCTAGCCCTCATTTTCTAAAAATATTCTAAGTCTGCAAAGCATTTAGGATACACCTTGAATGAAAGATGTTATATAAGACCCTGTAAAGTCCTCAGTGCCTCCCATAATGATAATAATAATAATGAATAAAATTCCACTTATCTCTTATGAAACTTTACATCAGCAGCTCTGTGATGGGGTGTGTGCCCCACCCCAGCCCTGAAAGAGTTGAATTAGGCTAGGTGGCTCCAATCAGTCAATTAAACTGCAAAGAGGGAGATGTAGTTCATGTGGAGGGTGCTAATTAGGATGAAGGTCACCTCTGAGGGAACAGGTGGGACTTTTATAGAGCCAAGGGGCTGGCAAAAGTGTGGAAGGTGGAAGTCTATAGTCTCTTTTCTTGAGGTAATGAAGAAGGAAAGAGGGAGGGGAACCGAGGTGAAAGGATTAACCTAGTAGGCCTAAGAGAGAGGGGTTTGATTAGGAAGGCTGAAGAATGAAAAGCTTGGAGGAGCATGGCAGAACGTAGTCCAGGGGCAAGAGTAGTAACTGCTCACTGTAGGGCCCTGAACTGGAACCCAGGGCACAGCGCTGGCCTGGCTTCCCCTTCTATCCACTGCAGAGTGGTACTGATAGGTGAGTGAATGGGAAGACTGCCTGAGTCACTGCATAGTGACATAGTCTGGGCAGTGGGTGTGAGGACTGCTTAATGCTGCTTGTGTGGAGTGTTTTGGAAAAACTACCCTGGAAGGGGAAAGCACAGCATGAACTACCCGGAGGGCTAAGTCATGGAGCAGCTGTACTATGACTCTGTGACTGGAAGGAGAGTGACAATAATAGAAAAGGAAAAAAGTGGGGTGCTGCACTGGATGGAGCTAATTCCCAGAATGGCCAAAAGGAGGTGCCACCTAATGGCGTTACAGCAACCTGTGACAAGGTCTCAAAGCACTTTACAAAGGAGGTCAGTTCCATTATCCCTGATGAGGTGCTGATGATGTCTTTGAAAGTGCCTGGGCTATGTAAAAATCTTTGATTAACTAAGTTAGCACCTGTTGGGATGATCATGATGTTTCTGCTTTTAAATTTAAATGACTTCTGAATAAATTTTCAAGGCACTTGCTACAGATTAAAGGACACAAATAGAGTGAGACAGAATATTTCAGTAGTGTTGCTTAGAAAACTAATCATTTGGACTCCAAGTTCTGTTAAAAGTGTTGTGAACAGGCAGAGGGAATTTTAGCTACAGTGTATGTCTCCATTCTGTGAGTGGCTGACCACAGTCTACGCTCCACTGGGGTCAATGCATGTTGAGAATATCTAGAACCTTGCAGGAGATGATCTGGACTCTGGAGGTGACCCATAATTCACTCGCCCCACAGTCGTCCTCCCTTTGATGCCACAAGAAGTTTTGTCAGTGACTTAAAGAAAACAGTATTGGGCCAATAGAAATCAGATTTTAGGGGATGGAACGAGCAATGGTGTAAGAAGAATGGGAAGAGATAATATTGGTCACGTAAATATGGCCCTAGAAAGTGGTAATGTTAAAGACAGACTACTTGTAGCTGTACCAGAAAAGAGACTGCAACAGTTGAAGAGAAGTGTGGGAAGAAATATTGTCTGCAAGTGAATGAAAGACATGGCAGCAGAGACACAGCGAAGGTATATCTGTATGAGAGAGAGAGAAAGAAAAAGAGCCAGAGACAGTAAGGGAGAGAGACTGGGAGCTTGACATCTGAGACGAAAGGGCTCATGGAACAGAAAGGTAGAGGGGAGCTCTGGAAGCAAAAGTCAGAACCTTAAAAAAGTAAGCAGACCTAAGAAGTGTGATGTATGGAAAACTGTATTCAAATTGTAAGTTATTGTTTAAATGCTCAGGGTTTTATCCTGATCTTGCTGTCAAACCTGCCTTAGGGAACAGCCTGCTTTCTTTCTCTCTCTTTATTTTTGATTCTTTTGGGTTAAAGTTCTGGATTTTAAGAAATAAACTGGTATTACATTGCAAAATGTCTAGTGAGAGTATATTTTTGATCTAACTTCTCCATGTGTATGCCGTGAAACATAACAAGGAGCATCGCAGATCTGAGGGACCTGTACGTTCTAAAGAGCTAAGATGGATGGACCAACTTCTATGGGTGAAAGAGACAAGCTTTCAAGCCACACAGAGCTGCTTCTTCTAAGGAGCTGTAAATCTGAGGTTTGGTTTATTTGTATCTGTGAGATTACAAAAAATGATACAAACTAATTTTTATTTAAAATTAGGCAATGCTCTTCTTGCTCCTTGGGTTCTTTTCTCTAGGAAAAAATATTTCCCCAAAACCTTTAAAGGTTTAGCAAATTGCAAAAGTTTTCACAGGTCTCTTATGCCAATTTGATGTGGAGTTAATTTATTTTACATGCTCCTGAAACAATGAATGGGCACATTTTTTAAAAGTGAAGTAAATAAACTTTAATAAGGCAGAAGAAATAATCAAGAAGCAAACCGATGGATTTGGACTCCTTTCTACAACAGAAGCAGTGAGTACTCTTTTGTGCATTTTCCAGACAATGTGTTCCATCATGAATTTCTTTTCCATCAGTTCAAACAAATGTTAAGAACTGACTTTAGGAAGTCTATATCAAGGACAGGGGTTTAATATGGAAAAAGTCTTTCGCTTAGAGCTATCTTTAGCATCTCAGTTTAAAATAAATAGGAATTTTTAACAACTGAATAGTAGCCCCTGGGTTTCTGTTATATTGACTTCCTTTCAGGGATATTGGGGACAATCAGTACAAGTTTACTCCTGGTGAAAATTTTTGTCTCCCTGAACATGTATTAGACATGATCAGCATAATGTTAATGTCTTTGAGACTCACCACACAGATTGTTCCTTTAGAAGAGACAGTTTACTGCCAGTCGTTCTTTACTTCCCACTGTAGTAAAGAAGTAAGACTGAATGAAATCCCATGACTGAAGCAAACAAAGTCAAATATCACACAATTGTAACAAAATAAACAATGTTTCAGCTATTGCTCATTACCATTCTGCTGAAATGGAATGCTTCAGCCCAACAAAGTGCAGGTGATGCTTAACTTACATCTCTATAATAGTTTTTATTGACTATGGGGAACACTATTAAGTGTTTGCACCTTAATAGCACTTATAGATGTTCAGATTGTCATTTTAGCATATAAAAACCCATTTTATAGGTGGGAGCTCTTCTCTACCAATGTTTGCATATCTCTTGCAGTTATAATAAGGAATACTGTTACCCCATGTACCTCGGACCTGAACATTGACTGTCACAGTTACATGGCTAGCTGCATCTCTGTCCTCTGCACCTTCCTGGTCTCTCTGACGATGTCTATGCTAAGCGTTAGGGGTGTGATTTCCCCTGCTCATAGTGTAGACTTAGCCTCTGAGTGAGTCCCCGATTCCAGATATCAGGTCTCATGCCTTTACTGACCCTGGAGTGAAATTCTGTGCTTCTTCCTGTAGCACACCGTGCCTCAAAGCAGCACCCTGGAACCCCATATTCACCACTGTGGTATCATTGTGATGTTTTGTACAAATTATGCCTTTGATGGTATTATTATAAAAGTCTTGATCTGCTGAACATTAACAACCTGTTGGATTGCAAGTGCTATCATTGTATGTGAAGTTACGAAGTTTTGCTATGGGTGTATTACTAAAATATGTTGTGAGGTGGGAAACACCCACAACCAGCCTTTCAGTTAGAACAAAGGGGTAGCAACATAGCATTAATGGCTCACCAACATCCAGCAAGGAAAGAAGCCATTATCTCAGGAACTGTTTACAAATAAGACCTCAGAGAGAGTACAAAGACAATGGATACTGCTTGACCTTTGAGGGCAGCCCCCTACATCATAGCCACAGATCTTTCCAGCAAACTGGAAGAAACTGTAAAAGAAGGCAAGTGACATCATCACTTGGCTTCACACTCCCCACAATTCAACTCCTGGAAACATGTCTGAAGAACAAAGACTTTTGGATGGGGGTGGAAGTCGTGGGCTGAAGAAGCATTCCAGCCTGTGTATTAAGAATCTGTAACCTGCTTGTACCATCTGTCAGGGTGAGGCATTGCTTGATTCAAATCCTGTTTAGTTTGTGGAACTTAGACTGTGAATTTACTTTTATTTCTTAAGTAACCAACTCTGATCTTTATGCCTACTACTTATAATAACTTAAAATCTATCTTTCTGCAGTTAATAAATCTTTTATATTTTACCTGAAGCAGTGTGTTTTGGTTGAAGTGATTGGGAAATTACTCAGGTTACAAAGGCTGATGCATGTCCACTTTTGTTTCAAGAAGTGGCAAACTGGATAATGAACTTACACGGGCCAGCCTTCTGACCGGTACAAGAGGTACAGTTCTAAGGGGCAATGCTGGGGAGTTGAGGGGGAGTTGACTGGTGCCTCTATATTGTTGGTTCATGGGTGGCTGAGAAAGCATTCATGTAATGTATTTAGGTGTGTTTCTCCCTGTGGATGTCTGTGTAAATGCAATACCTGCCAGAGGTTTGTAGCTTACTAACCGTGTCATAGTTTGAGAGTCAACTAGGTAAACGTTCATGCAATCTAGCTGGATATGGGTCTCCACATGCTGTTGTGCTAGGTGATAACAGTGCCTAGAGGGCTTTGCTGCTTGTCACTAGCAATGCAGTGGGAGAGACAGCCAAGACAGGAGAATTAAGGGGGCACAGTGGTCCCACAGTTCCAGGTTGCACCTCAGGGGACCCCGTCACACTCTCACCCTACCTATGGCCTGTGCTACAGCACCCTGTATCTCAGTGGTGCTCACCCAGCAGGTCTGATTGGATTCCACACTTTTTCTTCTCTTCAGTAGTCTCTTACCAGTGGCATATATGACACTTTTACTTTAAGACAACTATTGTTTATTTTAGCCATAAGGAAAAAGACTAAGAGAATAAAGGCTTTAGAATAGCAAGTAGTCTACAGACATGTCCATCTTATCTAAAGGGCTATTAGCCCTACAAAGGCCGACAAAGCCCAAACTTCTTGAGAAATCCCCAGAGGTGCCCAAAGAGGTGACCCGAGAGGTGTCAGTCTGGTTTCCCTAAATAGCTCCCCAACAAGTGCCTTTGCCCTAAAGAGAGAGTCCCTTTTTATCCAGCAAAAGTTTCTTTGTTCCTGTCATTTCCCCAACTTCAGCCCTGATTCTCAAAAGCAGTTTGATTGGCCCTCCAGGAGGTTAAACCAGACTGCTCAAAGTATTTGAGGGGTATCTTATCATGATCAATTTTTCTTTTTTTCCTGCTTGGTTTTTCCTTATATCCCACTATTAAACTCATCCAAAATATTCATATAGTAACTATCTTGCTAAGCCATTCAGCATACTGTATTCCTAAATTATTACAGAGCAGTTCCACTTCATCCCACTGACTATTTAATGCTGCTCACTTTATGCACCTTAACATCTATTTCAGCATGAAATGTGGGATTTGGATGTTTCATTAAAGTCCCTACCTTTGAAAATTGGTCCTACACTAAAATTCAGAAGTCTGACTAGCTATTAATTGCACATTGCTTTTAGTGACCACCAATGAACAGGTGGTTCTAATAAGCAAATCCTTGCACTCTGATTCAATCCTGTCCTCCAGAACTCACTACTCATACATCCACAATCAATATGGACACCAACTTTTTGTTTCATCTAGCTATTATTTTAGCTTTACTTCCCTTTAAAAATAAACTTGGAGCCCACTTCTGCTCTCAAGTACACATGTGTTGTGAACAAAATCAGTAGAAATGGACGATACATGTTTGTAGGCAGAATTTGGCTTGTAATTCAAAATTAATTAGAGCTTAACTATTGCTAAATATGGAATCTTTAAATATTTAATATGATTAATATTCAGTGGAAATTTTGCCTATGGTTTGGGTGAAGACAGAAAGATTTGGTCTATTAATGAAAATAATAGCATTATAGTATTAACTTACTGGTGCTTTTTAATTTGTTTTACTCTGGAGAGTTTATGATTACCCTGTAAACAGAAAACACAATCCTTTAACATGAAAATATACTATTTCATAGTAAGAAAGGTAAAAAGTACTTAAAATGAAAACATAAACAAAGATTTAGAGTGTCATTACAAATGAGAATCTTGAATTTGGAGCAGCTAGTGCTGTAACCCCCCCCTCCCCCGAGGAGAAACAATTCTTGATTTAGTCCTAAGTGGAGCATAGGATCTGGTCTAAGGGGTGAGTGTGACTGAACTGCTCAGTAATAGCAGTTACAATAATATAATTAAACTTACCATCCTTGTAGGGAGGAAAATACTAAAGAAACCCACAACAGTAGCATTTAGCTTCAAAAAGGGGACTTATATAAAACTTAGAAAGCTAATTAAATAGAAATTAAAAGGAACAGTCACAAGAATGAAATGCCTGCAAGCTGCATGGAAATGATTTTAAAACACTATAACAGAGGCTCAAAATGTATACCTAACATAAAAAACCCCCTCCAAAAATATAAGGGAACCAAAAAATGCCACCATGGCCAAACAACAGATTAAGAGATAGTTAGAGGCAAAAAGACATACTTTAAAAATTGGAAGTCAAATTCTAGTGAGGAAAATAAAATGGAGCATAAACTCTGGCAAGTGAAGTGTAAAAGTATAATTAAGCAGGCCAAAAAAAGAATTTGAAGAGCAACAAGCAAAAGACACAAAAACTAACAGCAAAATGTTTTAAAGTATATCAGAGGCAGAAGGCCACCAAAGAATCAGTGGGGTCACTGGCCAATTGAGGTGCTAAAGGAGTACTCAAGGAAAACAAGGCTGTGTGACAAGACAGTTTAACAGATTGTGACAAACAGGAGATGTTTTTGTTTTGCAAAAAAAATATTTTTGGCAAAAATATTCTTGCAAAGACTTTTCATCCAAATTGATTTCAAGGAACAAACTAGTTTAGTGTTAATGGGCTTTTATGACAGAAAACTGTTTCAATAAAATGTTGCCACCTTCCCAGTTCCTGGGCTGTATCCCTGCCTTTGGTGCATTTTTTGTCCTTTGGTTAGAGCAGGAGTCAAGGCTGTTGCCTTCTCTTTCTGGCTCTGCCACCTTCTTGCTGTGTGTGACCTTAGGTATGGCACTTCCCATCTCTGTACTTCAGTATCCCCATCTGTCCAATGGGAATAGAGACATCTCTAATTCATGACTAGGTGAGATAAGAAGCATTAAAGCCTTTTGTGGAAGAGAAAGTGGTTTTTCAGGGTGTTGAGTGCCAAGTAATTCTAAACTCTACTAAAATGTCTAGTGTAGAGAAATGGTTGGGGCCAAATTTTAATGATTTTCTTTACTAAAGACCATTCAGGGATGTAACTCCCACTATTGTAGTCAACTGGGGCTCTTTGCTGGCGGAGAGAAGAGAAGATAGTCCTGGCTCAGCTTTTGTGACTTTAAAAACCAGGTGTTGTACAGTAGTTCTTGTCTGGGAGCCTAGAAAAAGAATATCTTCACATCCATTAACAAGACATTACAGATCTTTAAAAAGGGGAACAAAGAGGACCTGGGGACTTACAGACTAGTCAGCCTCACTTTGATACCTGGAAAGATACTGGAACAAATTATTAAACAATCAGTTTCTGAGCATGTACAGGAGAATAGGGTTATAAGGACTAGTAAGCATGAATGAACTGAACTGAAACCTGATATCCCAGAGCCAAAACACTTCTCACCCTGGGAAGTGGGCTCCAATCTTTAATGGTCAAATGCTGCTTAGCACTGACACAGCAGCTTTTCCTGGAGGACTCTCCCAGCACTTTACAACAGTGGGAAAGTATTAGATCTCTGTTTGACTACTGGTGATTGAGCCATAGAGATAGGGAGCAACTTGCCCAAAGTCTCACAGGTCAATCGGAAAACCAACAATGGAACCCAGGAGTCCTGACTCCCAGTCCCCTGGTCCAGTCACTACAGCAGATCACACTCCCTCTCAAAAGCAGGGGCACTGTACTTGGGGGCCTGTTTGTAATTGCTATCTGTGGGAGGGAGTGTGCAGCTGTGGTTAGTGAAGGAGCCTAGAAACAAGGAAGCCAGTAGCTTCCCCTCCCCAGACCTGTTTCCCATCAGTAAGTTGGGTTGCAGTCCCTACAGCCCAGGGATTGGGAGGTTTCATGAGTGTATGTAAAGAAGCAGGATGGGAGGAGCTGGGAGGCGCTGTCACCACCGCACCAGGGCAGTGTTCTGGGCGCCCTGCTGCTGACTGACTTTCTCTGTCCCTTGGCAGTAAGACAGACTCTTGTTTTCACAGCCCAGTGTCAACACCCTGCTGGCTGGCTGGGCAGGGTAACGCCCCAGGGCACCACCCCCTCCAGCCTGCCTTAGGTTTGGAGAGTGAGGAGGAGGGCGAGACACAGCAGGTGACGCTGAACATCCCCCATCCATTGCTCCATCATCTAGAGCAAGTGAGTGTCATGGAGGGTTTCCTCTGTGGTTTCCCCTTCCTGTCTGGGGAGAGGCAGAAATGTGGGGAGAGAATCTCTCCCAGAGGAGATTTGATTTGCAAACAGCCGCCAGGAGCCCATAGCTCTCAGACTGGGCAGCAGATTCCCTGCAGGGACCTCCCCAGAGCTGTCTCCAGTGTGTCTGGAAATATCCCAGCAATGGGGCCAGCCAGGGGTGTGCACAGCAATTTAAATACAACCCCTTTGATAGGAACCGGATGGAATTTCCTTCCCACCGTTGTGAAACTGAATGGTTTACATATTAGGGTAAGGGGCGGGCAGGTCGCCATATTGGAGGGCAAACAACAACTTGGCCTCCATCTTGGAGGGCCTTCCTCACGAAGTTTTCCTGCCTTTTGGCGGGAAGAAGTTGGAGAAATCTGCCTGGCAACAGGCGTGTATAAAAGACTGCGTGCCAGTGGGATCGGGGCTGTCTGACCCAGAGGCGGCTGAGCAGCGCCGCGCTCCAGAGAAGATTAATGAAGACCATCGCCTCGTAGGGAGAGAAGGGGACAGCCCCCCCCACCAGAAGAGAGGTTCGGTACTTACCAGTTGTGTTCCTGTTGGAGTCCCAGTGTCCCGCGCCAGTCCAGGGCGGTGCAATCGAGATCAGCACTCTCGGGAGGGGAGAAAAACGGTGAAGTGTTCAAGCATTGGACCTGTGGGCCAAGGCTTGTTTCACGGTAAGGGCTCCTGGAGTTAATTTCCACTATCCTGGGACTTAACCCCTGTGTGGTCCTTCTTAATGTGTTATCCCCAAATAAATGGTCAGTTTGGTTTATTTCATGATTGAATCAGAGTGCCCATAAATATCAGCCGGCGATAGATAGGAGGGGGACCACCGATTAAAGCACACCAGTAATATTTAGTTACAGAGGGGACTGGTGTCACCCAGCCGTTTTCTCTTGTAACATTTTGGATTGGCACGGTCTTTGCCTGCCACCCACCACCCTGGGAGAAGCTTGCGCTTCTCCCCCCGCCCCAGCCCCAGGAGGAGCTCACTGGCCCTCGAGAAGCTTGCCCTCCCTGCCCTCTTCCCACCCCCAGCAGCAGCTGTATCTTCCCCTGCCCCACCCAGAGGAGGTCTGTGCCCCCGACGATTATCGGAGGCCATGTGCTCCTGACTGCGCCCCCTTGTGCATGCCTTTGCCCCCAGCCCTGCCCTTGGGGAGAGTGTTCCCCAGGCTGAGTCTCTGAGCTGGGCCAGAGCCTGCGAGCTGCTGAGCACTCACAACCCCATGGAAATCAGTGGGACACAAGGGGCCCCTGCGCTTCATGTGACTGGGGACTTTGTGAATTTGAAGTGGGGATGGTTGAATTGGAGACGTCCAGACTCCTAGGTCCTGTTCCTTCCCTCTCTACCCTGGGCAGGAGTTTGGCCTGGGTCAGGAGGAGGGGGCTACCTGTCCAAACTAATCGATAGTCTTTGTGACTGACCCCCTGCTCCAAAAAGATGAGACTCCCCTGGTATTGCAGCACCAGGGATGACGAGGGGGAACTTTGGGAGCAGTTCGTGCAATGAGCTCCTGTCAGTGTGTGTAGATTGCACTCCCAGCTCCCCCGTGGGGGAAGAAGGAGTTGCTCTGGCTGGGGCAGGGCTCACGGAGGGAGGGATGGAATCAAAAAGGCCAATTAGCGAGAGGCTGCTCTGACCCCAGACTCACGCCTGCTCCCCGCTCGGTTCCAGGATGGCCAGGCTCCTGCGGATGTTGAGGAGGAAGGTGGCTCTGCGGTTCGCACCAGAGCCTGAGGGAGGCAGCTGCCACCTTCCCCAGGAGCAGAGCGGCCCCTCCGTCCCCGCTGGTGGGGAAGCAGCTGTCGGCCAGGCCAGGACGTGGCAGTTCTCGACCCCTGGAGGAGGAAACCAGCTGCTGGTGCAGGCGCCGAGGCAGGGGAGGCTCCGTCCAGGCCCAAATGGAGCTGGCCCAGGAGGTGGCTGGGCAGGCAGGACCCAGCCCAGGAGGGAGCCGGGCAGGGTGGATCTGGGGCTGCTTGTGTGGGAAGCACCGGCCCCACGAGCCCAGCCCTGAGGCTCAAGAGGAGGCATCGCCCTGTCCGGTCCCTGAGGACCTTCCAGCCCCCCCAGGGCAGGAGGTGGAGGACCCGTGCTCCAGCACCAGCAGCTCGGCCCGCTCCCCCTGGGACAGCAGCAGCTCCTCGGAGTCTGGGAGCAGCGAGGCTGATGGCTGCCGCTGCCTCGCTCCAGGTGAGGAGCCAGGCCGGGCTCAGGGACAGGGAGGGATAAGGACAGGGCTGTGGACACCCTGGGCCCAGTCGCTCTACCAGTGATGTGGGAGGGGGGGTCCCAGCCCAGGCGTGTGACCTGGGCCACACGAACCACACAGACACCAGCAGCAGTCACACAGCTGCCCCCTGCAGCCAGAGGATCTGTGGATGGGGACAGCGGGAGCTGCTGCCACTTGTGTCCCTGATGCTGCAGGGGGACGGGCACCTCCCAGGGTGTCCAGCAGAGTGGGGGGGCCTCTCTTTTGGGGGTCACAGGTGTTCCTGCGAGGGGGGAATGTTGGGTCTGCTTTGCCCTGAGTCCCTTACATGGGAAGGGGGGGACATTAACCCTGCTGTCCCCACCATGTTTCTGTCCTTCCCCCAAGTGAAAGCAGGAGTCATTCTGTCCCCTTCTCTCCCTGGTGCAGGGACCCCCAGGGATTCAGGGAATGAGGATGAGGAAGGGGTGGATATAGCCACAGAGGAGGCTGCCTTCAAGGTCATTATGGAGAAGTTCAAGGGCAGAGAAAAGGTACAAATGTTCCCAGCTGGTCTGCAATCGAGATTGTTCTGCCCCTTCCCAGCACATCAACCCCATACAGGGGATCTTGTCTCAGACAGTCCACCCCAATAGGGACCTTTATCCCACATGATGTAGGACACCCCAAGATGGGGGTGTTTGTCTCACAAAATCTGGGGTCCCCTCCCTACTCAGGCTCTGCCACAGTTCCTGACCCTACCTGTAAAGGAGTCATGGATGGTTTTTGGGAATGAGGGGCAGGTCCCACCATCCCCCATAGAGGCCTGAGCCCTGGAGCCCTGGTGTGGGTAGAGCAGGCAGGTCCATGGCTAACAGGCTCTCTCTCCCCTAACCCCGCTCCTGGTGGGTGCAGGATGAGGCTCACCAGCTGCGGTTCCTGCACACCATCCACCCCGCGTGCGTCGCTGCTCTGCAGGCAGGGCAGGACACTCTGGAGCCGCACTGCTGCAAAGCGGCTGTGGTGCAGAGGATTGTGGTGAGTGTGACAGGACGCCCAGCAGCTGGAGGGAGGATAGAAATATGGAATGGGCAGGGGCCTCCTTGGACCCATGGATGGGGGAGGGAGGTGCTGTGGGGGAAGCAAAGGTCAGGGATTGCAGGGGCTGAGGATGGCGGAAAAGAGAATTGAGAAATTGGTTACTAGTGGGCAGTGGGGGATTCGTGGGGCTGGAGGGGCAGCTGAGGCTGGGGGAAGGCAGATGGTCCCAGCTCGGTGATCAAGATGCTGTTAGATGAGGGGGCAGTTTTGAGAGGTGGGAGGGAAGAAGGGGGGAAGGGAACTGAGCATGGCAGTAATTCTGGAATGGGGCCAAGTGTGATGGGCAGGAAGGAATCAAAGGAGGGGGAGGCAGTTGGGGGGATCTTGCTGGCGGTGTGGGGCACTGGCTGTGTAATCTCCTCACTGGGAAGTGTCAGTGGGGCCTGAATCTCACACACTCCTTTATCTCCTTGGGTCTCAGGAGCTCACTGAGGAGCTGCCAGTTGACTCTGCACCCAGCACTGTCCTTGCCAGCTCCCTGATTGCTGTGAGCTACCTCAGGTACCGAGACCCTCCCACCTGGCCCCCGAACCGCGGTGCTGCTCAGGCCCAGGGCTGCGCCTCTCGCTCCCAGGTCCCTTCCCAAGGGGGGCTCCTCTGGCAGAGGTGGCAGGAACGTTCACTCCCTCCTGGCTGGGCTGTTAGTTCACACCAGGAACATTACAATGGCCTTGGGGAGAGAATCTCTCCTGGGATCAAACAGAGGAGGGGCAGCAGGGTCCAGGGAACAGGCTCCATTGCAGCCTTGCCACTGACTGTGTGTGAGGCCTTGTCATTCTCTGTCTCACTGCCTCAGTTTCCATTCTCGCCAGCCTGTGTCTGTTTCCCTGCACGTTCACACCCGTGTTGATGCCGGTCTCAGCCCCGCACTGCACAGTCTGTTACCGGCTCCTCTCTCTTGCCAGCACAATGAAACCTGCCCTGGAGCCAGAGCTGGAGACCCACCTCCTGCGACCTGCCCTGCATGGTGTCTTCACCCTGGGCACAGGGAAGGACACCCCCCACATCCAGGTAGGCCATCCTCCTATTCCTCCATGCCAGGAGCAGGAGTGGTCTCTGGTCCCTTCGCCCTTGATTGGCTGGAGCTAGAGAGGTAGGGGTGGGGCGGGCAGAGATGGAACAGGCTGCAGGGTTGGATCATTGCCCCAGTGATTACGCTGCCCCTCCACGTGCTGTCTTTTGCCAAGCAGCCCAGCTTCCATCCATAGCAGCTGGGCTGTTCCATATTCTGCTGCCTATCAGGCCCTCCGCAGAGACCCTCAGGGCATGGATTGAAGAGCCAGCTGTTGCCCTGCCATGAATCCTTGCTAATCGCCTGCAGTGGGATGTGAATGAGAGAGGCCAGGATACATGTTTGGGGTCTCACCATGCTTCATAGAGAACCCTCTTACCATGCTGTGGCAGGGTCACCCCATTTCCCAAACTCTCCATGGCTCTCCCTCCCTTTGCAGGTTCAAAAGAAGGTCATTGAAGACTTCCTAGATGCTATGCTGGGGAACCTGCTGGCAGACACCCCAGACACAGAGAGGCTCCACTACATCATGGAGGTGAGCCCTATAAGGAGAGTGGGGGCAGTTTTATCTTAACCCTGGGAGGACTGGAAAGGAGAGACTGGAAGATCCATTTTCCAGTTGTCCTTCTAACAGGATCCCACTGGGCCATCCTTGGTCAGGGCAGTCAGTGCAATGCAATGTTACTTGGGCCCCTCCTCCTCTGTTTAGACTAACCACAGGGCCCCAGACTGGCTACGGGAGTGAGAGTCTGAACCTTCCTCCTCCCCCTCTGATGAGATCCAGGCAATGATCCTCAGAGAATTGTCACAGAAAACGATCGACCCCAGACAATCAGCTCTTCTCTCCTACAGGCCCTGAGATTCCTGAGAGTCCTCACAGTCACTCCCTTCATGCCACCAAGGGCTTTAGAGCCGTGGAGGGCCGAGGGGTCTCTCTCCATCCTGGTGAGCTGCTCATGAATCAGGAGTTCAGAGAGGCTGGGACCAGCCCCGACACTAGAGAGACAATGACAAGATATCAGCATGGTTCTAGCTGCAACAATCCCCTTCTCAAGCTCTGCGATCAATGGACCACATATTCCACCCTGGCTGAGCACGATGTCTTAGACCCTGGGCATGGGGAGGGGCTCATGTGCTCAGCACATGCACCTGCCCATTGATCCTGACCTGCCTCCTTCCCTCACAGCATGTCAATTTCTAGATGGCGTCCCGAATGTCCCAGGAGAGAGCCAGGGCCATTAGAAGCAGCGCAGCCCTGCTCCGACTCACCATCACCCTCCCTGAATTTGATGTAAGTGACCTCTGAGCCCAGCTACATGACTCCAGGCGTAGGCAGGCTGGCTCTGACAGGCTGTGGGATCTGCCTCTGCAGGGGCTGTGGATTAGGCATGTTCCCCTTGGGGAGGCGGAGTCAGAGCAGGGAATGAGATCGACTTAATTAAATTCTTCTTTCCCTGGTTCAGTGATGAGCCTGGGCCTTTCATGGGACCAGCCCCTGCTCCCGCCAGGTGTGTGCCAGGCCTTGGGTCCCTTCTTGTCATCCTGGAGCAACTGGGGAAGCAAGTTCCCATGGAGGGCCCTGCCCACATACCTTTGCTCCAGGGTCCCCTGCGGGCAGAGAAAATTAAGGGTCTAGCTCTAGCTCCTCTCTCTCCTGCAGAGGGGCTGAGGGAAGAGAATCTCCTGGCCCAGGGGTGACTGGAAGCTGAGGGGAGAAGGCTGATGGAGCCCCCTCTCCTCTTCCTTCCATTAGAACTCAGCCCAGTTCCCTTGGATGGGTCACCACATGGCACAGCTGGGGTTGTTCATCAGTGACCTAGCAAGGACACCAGCCGGCGGGCCAGGGAGGCGATTTACCGGCTCTCTCTCCTCCTGCTGCACCAGAGGGGTAAGGAACGCAGCTGGGAAATGGGATCCAAGAAAAGACTGAGACTGATAGACCCTGGGCAACAGGGCCCCTTAAGAAATAAGCCCCCCTCCCTGTGAGACTGACCCCAGCGGGGTACTGGGACCCCTGCCAAAACCTGACGACTCCTCTGAGATTGACCCCTGCTGGGTGGTGAGTCTCTCTCTCTTTCTCCCCCACCCCAGTTTAGGCTCAGACACATCCACACATGTATCCAGGATGCTCCACCCACTGGAGGGAGCCCTGCTATTCTCTTGGGCCAGGGGTGCAGCAAGGGCTCGTCCCACTGTGCAGCCACCAACGGGAATGGAAAGATACAGGCACCACAACCAGAACAACAAACCTGACAAATGTGTGTCTCTCTTTCTTCTAGGGTTGACCATAACCTGAAGATCTTTGGTGCTGGCATTGGCATCAGTATAGCTGGCTCCTGGCATACAAGAACACAGCTAGGGTGGGAGAAGGACACTCTGCCAGGGCATTACACAGCTCACAGTGTGGGGCTGGCAGGTCTCCCTGCAGCGGTTGCATCCTGGAGGCTGAAGAAGCTCCTGCTTCTTATTCCCAGCTCATAGAGGTCCTCGTTCAGCCCTAGTGGGAGAGGGTGGCGTTATAGGTCCAGGGATGAAGCCTCGCTAATGGCCGTGGTTTCTGTGTTTTTCATGGATCCATTGCTACATGGCATAAAAAGAATCCCCAGATGGATGAATTACTGCAGAATGGTATCTCTGGGGATCCGATTCCTGTGCCTGTCTCCCTGGCTGATACACGAGTATCTGAGAGGGGAGCGGCTGGATTGGTGAGTGGGCAGGACACACCAGCTATTGCCTGACCAGATTCTTGTGGGATTCCCTGCTCCCTGTGGAAGCCCAGAAAGGGGATGGTGTTTGCCCAGTGTCATCCAAAGTCAGGAAGCAGACCCTGCACCTCCCGGGGACTATTGTCTGTGTGGTGTGGTCACACTGACCTTGTCATGCTGCAGTTTGGATTCCCCTTGGAACAATCCAACAAGCTGCAGACACCAGGCCTAGTCACTAGAAAATCACTGAGAGGTTTGTGAGCTCCAAAAGCCCCAGGCCTCTAGCAACTAGTTCCAGGCAGCGTCTCTGCTGAAGACCACAGAGGGTTCCCTATCGTCTCGGGAGAGCTGCGGTCCAGAGTGTACCTGCTCAGCAACAACATTCCCAGAAGGTCGTGGCCCCTGCCGTCCCCACTAGAGGCTTTTGATCCCTCAATGTCTGTGACTGAGCCACTAGACAGCACTGTTCTTCCAGCCCCAGGATTTGGAGCCTGGCTCTGGGCAGTCACCTAAAGATTCATGTTCTGTTGGTTTTAGGTCTTCGGAAAGATATTGTCAGCGGCACAGAGAAGATCATTCCTCCAAACTGCTACATGGGCCAACTATGTCCCCCTGCTCCAGATCAGCGAGGCTGGGCTGGTCCTAGCCTCCTCCATTCTAGGGGAAGCCCAACAGCTGGTGGGGGACGAGGTAAGTAGCTGGATTAGGCTCAGGAGTTTGGGAGCAGGACTTGTGGCATTTCACCTGCAGGCCAGGGAACTCATTTCCGTCATATTGCCATTCAGTGGCTGGGGAGCAACAAGCCTGGAGGGGAATGAGAGTCTGAGCAGATTCCATTGGGAGGGGAGGTGAATTCATCTCCACAACCAGGATGGAGGCAGCTGGTCCCTGAGCTGTTCAGAACTGGCCCTTTAGCAAAGCTATTTGATTACAAGTTTGACATCATCAGGAGAAGCGGACATTGCCCATGTTAAGGGCAGGAGAGTCTCTAGTGACATCTGCCCACAGGGCCTCATTGCCATTGGTCTAGTGTCCCTGGCACCAGAGCCACCACCCAAAGTTGCTCCCATCACTGGCAGCCTGGAGGCCAAGGACTGACTGGTGATGGTGACTAACCAGGTATGGCTACGGCACACGAGCGGGGGAAGCTTGTCCTGCTGCTGGCAGGGCTGGACCCGCTCTGGGGGGAATGGGAGGATTCAGTCAGCCGGTGCCGCCGAACTGCCCCATTCACTGGGGCTGCCATCCTGCTGCGTCAGCATTAGTCACTGGGGGTGACTTGGGAAAAGGTCTCGACCTCCCCA
This sequence comes from Mesoclemmys tuberculata, assembly GCA_007922155.1. Lineage (NCBI taxonomy): Eukaryota > Metazoa > Chordata > Testudines > Chelidae > Mesoclemmys > Mesoclemmys tuberculata. The sequence goes on along the minus strand of ML675603.1, from coordinate 99,293,223 downwards.
CATCCCACTTCGCTGTTGCCACAATCCCGCCCCTTCATCTGGGGCATGAGCTACTCACCTGTCCACATCCGCCTACTCATTTTCTTGGCCTGATGCCCTGTTTCACCCCCACCAGCTCTCAGGAAGAGCTCCCCTTCCCCCCTATGATGAAGAAGGGTCTTTGTGTCAGAGCTACAGCTCACCCCTCCCCCCCAGAGGTGCTCGGAAAGCTCCGTATTGGAGGAGGTGGGAATGGGATCAAGAGCTATGGTTAGCTTCCCCTGCTGCCCTTTATTCTCCTCTTGGCCCTTCTATGGGGTCTCTGAGTGTGAAAGGAATAGGAGCCTCCTCCCCATCTGTCTTCCAGACCCTGAGATCAGTCGCAGCCTCCCAAACGGATGCAGCTTGCAGCTGGTCCACCTCAGGGAGCAGTGAGGACAGTTGACCCAATCCAACCAAGCAGTGCTGGGTCTCAAAGAGGCTTAGATGGAAGATCTCACCCCCTTGTGAAGGTAAGAACCGTTTACTTCTCCTGGCACCTGGATCTGTGGGGACAGAAATGAGATCCCTGTTGCATAGCCTGGCAGGGAACTTCCTCCATGCCTGGATCCCAGCCTGGGGATGGAGGCATCTTCATCATCATGCCGTCCTTGTTTTATTCCTAGGAAGAGACTCCCCAGAGATGTCCTGGCAGCTGGACTCCTGAGAGCATTTCCAGCAGGTGGCTCCAGCCTGGAGGAGAGCAACACAGCCTCATTCACATGACATTTCTAGTCCCCAGCAGCAGGACAAATGAGCTCCCAGAGTCCTGGTGAGCACTGGGGTTTATCTGGCTCTCACCCCTATACCTGTCAGCCTCTGAAGGGCCTGAATGTCAGACTTCCTACCAGATCCAAAACTCCAATTCCCGTTAGTGGGGTCCGTGGGCAGCCATACCCACATGAAATCAGGCCTGAAATGCAGAGTGAAGATTGCAACCCAATACAGCAGAGCAGGCCTGTAACAAGAAGGTTTTCCCTGGAGCTGGAGAGTCTGGTGCTAAGCCAGCCTGAGCACTGAATGAACCCCACCTGAAAATGATCAGGCAATTCTTCATAATGAGCCAGACTTGTCATGATAATGGCCAGCTGGGGAAAAAGTTAGAGTGAGAGAGAGATAGGGAGCTCAGAGCACAAAGGAAAGCTCTCCAGGAAGGGAGGCTTGTCAGAGACCCTGATAAAAGCAGGGAAGTGACTGGGAGACCCAGATAAGAGAGCTGCAAAGGTAGAGGAGCAGGCACATTGGTTTGGTATGGTCTAGGGCTTGGGATGGAATCCAGAGTTAAGTGAGGAGCTTGTTGTACAGACTAGAAGACTAAATGTAACTAAAAAAAACAGCAGAGTTGTAAGAGAATCTTTCATCTATGCTGCTTGAACTCTCACAAGACTGGAGACCCTAAATTAAAGGGTCTACTTGGCTTTAAAAAGACCATCTAAATGGACAGATTACCCCATCTGTCACCTTTAGAAACCATAGATAACTCATTCATGTGTCTTTGTTTGTTTGTTTTAACCTGTACACAACTTGTTTTTTGTCCTAGTTAATAAACCTTTAGAGTTTGACAGGATTGGCTACTGGTGTTGGCTTGGGTATAAGATCTAGGGTATCAATTGATTGGGGTCAGTGACCTTTTGGGGCTGGAACCAACCTGAATACCTTGTGTGGACTCTTTTTGTACAAGTGACCATTTATCACTAACTCCAGCTTGGCTGGAGGTGAGGTAGACTGAGGACCCTAAGGGGAATGTTTGCGACTCCATGGTAAAATAGTTACAGTGATCCAGGTGTTCACATGTTACTGCCTGGGTGAAATCTAATTATAGAACACACCTCCAGTTTGGGGTGCCTGCCCTGTTCTTGAAAGTCTACCCTGAGGTAGTCCCTCATGGCTGTGAGCCACTTTTGCCGGCTTTCAGTACCCCACATGTAGGAAATAATTCTAGAATTAACTTTGCAAATGTAATCTTTTTACAGCAGTTTTATGTGTAATTAGTATTAGAATAATTACTTTCCTTAAAATCCTCATGTAGCATTCTAGAGCCTTTTACAGTGAAGATTTAGAAAATATTTTAACTGCAGAATTCAGACAAGGTGACTTGCTTTGTTTGTTGCAACAGGTTGAATGCTCAAGATCAAATAGATATATTACAGATTTAGGCTAGCTTAAATTTTCTCATCTGTGTACACAGTGGTAATCAAAACCACGAGGCACTACAGAAGCTTTGTAAATTCACCATAAAATGAATACTTACTGTAATAATAGAGATGTGGGTCTATTTCATAACTATTAATCCTAACTTTCTTCATAACCCCCAGACATATACTTTGAAATTAGATGTATATAGACATAAAAGCATAATTATGAAAACCTGAATGAAATATTTAGGAAAGGAGGAACAAAGTGTCTTGTAGCTTACGGATGCAAAACACTGGACTTAGAGATCATTTTCAGTGAAAATGTAAACCTAAAAAGGTGGGGTGGGGTGGAGGAGTGTCTCTCCCTCACCCATACCCTCCCTCTGCCACACACCATGTTGGCTCTGGCTGTTTTTTTAAAAAAGAAAGGCAAGAGGTTTTGATGTAACTTAATTTTTCTTATTCTATGTAATGCATTAAAACTATCAATAACTGACCATGTAAGAAGCAGGGTTATTAGCCTTTTCAGTTGCTGAGAGAGAGAGCTTAAAACATTTCCATTTACAGTCCTATTTCCTGCAGTAAGGAGTGAAACTGGAGGCTTGACCATGTCTGACTTAGCCCCTCAACTGTCTCTTTTCTTGGGCTACAGCTGGGTGGTTGCCACCTTAAAAAATTCTTTTGGATTTGTGGCCACACTCCTGCAACCATGGAATGATTAGTAATAACTGACAGCAGCCATGTTGGCTTGAGCCACAATAAGGGTCTGTGCTTCAACTTTAATCAGCACCAAGGGGATGGCATGACAGCAGCACTTTGTTGTAGAAGTGCTATTGCTTTTGTTCATATGGAAGCATATCTTTACCCATTCTTTTTCTTCTCACCTTCTTCAGCGATTTGTATGCACCTGCCTCCACTCTGTCCCCAAACCACTCTTTATTTAAAACACAACTACTTACAGTATTGTAGTGCCTCATGGCTTAAGCCAAGATGAGGGCCCTCATTGGGCTAGGTGTTGTACAGATTCATAATAAGAGAGACTCCATACCTTGACAAGCTTGCAGTATAAATTGACAAGACAGACAAAGGATGGGAGGTGAAAGAGACCCAGAGCTGTGAGCGGACTTGCCTAAGGTCACACACTAAATCTGTGGTAAAGCCAGGAATAGAATCAAACTCTCTTGGCTCTAACCACTGGACCATGTTGCCTTCCAATTCTCCAGCACTATGCTAATTAAGGAAACAATATAATGCATGTGAAGTAAATTGTTGACTGGCAATAATAGACACAATGGTAAGTCTGTAGTCTGAATGATCTCTTCCCTGCCCCCTATTGATGAACTGGGGTATAAGACTTTAGGAACAGACCATGTGTATATACAAACCTACCTTGCCTACGTGAACAGACAGACCTGCTTTGCCAGAGTGATCAGCTTTGCCTGTTTTCAGTTAAAATTCACTTTAGTTTTGAACATAGGAGTATGAACTGCCTAAAGGAGCCCATGGGTGGTAGTTAGTTTTTCTCAGATTTCTGGGTGGGCGTTCAAACTGCCTCTGTTCTGCAGTGTTGAGACAGAAATTGAACTTAGCCATTGTGTGCTGCCAGCATCACGTGGCAGAAGGGTTATGCTATCCATTATCATTAATAATTTATCTGGCCATTTCATCCAAGAACTTCAAAGCGTTTTATAAAGGTAGATAAGTCATCACCTTAGGAACATTCTGATTTTATAGATAAACAGAAGCATAGAGGCTAAAGCCCACATTTGCAGTTGTTCCTGATAATTTTGGGTCCTTAATGGGTGCCCAACGTGAGTCATGTCAAAAGACTGAAGGGGATCTCCAAAAAAAGTCTAAGTGACTTGCCCAAGGACCCACAGTAACCCAGTGGCAGAATCTGGAATAGAACCAAGTTCCTTTGACTTCTAGTCTCTTATACTCACCATTTTATCATGCTGCCTCCCAACTATTCACTAATCATACCAGATCCATTATGTACTTCAGCAACTAAACCCTTTTCTAAGTCAAATTACTGGGGAAGGAAGGAAGCAACAGTGTTGAACAGGTGTATCTGAAAGTAAAGTCAGGCCTGCAAAGTGTGGGCCCCCCTCCTGTCTACTGGCCCACCACCAGGTTGTTCCTCTGCGTGCTCCGGGTTGTCTGTGTATTCACCTCCAACCAGACCCACTGAGACAAACCACCAGAAACCAAGTTTTATTTTGTAAAGAAACACAGACCAGGATTATAGTCCAGCAGCCTCCTCTCTGCTTGCTTGCTACATGCTCCCAGCTATAGTCAGGGCTGCAACTTCCTGCTGGGAGGGGCAGAGGGTACTTCCTGGCAGCAACCAGGAAATTCTCCCAACCTGCCACAGTTTGTAGTCCACAGTTTGGTAGTACCCACTTCTGTGGGTGCTGAAGCATGCTGCACCTTGGCCTAGAAAAGTTTACTGCTTTATTGTTAAGAGGTGCAGAGACAATAATCCCTCCCTGCACAAATGCAATACATTTCGCTGGATGGACAAACAATGCATGAACACTCCTACATCATCTCATGTACTAGATAGTGGCAGGTTATCTGTTACTAACTCCATACCTATATACAGCACTAACAATTGCTAGCATAATTTTCTCTAGCCTCGGGACCTGTTAATCAATTGTGTCAAAATCTATTTGTAAGAGGTGGCCTGGCAGTATTTTGTGCTGTCCCCCTTGAAATGCTTCTCAAAAGGTATATTCCTACTATAGCACTACCACTGTCTTACTCTTTCCTTCCTGCTCTTTTCTCTGTCTACCTTGGACTTCTTTTTACCAGAGGTTCTGGTTCTTGCTGGACTTTGAAAAGGTGTCCAACAGCTATTGCACCCACCAAAGACATCAAAAACACTGACTAGTGAATTCAGTGCTTGTTATCACACTCCAAATCTCACTTATACTAAGGTCCCTTGATGCCGCTCAAGCAGCATAAAGGGGCCTGGAAGTGGGTGCTCAGTTTTTCCTATACCTTCTTTGAGGCCAATTTTCCCTGCTAGAGCAGTAGAAAAGAGACCGAGTGCAAATGAGAATCAGGGCCATAGACTCTCCCCTGCAGTGGACCCTTAATATGTGCTATCCTCCCTTCCTGCTTCCTGGCCCGTGCCTACGCATTTCAAAAGGTCTCTGCAAATGGCAGAGAAGGAAACGTTTGTTCTGGGCTGTTCTAAAGAGCATTTCAGGGGCTTGTTTACTGATCATTGGATATTGTAATGATTAGGGCTGCTCAGTGCTGGAGTACACCAAACCTCTTGTACTAATAGCAGGCCGCGTATGCCATAACTCTGCTACACTCACTGAAGGCACGTCAGCTGCTAGGCCTTGTAGGCACTAGCCATGGTGGATCCCAATAACCACTTAGATATCTGACTAATGAGAAGGTATATTTTACTAGGGCTGGTAGGAAAGGGACAGATTAAAGCTACATTAGATGCAGGCACGTAAGCAGTTACCTGGCCAGGAGGAAGGGGATGTGCAGTTGGGAAGGGGTTGATGGGAATCATAGCTTCCGGCTTAGCGGAGCCACCACAATATCTTCTGAAAAACGTTATTTTTTGTTTCAATATACGCAAACATCACCCAAGGTTTTCTTTGCCCCTTCCCAGCTTTCTGTTCTGCTTCACCAAACAGCTACTGCTTCCACTGTGGTGTTCTGCCATTTTCCATTGCACTGAAGGTGCAGCTGCAGAACGAACACAGATGCATCTCTCTGAATTAGCAGCATCACAGAGCACTTCTCGTCACTTTCACACCGTTACAAGTTACTGGCTGGAAAACAGCGCAGGAATCAGAAGAAAGTGCAGGTGTGTATTTTCTTGATCCATGTAGGAACCCAGAAGGGCACACGCGCTGCTTAGCGTACCAGGGGTATGCAGACTATGAATGCTTGCAGAGACCAAAGCATGTCACTGTGAAAATGAGTGACGTGGGAAAGAGTTGGTATAATTCTTTCCAATCTGCCACCACTTTCCTTTCAGAGGATCTACTTCCTTTCAGGAAAAACAGGTATAAACTAAGTAGAGCAGTGTTCCTTTTTCTGTTCTCTCTCTAATACCAAGCCACTTGATATAGCAATTACTTGATATAGCAGATTGCTCAAAGCTGTTGAGCTCCACCATAACCCCTGTACATGAGTGCAAGTGTCATGCTGTTTTGTCTCCCTTGTTAGCAGGGCTTGACCTGGGGATCTTCAGTACTGAAAGCATGTGCACCTATGATTGGTACCAGCTCCAGGAAGCGTAGAAATAATAGACTTTTAGTCTCTCATGTGGACCAGCCACTAGAGAAGGACATGACACATGCACTGTGCTTTCCTTAGTTAGAAGAAGCTCATCCCTTACACAGCAGACTTCAAGCCTGGCACCAGGCTGCCATTTTTGTAATTATATGCTTCCTGAGTCATCAGTGGGGTTTGAACATGGGATCCTGACTGCTGAAATAACTGAGTAATGGAGTAACTCCATTAGATGATTGCAGTAATAGGTTCTTATCCCTTTATATGGGCCAGCCACGGAAAAGGACATGGCAAACACTGTGGCACCACATGACAAAACTTAGTCCACCGTGGTCTTGATTTCACATGAGGAAGAAGTGCAGGTTTGTGTGTAATACAAGTGCTAACCACATATGTATTTTTTCTTTACAACATGAAATATTTTGAACTTGATCAGATGTATTGTGTTGAATTATTGGTGTTGGTAAAAGGAAAAAAAAAAGAGATACCAGCTAGGAATGTTGGCCCAAATTCCATCCTCGGTGACTGACAGGCAACTTCATTGACCTAAATAAGGATGCACAAAGGAGAATGAGGGCAGAATTTCAGGCCAGCATATTCAAAATTTTCAAATACTGTGACTCAAATTCTCCTCTTTATAAGAGCTGGTACAGCTCCCACTGATCTTAATAGAAGCCACATGAATTTATCAAAAGGACAGAATTTGGCCTTATGAATGAGAAAGAAATAACTCATTAATGCTTCTTATTGTAAGGTGTTAGCGGTTTAAAATTACAGTAATTGTATGGCACAAAGAACATGCTGTACAATCCATTCTCTTACAGATGTGATTTAAAAGTGTTTCATTCTTCAATCTCCCTCTGTTATTGCCAGCAAGCCAGTGATGTGGAATTACTTACTTTTCTATGCCATATGGTCTTTTGAGGGTAGATAGGATACTTCCTTAGCTTTCCCTAATTAATACATTTCATATAGCAGAAGTTCATTCTGATTCTTAATTTTATGTTAATTAAACTGTACAAATACAAAGGGGAGGGAAGAATTTACAGTGAGATATTACTCTTGCTTTTAGTTACTGTTCGGTTTTGCTTATTTTAAAATCAAAGGTGTCTACTCAATTGTGGGGCAATATTTCATGCTTAAATATTAAGAAATGTTGAAATGGAGACCAAGTTTAGCCTGCATTATAAACCATCCTGATTAGTTTTAGATGTTCATGCTTCTAACTAAAAATGTAACCCTTAAAGGATTAATTGCAACAGAAAAGTCAGTTCTGCACATGACAGGAAAGAGAAAAGTCCCCTATTTTGCTGACTCATTTAGCAGAAAAATCTGTTGACCAGCAGCAGCCTTTTAAAATTAATTTTATTATTATTATTATTAACAGTATTTTTTTCCTGGGGTTTTTCAAACTGGCAGGAAGATAGAAGATGCAGGTCAATATGCCTGATTAAATCTGCAGCAAGCTAAACAAATATAGGGAGCTTCAGTGGGAAGGGCAAAACATTAACTGGAAAAGGTCATCTGGAAAGTTTTCAAACGCCAGGTGCAATTTCCCAAACTATGGAAGGTTTGAAAGATTGCATAAAAACTGTTATGAGCTAACAAATACATCAACATGGTATTTACCAAGAATATTCTGTTAAAATAGCAACAATGTGCAAACTACATGCGCACAAACATTTTTAAAAAGCCATTCTAAATGTCACCACATCAACACTGTATTGGTATTGGTTGTTCACAGGATAATTATGAGCTGCCAATGTGATGCAGCTGTGAAAAAAGGCTTATGAGCTCTTAGGCAACATATTTCTAGTAGAGAGAGATAATTATACAAAGCACTGGTGAGACCTCATCTGGAATGGTGTGTGCTGTTCTGGACTCCCATGTTCAAGAAAGATGAATTCAAAGTGGAGCAGGTGCAGAGAAGGGCTACTAGGATGATCTGAGGAATGGAGAACCTGCCTTTTGAGAGGAGACTCAAAGAACTTGGCTTGTTTAGCCTAACCAAATGAAGGCTGAGGAGAGAGATGATTGCTCTCTATAAATACATCAGAGGCATAAATGCCAGGGAGGAAGTTGAGTTATACAAGTTAAGGGCCAGTGTTGACACAAGTTAGATGAAGGTTTCTAACCATCAGAGTGAAGTTCTGGAACAGCCTTGGAAGGGGACCAGGGGACGGGCAAAAAAAACCTAACTGGTTTGCTTCATAAATTTATGAATGGGATGGTATGATGAGATGGCATATGGTCAATCCATGACTGTTAGTAGCAAATATCTCCAATGGCTGAAGATGGGACACGAGAGTTACTCCAGTGAATTCTTTCCCAGGAGTGCATCTGGTGGGTCTTGCCAACATACCATATTTGGGGTCAGGAAGGAATTTTTCTCCAGGTCAGATTGGCAGAGACCCTTGGAGTTTTTCAAGTGTCTCTGCAGCATGGGGCACAGGTCACTTGCTGGTTTGAATTAGCATAAATAATAGATTCTCTCTAACTTGAAGTCTTTAAACTGATTTGAGGACTTCAGTAACTCAGCCAGAGGTTATGGGTCTATCAAAGGAGTTGGTGGGTGAGGTTTTGTGGCCTGCAATGTGCAGGATGTCAGAGTAGATGACCACCATGGTTACTTCTAGCCTTAAAGTTTCTCCCCCCCCCTCTCTCTTGCACACACCAACCCCTCCCTCTCTCAGATATCAAACTAAAACCAGCTATCTCCTCCCAATCCACTGCAATACTAGTCTTTTGTAACCATTTCCCTTCAACAAGCCAGGTTTCCTAAGCCCTTCCTGCAGCACATTTATTTATAAAATCAAATATTTGTATATCTGCCTGAATATTTTCTCACCACACTTAAAAAAATTACTTACTTGCTCTCCCTTGCTTTTTTGTTTTCTCTTCTCTTGAGTGTCTCTCCATGTGGGATTTTCTGTTTGCTTTTTCCTGTTTCAGTTTTTATCAGAAAATTTTCTACTGCAGATCTTTGGGTGCCTCCCTCCCTAATGCTAATTAGTTTTAACTTGTTTACCTCAAACTCTAACCTCTTCCTGACTCTCCTCCAGGATATCATTTTCAACCAATTAGCTATCTGATATGCTAATTAGCTTTGCTTGTTTACTTCAAACTTGAACCTCCTCCTGATCCTCCCCCTTATGTTCTGACCCCTCCATCTAGGTATTAGAAGTGACCTTTATTTCACCCCATCCAACCTTTCTGCTATTGGTCACCTCCATTTTGTTTCTTTTCCCTCTATGACTGATAACCTCATTGGCTGCCATTTTGAATTTCTAACTAAAACTTACTCTAAACTATCATTAAGTACTACTTAGCGGAAGTCTTAAACTTAAACTAACTGTATTGCTCTTCATGCCTAATTATACTGATGCTGTCACCACTTTTGCTTTTCTGATCAAAGCAAATAAAATCTTCACTGTTTTTATCCTTCGGTATCCGCTTTTAAGCTGTGTAGCTGGTCTCCATATGTGAATTAGAGCAGCTTTAAAACTCTTGTTTCAAATCTTGGGACAGGAATTGCTGTTATTATCTGTAGCATACTAGCACCAGAAGGCCCCGAAGAGGAACTGGGACCCCATAGTGCTAGGGGCTGTACAAACAACAAAAAGGTGAAGTGTAAGCTTTTTGTGGCAGGGGCTAAACCAAAAGCTAGATACAAAAAACAGTTGGGAGGAACACAATTTAACAGCAAGGTGATGATCAGAGCCTAAAGCAGAGGTGTGTGACTCTTGGTAAACCAGCAAGCACAGCTTTTCATGCATACCACAACATTATAATGCTGTACCTTTCCCCCCCTCCTTTGAGCAGGTCCCTAAAGTTTCTGTCCCTTAGATGATGGCTTCCTGATTGGCTCCCAAAATCCATGTTTATTTGGACCATACAGTGGCCAAAGGAATAGCCTTGCAGATCAGCACTTGTATGAGCTGTATGGCTACGTGGAAGAGCTGAGTTTCACTCTTCTTCCACCCTGAATAATGGGTAAGGCTTTTCAGCATGCCTGCCTCATATCTTAGCTATATTCGCATACTCAAAATACTGAAAATGAACACAGACACACCCGGTACTGAATTAAAGTATCATGATCTACAATGTGCTTGGATACCCTTAATGAGGTTAATTTGGACATTCAACTAAGTTGTGTAAAAGTGGCTATTTATTTTTGTTAACAGATTTCCATTGACCACATAAAGGTCACTTAGTGTTGCACATTTCTTTAAAGCACAATTTATTTCTAGCCTCTGGGCAAACTCATGAAATAGCTGACAGCTTTCTGTATTTCTGCAGCACAATTTACAGCATGATCACCTTTTTCCAAGAGGGATCTCTGTACCTACCTCAGTATGCTCCTAATGATGAAATAAATAGGCTAGCATTAAAATGCATCTTTTGCCAGTAACAAGCAGCAGAAATCTTGAACACTCCCTAGGCTAAGATTCACAATCTGTTTAAATTGGCCTTTCATGGTACAAGGTAAACAGCTTTAATTAGCTGGACAAATAAAGTATTCTTACATTGTGGGGGCAGGTTATATTAACCCTGTCCTACCCCTTGAGAGGGTCCAAGTCTAGCAGTTACTTTAGTGCAAAGACAAGAGTGATTAGTACATAACTCTTATGAGCCATCAGATTATGAAAATATTATGGATGTCATAGTGTCAACTCTGAAGATGGAGCCTCTTAATAACAAATTAATGAAGGTCAATTTACATTGGCCTGCAAAATGTACTGAATCTATATTAAGTGGACCACCTGTAATTATCAAAAGGAAAGGCTGTCCATGAGTTATGGACCTATGAAAATTATACCTATAACACTTATTAAATTCATCTGTGCAAGATACAGAAGTGTTGTTCTGCTGCACGTCATGCAAGCACTATTGGCCAATAGGTGCTGTACCTAACTTAAGATTTATTGGGAACTGAATTTATTTTCCTGCTCTTGCCACAGACCTACAATATTTTATGCAATATTTATAGTATCACTAGTAGTCTATGCTCTGGAGCTTTCCAATTATTTCTATTATGTGAACTAAGAGAAAAAGTAAGGTAGAAATAAATATACTGTCTCTTTTCCAGATGAAGTGCTGGAGATGTTAAAGGTGGCTCTGGAAATTTATGGCTTTGAGAGCTCAATTATGTGATCAAAGATTTGTCAGGATAGCATTTTTAACTATATATTTTTTCATATAATATGTTGCACCTGTCCTTGGGGAGTCAAAACACTGACTTCATTATTGCCATACCTCTAATGACATTAAAAGGAAATTTAAGTACAATGCAACTTCAGCCCGGTTGCATTCATGCAGAAAGAGATGCTGAAGCTCATTTCAATTGCTATGGATGGTGGTAAGAGACTTCTGTGCATCCCAAATAATCTTGAGTCCTTTCTATGCAGGGTGCTGGAGATAGAGACAATTCTTTATTTCTTTTATATACTCAGAGCTGGATTTTCAAATGCTCAGCAACCAGAAATGGGGAGAGGTTTCTCCCATTTGGGCATCAAAAACACGGCCTTATTTTAGAAGAGTTTAGCACTCATCAGCTCCCACCGTGTCATTTATGGCCAGATTTCAAAAGAGCGCAGCACGCAACAGGCTGAGCATATTTGAAAATGGACACGCTTATTTAAGAACTCAGCTCCCATTTAGGCACTTAAATGGCTGCCCTGATAGGGGCTGAGCACCTGTGGAAAAATCTAGCTAAAAGAGAAAAATTGTGGCTTTTAGCTATAGGCCTAAGTAGTGGGTGGGGCAAAACTCACCCTCTCTGTGGTGCAAATTTCTCTCTGAACATGCAAGAAAACTAAGCAGGCTACACCAACTTTCAAGTGGAACAATAGGTTCCTCCAGGGGTAGACAGTCTACTCCAAAAGCACGCATGGGGCAGGGCATGATCAGAGGCTGTAGCTGTGGGCCAATTTTCAGTGTTGCCACACTCTCCTCTGCCATTCTGAAAGAGCAGCCAAGTCAAACCTGCAGCCCTAGGCAGCTGCTCAGAAATGTGCTGCCCCAATCTGCCTATAGCTAGAGCAGACTCTGGGTAGGGCCTCACCTTCTCTGCAGCCATCTCAGCGCTTCAGGGATGCACAACAGGAACACGTTCCTGCTCTCTGACTGCAATTGTGATAGGCTTTGCAAGGTGATGGAGATGGGTTCCTTGCATCTCTGTTCCATCACAATCACATACATGCTAGTAATAACTGTACAACGGCAACATTTTTCAGGCAAAATTCCAAGAAACGAATAGTGACATATACACAGTGCCAGTAATTCCATTTTGCCTCCCCAAATGTCTCTTCCTTACATGGGATAAATCAGATAATTAGTAAAACAGGTATTAAATATGAGCTAAAAGAACTATAACTTGGTACAGACAATTACAATGCAGTCTGAGAAAACTGAGATCTAACTGGAACATTGTTTTCAGCTGGGAAATCTCACAGAAAGTCTGGGGTTGCCAACTCACATGATTTTATTGTGCATCTTATATTTGTTATTTTTCTTAAAGCCTCAGCTCTTGAAGCCATGTGAGTGTATGAAAATCTCAGCTGTATTTAAAAAAACCACATGAGTTTCTAGCCCTTATGAGTGCAAACAAAAGCTTGAAAACATGCACTCAATGAGCTAAAAAGCAGGAGTCAAATAATAAGCACCCAACAGATAATTCAACTGTTTATTATTTTTAAACTCTCATGATTTTACAGGCAATCTAATGATTTGAGGACTGACACGTGATTTTTGAATGCGTGGGGTAGGCACAATTACGGACCTGATCCAACTCCTATTGAAATCAATAGGAAAGCATCTCATTTATTCCAGAGACAATTGGCTCAGGTCCTTTAAGGGGGTGGAAATCAGATCTGGAATCTTTTTATACCAATTATGGGAAAAGTGGTATATACCAGAGTTTTGGTGGATATGGGGAATCACAGCTTTCAAAATAAGAAAAATGTATGAATATTTTGTACCCATTTCTTGGGTTCTTTAATTGTTCTAGTGACTGAAGACATTAGGGGGTTGGTGTTGCTTCTGTCCTCAACACTGTGCTGTCCTGAAGCAGAAGGAATAGGACATGGAGTCACACAGTACATTTTTATAAAGGTAGTACTGGCTATCTCTTGTGAATTAAATAGTGGCTTTTGTTATAATTTTTGTTCTTACTCTATTATTTCACTTTGTTTTATTTAAGAGAAAAAGGAATTGAATCTATTTTAATAGAATTATCGTGATTCATTTTTGGCAGCTATACTTCTGTTAAGGTTTCTCAGTTTAAAAATAAAAGTTATACTTCACTTTGGGGGAGATAGTCAGCAGCTGTAAACTGTCATAGCTCCACTGACTTCAATGAGACTCTGATAATGTATACCATCTGAGGATCTGCCCCTGTGTGTCTCAATTCATGCACTGTCTTAAAGTGAAATCCCGTCCTCACTGAAGTCAATGGGAGTTTTGCCACTGGTTTCAACAGATCCAAGATATCACCCTTGTGTTACACCTGCTGCCTTTCACTCAACGGGTGACTGCATTTAGTGGCGTGTGTTTTGTGTGTGAAATGCTTCCTATGTTTCTCTTTTTATCAATTTCAGATATTCCTCTGAGAGGTTCTATATAAGAGCCTGATCCAAAATCCATTAATTTCAATGGAAAGCTGCCCATCCGTTTCACCAAGGTATGGATCAGACCTTAAATCCCTTAAAAGCAACAGTACTGATCTGAGATCCAAACGCACCTCCACTTTACAGGCCGTGGGCACTGCTGGTCTCAAGAGTGAAACTCCAGTTAGTTCAGTGGCGTTACCCTCGTGCAGCGCATATCAGAATTAAACCTATGCTGCTGTCATTATCTATTCTTGTAAATTGCTGATGTTAGAAATGCTGGATCTGAGGCTAATGTTACAGAAAACATTAATGCTTCCTGCATCATTATTTTTCTTCCTTGCCCTTGTCCCATATTTTGGCCTTGTCAAGATAAGTGTCTAGTTCCAATATAGGTAATGACAAGCTTAGACGTTTCATAGTTGTGTGTGTCTGATTATTTCATGAATGGCATGGAGAGAACACTTTGGTTATGAATTTCATATAGGAGGAGGTGGAGCCTTCTTTGAACAGCACACTTCTTTGTAGGTAAAGTAAATTTTACGTCTTAGGTATGAAAATGTTTGTATCTCTGTGCACAAAGCCATAAATGATTCAGTTGCATTGAGAAAATGCCTTGTTTCAGCAGAGTTTCCTCCCAGTCCTCCTCCTGGTGTGTTGCTCAGAGAAGCTGCAGCCATGGCATTTTCTGCTATTAGTGCAAAATCACACAGGTGCTGCATTCAAACTGACTGTCCAGATCCTGCAGGAAGGAGATAGCAGTTTTTATTCCATTAGGAACAGAACTGCTCCTACAGATCAGTGAGACATTCTCTCCAACCCAAAGAACAAAAACATTTCAGAAAGATGGTATTGCTAGACAACATCCACACTAACACTGATAAAATGCTATAGCAATGCTTCCCAACCTGTGGCCTGTGGGGGTCTTTCAAAGTGGCCCACCGCTCCCCTCCCGTTGGCTGCAGAATGGAGCTGCTGCCTAAGGACCCAGATGGAGTGCACGGGGCTACAGGGCTCATGCAGTTTTCCTGCTGCAGCCAGCAGGATGGGAGGTCAGCCAGGAGGCAGCCTCCTTGCTGAACTCCTTTCGTCTGGCTGCAGTGGGTGCGGGGGCTGCTGGCAGAGCAGCCAGGACCCACCATGCTTGAGGAGGGGCAGGACTCTAAAAAAATCAGTCCCTTCCAGTTTGGCCTGCACTTAACAGGCTACCCACCATGGCTTAGCTGCCAGGCCATGTGCTTCAGTGTGTAGTGAAAGTCACTCATCTACACTCAAAACACATGCATGACTTGAGAGTACTCCTATGAGCTTGTGCCTCATCCCAGTACTTCAATGGGTCCCTGCGGTGATTGAAGTTACATGTGTAACCAAATGCTTTGCTGAATTCTCATTGGAGCTTTGCTGGTGGATTTTACCCTGGCCTATTCAGTTAGAGGTTCTCCCCATGGGGGGGAGGAAATGGGGTATCTGACTCAAAACTCTTGGCACTTTTTCAGGATAGATATGGATGTCAGAGGTGTAAAGACCTGGTCTCACACAGGGATCTGGCCTCCCCAGCCAGTCTGTCCTGTTCCACCCCCAACCCTTGCTCCGGGAGCGAAGCAGTGGCTGCTGCTCACTGGTAGTGTAACATCACTGCAGCTACACAGCCAGGGAGTCCACTGACAGTGGGTGCCCCCGGACTCTCTTGAAGGGGTGTTCCACACTGCAAAGAGGGCACCACTCACAGCACTGGGTTGAATTTCCTCTTCAGCTTAAGCTCCATTGGTGCAAGGATAATGCAAGGTTTTCTCTAGGCCTAGTTCGGCCTCATTTTTGCCTGGCCTGTCCAGCTCTCCCATTCAAGCACAGAAATACACCAAGAGCCTGCCATGGGGTGCAGGGAACAAAAGAACTGCATACAGGGTCAGATCAATGGTCCATCTAGCCCAGCATCATGACTTTGGACAGTGGTCAGTAGCCCATGCTTCATCGGGAACGAACAGAACAGGACACTTGTTGAGTGATCTAACTAACCCCGTCATCTAGCCCCACATCTGATGGTCAGAGGCTTATGCACACCCATAGAAGAAGGTTACATCCCTGACCCTCTTGGCTAATAGCCTTTGATGGACCAATCCTCCAACTCATCTCAGTCTTCTTTGAAACCAGTTATAGCTTTGGCCTTCCCCACATCCTCTGGGCGATGAGTTCCTTAGGATGACTGTGCATTGTGCGAAGTACTTCCATCTGTTTGTTTTAAACCTGCAGTTTGTAAATTCATTGGGTGACCCCTAGTTACTGTGGTATGTGAAGAGGTAAACAACACTACTTTATTCACTCTTCCCCCCCGCCATTTATGATTTTATAGACTTCCATCATAACTCCCCCATACATCATCTCTTTTTAATCTCTTTTCCTACAGGACCTGTTCAATATCCCTAATCATTTTTCTTGTTCTTCTCTGTACCTTTTCCACTTCCAATATATCATTTTTGAGATGGGGCAAACAGAACTGCACGTGGTATTCAATTGATGTTTACCTTCTTATCATCTGTTCCTTTCCTAATAATTCCTAAAGAGAAAGGGAGAACAGTACCGTAGAGGTGACTGACCCTGCCCTTCTGGGTCAGTAGTGGGGGGGGGGATCTGTTCCTGGAGGGTTGTCTTTATGCTTGGCACCAACGGGCATATCCAGGCTCTCTGTTAGCTAGGGCTGAGATTACATGTAAACTGGGAAATGAAGATTTGAGATTCCCACAAGTTTAACAAGTTTCCCCCATGTGCACCAATTACAAAACAGGCTATATCATTACAGCCAACCGCTGTGGAATAAGGTACGATTCAGTGATTCAGCTGGAGGGTGGCAGATTTTTTCTCTGACGAAAATGGCAAGAATCTCATTGACTCCCCTAGGAATTTGGGTCAGGCCCTTAAGGAAACTGGATATTTGCCCATTTGCACCTAACTAATCCACATGTAAAATATTCTGCGCAATGTGATAGGCCCAACCTTTAACCCATCCTGAGGATACCGACTCTTTAAAGGTTGCATTTTTTTTTTTTTTAAACTGATATTTAATATTCTCTGCTCTGATCAATTGTAGCCTCAAAGGGGCTATGCTTGTGGCCTTTTATACTGCTGGTTTGCTTAACCTCCATCCTTGTCCCAGCATAAACGTTAACAGCATTTTCTTCATCCCAGTCCCTCTTAAACCATACCTGGGCTGTGGGAGTTTCAAGATTTCATTTAAAAAAAGATATCATCCTTTTCTGATATCCGAGTAGAACCGTCCTTTGCCAGACTTGCTTATTTGGCACTAAGCAGATTAGTACACCCACATTGGGCTTGCTCAAATTACAGAATGTTTACGCTCACAATTTGGAGAAAATGACACCAGTGGTCTCCATGAAATAAAGTGCCAACACAACAGATTTAAAAAGCTGCAAGAACTGGAAATATAGTTCTCAGTAAAAGCAAAAGCCTTACATACTAGGTTAATAAAAGGAAGCCATTCAGAGCACATAAAGTACATTCTACATGTGGGACCTATCTGCTAATCCAAGGCTGCACTAAAGTTGTAAATTCAGCTTCATTCATTAACTAAATATCTAGCGAGCCCAGATATACCACTGTATTGAAATGTTCCCTCAAAGTGGCATTTAACAGAAGATACACAAAGGAGACTCAGTCTTTTCATTAAATCTCCATTTAGAACCTGATCCCCCAAACACTTACACATGTGCTTAACTTGATTCATTTGAGTAGCCACGTATAAGAGCCAAGAAAGGGGAGGCCAAAACCAAACAATACATGCTCCCTTTAAGAAGGCCTCCAAACCAACCCCAGGCAGCATCCTTTTCACCTATTGCTCTAGGAGGGAGGTTGATTTTCTCCCTTTCCTTTAGGCTTCAGGTCAGGGAAGGAGCAGCTTATCCAAGCCACAAGGCCCTTATCTCAGTGTATTTCTATGCAGCTGGCTCAAGCCCATGGGGCTTGGGCTTGTGGGGCTAAAAATTGCTGTGCAGACATTACGGCTTAAACTGGAGCCTGAGCTCTGGGACCCTCCCCCCTCATAGGATCCCACAGCTCATACTCCAGCCTGAGCCCAAATGTGCAGTTTTTCCACCTGTGAAGCCCGAGCCCCAGTTATGGGGTTTTGATCTCTCTGTAAACCTACTCTTAGAGAACACCCAAACACACTCAGAAAACAAACTCTAGTGCCCTGGAATTTGGGGCTGCAATCCATAGCAACCAGCCTAGCCCTAGCACATCTTTCTCTGTGTGTATATATAGCCCCAGGGCACACCTGGATTGCACCCAGGTGTTTTGGCTAGGAGTTCCAGAAGTACCTTAAAGGGCTTCCTCCATGCCCTCCCCCCATTCACCAAAGTCCCCATGGGGCTACTCATGAGTCAAAGTAAGCATGTGCAGAAGTGTTTGCAAGATCATGGCTGTAGATTCTACCCAGATGTGTCTTTAGAGTCTGATCCTGGATGGAGCAGAGAGCAGGATTTTCAAAGGGGCCTAACAGAGTTAGTTGTCCAATTCTAAGAACAGCCATACTGGGTCAGACCAATAGCCCATCTACCCCAGTATCCTGCTTTCTGACAGTGGCTGGTGCCAGATGCTTCAGAGGAAATCAACAAAACTTGACAGTTATCAACTGATCTACCCTCTATCATCCAGTCCTAGCTTCTGGCAGTCACAGGCTTAGGGACACCCAGAGCACATGGTTGCATCCATGACCATCTTAGCTAATGATCACTTATCCTCTTGAATTTCAGTGAGTTGAGCATCTAATTCCCTGAATCTCCTTTGACAATCCTAGCCAGATTGCCTCCTGGGAGGGGATGAGTGCCCCCAATGGAAGTCTGAAAGCAAACTGCTCTAAAGGAAAGACAGGAGTAGGGAAGGAACCATCAGGAGAACATTGCCTGAGACCCTCCACTGCAAGACAGATCACACTTTAATAAATAGTGCACTGGTGCATGTTAAGCGCTCAAACACTGAACATTTATTTTCATATTGCTGTGGGGAGGGGAACTCCTAAATCAAAGAATTGCCCTTATTACTAATTACTTCTAGGACTCTCACAGTATTTTACTTTCAGTTACAATGAATCTGCCCAGCTACAGTGCCTAGACTTCCTTTGCACATAATCTGACAACTGAAACAGCAGACAAAGATGTAAACAAACATCTTTTAAAGTTTCACATGGGAGCCACAGTGATCACATTCTCAATTCCCTCTAAATCACTTACTCTCAAGCCATTTCTGCATTTCAGCTTTATTTCTAATTATGGCCTGAACATAAGCCCACTGAAGTCAGTAAGAGGACAATCAGCCCATAAACCTTGAGGGCCAGATTCTGTGAGTCAGCATGCTGAAGGGGACGCTTAGGGGCGGGTTGCCAGATTTTTTAAAGTCTACATGCCTGAAACAGGCCTTAAAACCAGCCCAAAACTGATGGGGGGCAGGCTTAGAGCACGGGATGGGGTACGGAGAAGAGGTTAGGAATCTGTGTGTGGTATGGAGGCAGGTATAGTTGGTCACAGTCATGCTGGGTGGGGCATGGTCGAATTAAAGAAAGAGAGAGTGGCCTATAGAGTTAAGCAGAAAAACGCACAGACCACAAGTGGGTTAAAAACCAACCACTCTTAAAAAAAAGTCCACAAAAAGTCACATTTTTTCAGCTACCTCAGCAAATTCCATCTGAGATAGGTTTACACTGTTGCATCTACCCCATTCTGCGCCAAGGGCTGAAGCAGCACCTGCTTATGGTCGAACAGCCCAGAGGGACAAACCTTTTTTATTGAAACAGTTTTCTAAAATCTGAAAAGAAAAAACTGAAAATTTAGTAAAAACACTTGAAATATCAGTGTTTTCTGCATAAAACAATTGGCATTTTTTGACTCATTCTAGTCTAGATAGGCAGCAAAAAGCTTCAATCAGGCTGGGTCTGCGCCTCCCAGTTCTCTTATGGTTTGTATTAGTTTTCAAAATTATATCATTGCCACTTCTCTGTAATACAGTCTGCTGAAACAATGGGGATTATATGCCTCAGTTGAGTATTATATAAGAGAAAGAATGATAAAGGAAAACCACCAAGAATGGTTCTCAATCATAACAACACATACTATGAAGCTTTAATGATTACTAACAAGGTCTAACCCAGATGCAGGATGTAGTCTCTTTAAACTCTTGTATTCTCATTGAGGAATTCCGGTTAGTATCAAAGAAACACTGGTGTCATTTCTAAAAGCTAGAAGAGAAGCCTGATAGGAAAGGTTCAGTCAGTTAAAGTGAAGTCTTTATCCATCATAAAGACACTGTATGAGACAAGAGTTCCCCTTTGCACATCAGCAGGCCATGACAAGTAATTCATAATAAGAAACTGAAATAAAAATACAGGGCTAAATCTCTGGTGTATTGAAGCTATTATGAATTTTATGGGATGAATTTGCCCCATAAAGTTTAATTCAGAAAAAAGTCAACTCTTACTAATAATTCAAAGTGATAGTTTATACTAGATAACTGCCTACTTTGCAGCCAAACATAATTGCATAAATAAAACAGCTTGGGAAAGCCACATAATACAAAACAGTTTAGTTTATAAAAACCATGGAAAGTCTGCATATTGACAAGAGTTTATCCAAAGTGTATGTAACGTTCCCATAGTGCAATCTGCATTGGTGAATAGCTGATTCACTCCAATCCCCCACTCCTGGAACCCACTTTACCCTGGTCCACTGTGAGAACCGCCACTCCTAGGCTATTCACACACAGCCTCCAGCAAGCAAGTGGCTCCTAACCAAGAGGGTGCCACTCTTTGAATTATACAATGGAATGGCCGCAGCCAATATCCCCACTCCCAGATGCAGCCCTAGGAACCTCCATCTCACAATGGTCAGTGCTGCCCACTGAATAATGTAAACTCATATAAATTCATGAATTTATCAAAGAAATTGAGATGCACCAGCCTTGTTATTCCCACTGACATCTCCCACACACTTCAAACCAAACACACGGCTTTAGATAAAACAAACGTTTTATCTACAGAAGGGTTTTAGGTGATTATAAGTCAAAGGTTAGCTAGTCAGATTTAATCAAGAGAAAATAAAGGCAAAATACATTTTAAATTAAGTTTAACACTTTCAGCAAGCAACCTTACAAACTTTGGTGTTTCTCCCCACAGGCTGGCTGGTTTCCCTCCAACCAAGCTCTCCTCTTTGGTCAGCACTTCAGTTGCTTGGTGGTGTTTGTAGATGGAGGCAAAAGAGAGAGAACATGGTGAATGTTCCTTCTCTCCTCTGGGGCTCCCCCTGCCCAGGGTCAGGTGACAAACAATGTCCTTACATTGACTCATCCTTATCGGAGTCAGTGAGCATTATTTCCTCATGATTGCAAGCTGCCCCAGTCATGAGGATCCCGTGTTGATGCTCAAGCCAGTCCTTTGTTCCTGGAATGCTGAGCTGGTGCCTTGAATGAGGTGTGAACTGCCTGTCTGCTCCTGGAGAGTTTTGTCTGGCTCTGTTTCAAGCCATGAGGACACATCTTTGGGAATATTACATCTTGAAGCCTCATAACCATACACATGACATTACAACAAACATGTTACTTTAACAATAATGCTCAGGACTTCGTGAGCATTCCAAAGACATCTTAATGTGACTTACTTTACATTAGACAATGCACCATTCCAATATAAGGGTGACTGTGGAGGTGCTGGGTGTCTCAATGGAACAGTCTGAAAAATTAAAAAAGCGGTTAAACCAAAACTGCATAAGAAGAACCAAACAATATATCCCATTTAAAAGTAATACAAAAAAGACATGCATTCCCTATGGAGTGTTATGTTCTGCCTGTGTTACGTTTGCAGCATATGAATGGAGAAGTTAGATAAGAACACAAAATACTCTTGCTGGAAGGTTGCAACATAACCTAATTTACTGCTTGGAATTCAGAACAATAATATCCAAGATTCCAAAACAGAGACCAAAGCAAGCTGCTCCCTGAAACAGAGAATCACAACTCACCTCATCTTGCTGCAGGCTGATTCTCTGCAGACTGACTGTTGCAGCACTAAGCCCAAATTGCACACTTCCCTCAGGTCCCCCTAGCCTGCAAGCAGAACTAGGCAATCCCCTGAAATGTAAAGTGATCACTTACAATTTTAACATTTTTCAATACACTGGTCAGGAATATGGATATTCTTATGGCTTTCCACAATGTGCTCATAGAAGTGCATTCATGAATGCGATAAAACTTTCAATCTTATGTAGATATTTAAAAGCCAAAAGGAATAGGTCCTCAAAATATATAATTTTACATTCAGAAAAAAATATAGGATTCTTATCCTTTGTGAGTGTTTGCTTTGCAGCATTGGATCGATAAAGAGGAGAAACACCCTATTAATGTGAAAGTAGATTCCGTACTCCATTGGTGTAGAAGGCACTCACACTTCAGTGAAGGCCTATTTTTCCCATTCATTATGGTATCTATTTATTTGAGGGGAGTGGATGGATCAAAGCTATTAATACTGAAAAAACACATCTATGGAAATTAGTATGATGGGGCTTATCAGCCAGGGACAAAACCTGCCAAGGAAGGAGTTAACACTGCCCAGAGCAGCTAAAACCCTGTCATCAATCTACCTATTAGGCTAAATGAAACATAGGAGTTCCTTGGGGGGAATGGAAAAGCCCAACTGGTTGCAGGCACCTGATTTCTTAGAGTATGGGGAATATAAACCAGCTGTGCTCTTAACAGGCCTGATTCTCTACTGCCTTGAATCTAATATAGTCATCTACACCTATGCTGAATGGGTGTCAAATGTGATTTTTCTGTGTTAGTAGAGCTTTATGCTTTGCACTGGTCCAAATGACTGCCTGATGCATCAGGCAGTGGAAAATGATACCCAGTGTATCTCTTCAGTTTTCATCTCGGTCCCAGGAAGCTCCATCTTTTATGTTTAGACACTGAGGTGCTAGGAAATCCTAGGTGTCATTTGTTGCCTTTTTACATCTGTGCAAAGGGGATATAAAACACTCTCAGATGTGAAGGGCTTTACAGCTATTTTGCAGCACTCAAGGGGCAGGAGAGAGAAGGATCAAGCCCTGTTCTTTTTATGTTTAGATTTGGCTAAAGAAAGATTCCTTCCCTCCCACCCCCACAACTAAAAAGCAAAATTTGCTACCCAGCAGCTGACTAAAGTTCTGTAATGCAGTTTCATTTTTCTTTGTAACTAACTTCTCTAGCAACTGACCCATTGCAAGCTGATAGTGTAAAACTTCTGGAGAAATGCCTGGTAAGTACAACAGTTTCCATGATAATGCATCTGTATTCAGAGAGCTTAACATTTTACGTGTGTTAAGAGACATCTAGGCACCTCCAAGCACCAAAGATCAGATGCAGAGTCTAGGAGGAAAACAGTGGCTCTTTGATGTCTAGTCCCCTGGATGTGTCTGCGGACCCAGAGATGGATGGAAACACATTAAGAAATTAATTAATTATAAAATGTCATCTTTTAGCAAAATCCTGTTTACTATCCAAGGTGGAGGATAGAATGGAGGGTTAAATTCAAAAGTGACACACACAGGATGGGATTAGAAATATTTTGGAGGAAAGACTTAAAATACTGTGTGTAATTACATGTCACTATCTTTAGATTCACAGCACTTTTACTATGAAAAGTGACTGTCTAAAATGGCCCCTCTTATTTAACAGATCTGAATATAAATCTCTGTATCAAGAGTCCTATCTGGGACTTCACCAAGAAAGACGTTTTTGCTGCTTTTTGCCCCCGTTAACTTTGTAGAGCTGGATTCTATTCCATCTTGTGTATTGTCAACAGAATTATTTACCCAGTTGCAATTGCAATTGTCATTGTTTGAAGACAATGGGATTTATGTAGGCATAACTGAGATTAATTTGACTTGTAGAGTCTTAATTTTCCTGATGATGCCTCTCAGAACCTGCCCAAGTTTGCCATGCTGGCAGTTAATACCCATAGAATAAGAATATATGGTACCAAAATTGAGAGGAAATAAATATGAAGCCCTATTATACTATTTTAAGGTCCATTTTCCAAACTGACTTGTACTGTAGAGAAACCATCAAACATACAAATGTAGAAGAGAGAGAACTGATATATTCAAGCTAATAACTAGCTCAAATCTTCCAAACCAAATCTGAACTCTTTATAAATTCAGATTGATTAAAATAATCCCCTGTCCACTTCTACCTTCCATTTCTCTTGTCCACTGCTTCCCAAACAGTCTTTCTTTCCACATCATCCTGATCTTTATCAGTTCTTTTGCTCTTCCACCACACTCCTATTGCTATTTCCGATCCATACGACCCTGATTCTGTTCTCTTCCTGGATCCAGTACCTGATACTCTCTTACTGCTCCTTATTCAGAACATATATTTACACCATTACAGGCCCAACCACCATTGAGGTATACAATGGAGAAACATTTAATAGATGTGGATTCTAGTGAATCATAAACTATGTGTCGCTGTTACATAAAAGACAAATGCTATATTGTGTGTTAATAATAATACCATTTTTAAATTAAGTACTGCTCACCCTCATTCAATTTGTCTGCCTTTTGAAAAATGTGGCAGCCCAAACTGGAGAAAGTTCAGAGGAGAGCAAAGTAAAGGTAAATGGTCTGGAAAATAAGAACTGATGAGAAAAAGTTCAGAGCGAGACATTTTTGAGCTAGAAAAAAAGATGGTTGAGGGGAGACATAATTAGCCAGTAGCCTTTATAACATCCTCTTGCAGACAATTATTCTACTAGGACAGAACAAGGAGTGGTAGGCTTCAGGTGCAGAAAGGAAAATGTAATTTGAATGTAAGGGAAAACTTTCTAACATAAAGCATAGTAAGGCAGTGAGCAAGCTATAATAAATTATGAAATGATGATCACCATGGAGACTGAAGGCCAGATCAGGCATTCCTATATACTGGGAATGGGCTAGGAAGAATTAAATCATATCTGCCCCATAAGAGCATAAACCACCTTCTTTGTGCAGTCCCTTCTCATCATCTATGGTCCCTGCAACCTCCTGAGCTTTTTTGTTCTGTGTCTTAGCTAGTTATGTGTTTGTTTTACTTGATTTAGACTGAAAGGTCTTTGAAGCAAGGAATGTATGGTTGTTGAGGGCCATGTTGCCACTACTGCCCCTGCAGATAGAGGGAATGGAAACCCAGCAGAAATAGTGGAAGAGGGGTATGGTGCCTCAGAGGTATTAGATGCATGCCCATTTCTTCTGGATCTTCTGAAGTATCCATCCAGGATAATGATAAAAGCAAGAAGGTGTTAGATGGGGAGAGATTAATATTGATCCATGTAGTTGTGTTTCTATATATCTATTTCTGCCGAGGAATTGGAATAGAGAGAGAGAGTAATTCTAGCTCTGTGGCTCAAGTTGACATCCAAGAGCCTCCCTATTGAAAAACCTACCGCAGTAAAGAGAAAGCAAACTTCAATATCTACCAAGAGTGCCAAATTATCAAAAGGCCTTAAATAACCAATAGAAAATTGAACGATTAAGACTAGCATGTCAATCCTTGTTTGGATGCCAGGTTCATTTGGGGCCAATTTTACCTTTACTTTTGTTTACTATGAATCTGCCATTTCTGGCATAAACTTTTATATTGATTGTCTCGAAGCACAGATTTTGTACTGTTGTAGAATTAGGTGGTAGTGGTTGGTTGGTTGTTTTTTTGAAGTATGTCATATTTGCCAAGCATTTTCCTTAAGATATTATATACAGATCATTACATTCCTGTGTCAGCATAATTTTTTCAGGCCTGTACAAACTTGTAACACAGGCCCCCTCCTGTGTTACAGATCTCCAAGATTTGCAAATCTCACAAGATCTGGACAATAGATACAAGGAAATAAGTTTCTATAAATATCCTCAGGCATGATTTACAATTTAGCCTAAATTTTTTCCTCATGGTAATGGGGGGGGGGTTGCAGCCTGGGCCAGGCCCCTCAGGGCCTCCAGGTCCTGGTAAAGTGTACCCTCCCCCGGCACCGTGTGGGGGCCCTGCAGACAACCAAATGTTGAATTTATTTGTAACTGCTTGCTAGCATGTGCCATGGGCCTTTGTGCTCTATCCGGGCTGCCACAGGGTTTCTGGAGTTGCGGAGATGGAAGCAGGGTTTTAATTTTTTTTTTTTTTTTTTTATTTTTTTTTTACAATAGTGCCCATTATGGTGTTGGCATTTCTTCAGGAACAATGGCCCTTGCTCCAAGGAGCTCACGATTTAAGTCAGACATACCAGGAGACAGAACCGAGGAAGGGAAACCACAATGAGCCGTTCATACACAGTTAGCTCAATTCACTCTAGGCAGCACTGCCGACATGATGTTTTAAAAGGGAACTAGAATGGTCAGTGTTAATTGTTAAAACCAAATATCTTGCATCATACCTCCCTCTCTGGGGATAAATTTATGAAAGTATTTTTGTTTCACAGTTCAATATTCCTGTTGCTAAACAAGGGGAAGAATTTTTACTCCAATTTCTTACCCAGAATAGCTTCCTAGCAGAGACTATTGTTTGAAGCACATTTATGTTTTTGTTGGACGACAAGGGCTGTAAGAGAGAGTTCAGAAAATTGCTCAGTGACTATCTGAGCCACTGTCTTCCATATGATGTCAAAGATTATTATATGTTGAACCTCCATCTGGATTTGTTCAAACTACTTAAGAGCTTAGTTTTCAAAAGAAAACATGTTTAATATTGTCCTTGCTTATAAACAGTAGCACAGGGCTGGGATTGTTAGCGAATTCAGGGGATAATCACAGGAAGAGGGTTGATTTGGGCAAAAATTATTTAAAAAAAAATTTCAAATATTTTATTCCAATAAACTCAAGAAATTCACATTCTCATGACTGGTCGCTGAGCAAAAGGTAAAAATGGTTATGTGATTGATTGGAAAGATATTGCAAAATTTGTCATTTATAATTCAACCAGCTCTATTGTATTCCTAGTTGTCAGCTTCCTGTGTCTGAAGTCTGGTTCCACTTTTGTTGAGTGAGTCTAACCTCCCCACTTCCCCTTCTTTACTTTTTTTTTTTTTTTAGTCTCGCCCTAAAATTCTCCATGCCTAGTAAATGTATAAACCTTCTCTCTTTATCCCATCTTCTTATTCACTTATTGCAGCTCTGAAGACATCCTTGTCAGGATGGCATCGATTGGGAAATGTTTCAGAGATAGCTTCCATGGAGGCTCTGGTTCTAGGTCTTTTCCCTGAATATAGCTTCTAAGACTTCTTTTTAACCCCTCTCTGTGTCATGGGTGCCAAGAGGCTCCATAACCACAGGTTCATCCTAAGTGTCATGAGCTCTGTCACTTTCACATCTGGCAAGCATGTCATAGTCATGTAGTCACAACATGCCCAGTCAGCCATATGTCTAATAATCAAATTCTCTTCCACGCGTAGTCCATATCTCATGACTGTAAATCTATCTCCTGCAGTGATCTCCTAGGTTTATATATAATCAGCCTTCTCCATGGTAGGTCTCTCTCTTCTAAGGGAGTTTGTCTCACCTGTCCACCTTGGCCACTTCCATCAAGTCTCTGCTTCCTCTGGGTAACAAGAGGAGCACACAAGTCTCTTATTTCCCCTCTTGCTGGTTTGTTTTCCTTCCGGGAGAAATAAATTACAGTTCTTCTCTACTAGCCCAGCTTACACGCTCAACTAGATTAATATTTGATTTGTGATTGAAAATAGGAACAATTCCAAAGGAAAGTTTTATCGTGTTACACCTAGGTTGTGCCATAGCAATGTGGATATGACACAGTCTACAACTGTTATCCTAGAAAAGCCAGGAATCAAGTGGATGATATTCTAATGTGGACTTTCTGTCATACTTGATGCAGCGTGCTGAAACCCCTTCGAACAATTTGGATAAACTATTTCTGTTTTGTTTAAAAGGAGTCCAGAGAAATCCTTGCACATTTTGATCTTAGAAGTCAAATATCAGAATGTAATAAATGAATGCTCAGAAATATTTGTGAGTTGATTTCAGTCAGTGTCTGAGCAGAAGCCCATTGAACTTCATGGACAGAATAGCTGATTTTAAGAAGCTTTGGAATAGGGTGCTGCTTCTCTATTTTTGAAATTTCAGCATGCCAGTCTGAGTACCATGATCACAGTTTTCCTTGAGCTAACATATGGGAACAGAATCTTAATCATTTATTAGTTGATGAAAAGAACGTAAAATATTGCAGGACAAAAAACATGAAAGCTAACCACCAGCAAGACATTTTAAAATAATGTTAATAAAATCTAGATAAATAACAGAGCCATTCTTGTACCCAATCATATTCTCATTGAATTCTAAGGGAGTTTTATCTTTCACATCAGTGGAATGCTGGGGATCTTGGTTTTACTATTTTACTATATATAGTTATATGAAAATTTAAAAAGGCAGATTTAACTTATTTGGGTAGATTCCTTATTTATACACTGCCAAGAACCTTATTCCTTCCTCACCTCCAAATATGTTGGGATCCTATTTTCCTTGCTAAACCACTGTATTATGATTTAGAGTCCCTCTGACTTAGTTTAAGGAGA
The DNA here is from genome assembly GCA_007922155.1 of Mesoclemmys tuberculata. Lineage (NCBI taxonomy): Eukaryota > Metazoa > Chordata > Testudines > Chelidae > Mesoclemmys > Mesoclemmys tuberculata. The sequence continues at coordinate 99,264,613 of ML675603.1, read as the reverse complement.
GGTACAGAAAGGAGAAAGTGATTGATTCCAGGTCTGTATTTTTTCATTTCCTTCTCTACTCACTATACTTAAGCAACGAGATTAGCATTTCATATTAGGATCTTTCCACATTGATATTACAAACTTTTCTGCGTCACAGCTGCACTGACACACCACAAATACATTTGAGAAGTGTGTTTTTAATCAGGTTAATAGCTAGCCTTTGTTTGCAGAGACAGACAGCCTCTATGTTTTTGCACTTGCAAGATGAATTTTTGATGGAAAATATAAGTAATGCAAATCAGATAGCAAATCAATGCTATTATTCAGTTTCGTGTGCAAAAATTGTGCTTGCAAAATTCCAAACTCAATGCACAATGTGCAAATTGAAGGAAATGCATATGTGAATTGTCTTCCAAAAAGAAAAAAGCATTCTTCTGAAAACTTACTATGTGTATCTGAAAACTATTTAAGGTTGGGTTAGAATTTTTCCATACATTCAAGATCCAATGTAGGATCATCCAGACAACTTTTCTAGATGGGTTAACTTATTATGACACTAACAAATCCTTAAATTCCTGTGTAGTATCCCATCAAAAGATTACCCAAGGGGATTAAACTGGTCTATAAGGAACTCTAGATATGTATGGTCCTGAACAAATAACTAGAGAGTTCTTTTTTGCACTGCAATTTAGATACAATTATCATTTGCAAAGCTGCAGGATTTAAGACAACTGCTTTTGCTTTTATATTCCAACAATGCAGCTGACCTAGTTAGTAGAGATTTTCATTTTTAAGAGTTGTACAATGCAAGAATACCAGTAAAAGTCAGTACAATTATTAAAGCGTTCTCTCTAGACTTCAGGAGATGACAGAGGATTTATTGCAGCTGTGATGGACAGGCATGATTTGTGCCAACTGTGATAAGCTTGATGTGAAACTGGCAGGCCACACTTGCATTGGTGGGAATAATCGGTAAGAAATATCTTTGACAATACTAGTGTGGTCTGGAATGGGGAAAGGGAAATTGAGGGTTTTTTTTCCACATTTTTGTAACAAAGGAGGAGTAATCTCCATGAAAATCATCAGAGAAATATAAAAGGAGAGAAATAAAATAAAAACATCACTTTGCAACTGAATCCACTTTTTAAATTGAGATTCCCTTACTGTGTGTTGCATGGCTAATTTAATCATGTATTGAGCATAAGCTCAGAATGAGCAAATCTTTACTTTCCTCTCATTGGCAGTGCATAACAAACAATTTAATTGCTCTCAATAACACAACATCAATACTGTTTTATGAAGGAGACATTCCACAATGTACTGCAAACATAAATGTGTGTACTCATAGATCTTGCCAGTTCACGGTCTATCTAGAAAATGAACCTGGGAATGAAATGAAACAGATTACTGGTGTTCAGATTGTTTAATGCATTTAGCACATTCATCAGAAGTTAATACTGGAATACTCCTCCTGAATATCAATTATATGAGTCTGGGTTACATTGTTTTAAAAACTGATTTGGTTGGTTGCATAAACAGTCATGACATTGACTAATAAAATATAGTCGGATATCTATGTTCCATAGATTTTTCCCTTAGTGAGTTAATTGAAAATGGTATGTAGTTATTGACTGGGGCACCCAGCCAATATGTTTTAAAAGAAATCATAAAACTGATGACTGCATTTAATACATCAATATGAAATTTAGTAAAACTCTAAAAACAGTTAAAATCAATAACTGGAACTGATAAATATGCCAGCATATATCAGTATCCCCTCACTCCCCCTGAATGATATCAAATTGGAGGAGATATCACTACAAATTGAATTAGTCTGCAAACTTGATCAGTGATTATTTTATGTTTTCTTCCGGGTAATTGATAAAAATGTTAAATAGGGTAGGACTCAAACCCGATCCCTGCGGGACCTTGCTGGGAGCACATCAGCTCAATGATGATTCCGTTTACAGTTACATTTTGAAACCTATCATTTATCCAGTTTTTCATCCATGTAACATGTGTCGTGTTGATTTTAAAGCGTTCTAGTCTTTTAATAAAAAATCTGCTAGTGTGGCTCTGATTGCAGTCTCAGGGGCTTAAGATGATGATATGAAGTAAGACAGACCTAGTTAGTCTTATTCCCTGATTAATCCTTTTTCAGTACAATTCCCTCCCCCCCTTGTAAGTTACAATGCATTTCTTAAAAAAAAAAAAAAAAGCATACAATAATAATTTTTTAAAAGTCCCTTTTCCAGGGCTCAAACGAGCTCTTTTTGAAGTCAATGGAGAGCTTTGGATTTGCTGAGAGTTGCCTTGGACCTCTATGTTATAAACAGGACTTGGTAGAAAGGAATAAAAAAGCCCATCAACATTAGATGCATTTACACACACACCACTAACACCTTCAAATAAAAACCTAATAAAACTCTGAATTTCTAAAACACGTGAGTCTCATTATTATTCATCTGCACTTGCCTGCTGTGCTACCTCTTGGCAGGCTTTGTCTCATCTATCCTATTATAATTAGTAAAGTGGGAAAACACATTCATCTTCTCTTCAAAGCAGAAAACTATTGCTTTAATTTCAAGTATGACATAATTGGCAAACAGCTCTAGCAGGCGTGGGGTGGGGGGAAGATATCTGAAGAGTTGTATTGGAATTTTGCTACAAGAAACCAGTAGGGGTTGGAAACCATTGCTGATGGCTATTTTGACAGAAGAAGAATTTCTACTAGGGAGAATAAGAATAGTAGAGAGCAAGTATCGGAGCACAAATTTTTAACGTGGGAATGCGGTTAGGAGTTCTGCTGTCTTGCACTGAAACTGGGAAACGGAAAGACTATGCTGATTAGGGAAACCCCTCTTTCTCCCTCTCTGAGGAGTAAATATCTGTGACTACGCTAAGAATGTCAGTCCTGGGAAGTGGATTATTTTAATGAAATCTTTGGAAGAACAAGATTGTAACTTCGTTTCACGTTAATGCAAAGATCGCATTGGAGACAAAGGAGCGTGAGCAATCCAATTATCAGGATGGTAATGGAGCCTGGATACTGGCAAGAATTCACTTATATAAGTGACAGGGTGTAGCCATCAGTTCCGAATACACCACTGAATGCTGTGTGTCACTAAAATGATCAATTGTTACTTCAAAGAAAAGTTAAATTTGTTCTAATAAGGACACCAATGATCCATTTCTACATATTCTATAGTATAAATACAAACTTAAATATTATTAAAATCCACCTGGTGCATGTTTCTGAGCTAAGAGCAATACATTACACTTCCATAGGGCCTTTTAGTGAGGAACTGAAAGCACTTTATGAACACCAGCTGAGACTCTGACCCACAAATTATTTAATCCTTATAACACCACTGTAAGATAAATTAACCATATTAGAACTGGGCCCAGTTCTGCAAATCAATGGGAAATGCAGGTGCTCACCAGCTCTGGCAATCAGGCTGCTTATGTAGGAGCCTACAGTAGGCCCCCAAGTTTGAAAATTTCATTTTGAGTGTCTTGCTTGAGTTTTTTCAGTAAATCAGTGTCCGAGGTGGAACCAAGAACAGCCCAAAGTACCAAGCTACCTAAAATAATAAGCTGTATTTGGGCACATTTGTCAAAGGCCATACAAAGTATTGGAAAAAAAAAAATAAAAAAAGGCAACACAGCCTGGAGAGCTGGATTTTTGGCTTGGTAGTAGGACAGCCCAAATACCCAAATTGGTTAGGCTCAGAAAAGGGATTTCTTGTATGTTTTGCAGAGCATTGAGCAACTCTGTCCAACACTCTGCATTTCCTTAAATGCACTACTTTTAAACTCTAGTGTCCAGATGGTCAGCTTGTGTAAATAACTGTAGCTCAACTGAAGTCAATGGGGCTATTTCAAGTTCCACCAGCTGAGAAATTTCTGACCAGGTGTTCACAAAATGCTATTTTTCCTCTATACACCATCTTATTCAAAAAAATCTATGTCACAGGTCTGATTCTGACTTTGGGATATGCCATCTTCTACTGATACAGTGTTGGGTGCAGGAACTTCAATGGCAGAAAATTCCCAGAGAGAGAGAGTGCGACAGTGCATAAAGTTCTCACAGCCCCAGCAGTGGGGGTCAATGGCTAGAGATGGGTTCATCAGGTTGCATTGAGATGTGCTGATGAAGGCAACTTCCAGTAGCAGCGCTACTCTGGGGCAATCCCTTAAGAAGGGAGCAATAAGGAAAAATATTACCTGTCCTCTTCCTTATAGGAAGTGGTTGCTTCCTACCTGTGTTTGTATCGTGCTTTTACACTTTACCCAGTATGACATCATCTTGGGATAAGGCACTGAATGGGGCTGGGGAGATCTGGGTTAAGTTCCTGCTTCTGCCAGATTTCCTATCTGACCTTAGGCAAGTCACTTAACCTCTGTACAAGTTAAAATCCCCAGCTGTAAATGTAGATAATAATCCTCCAGTTCACTGAGTGTTGTGTAGATAAGAACCACAAATACTTAGGAGGTGGTCTGCTATTAAGGTGATGGGGGGGATCATATAATTCCACTGTTACACTGCTGTATACAATTTTCTTTTTAAAGAAATTACTATATTCTACATAGTGGACTACACGGAGTTGTAGCTGTTGATGTAAATTACACATTGTTAGTTAGTTAGTGGTGTGACAGAGTCAAACTAGATGGCTACCAGAGAATGCTACTATTTGAGATCCGGGAAGCAGGCGGGCCAGTTTATATCCATTAGTTCTTGTGTTTATATGGGCTTTCTCCCTCCCTGGCATTTATCCTTTTGATGTATTTATAGAGAGCAAACATATCTACTCTGATGCTCTTTTAGTTAGGCTAAACAAGCCAAGCTCTTTGAATTTCCTCTCATAATGTAGGTTTTCCATTCTTCTGATCATCCTAGTAGCCCTTCTCTGACCCTGTTCCAGTTTGAATTCATCTTTCTTAAACATGGGAGAGCAGAACTGCACACAGTATTCCAGGTGAGGTCTCCCCAGTGTCCTGTATAATGGTGCTAACACTTCCCTATCTCTACTGGAAATACATTTCCTTTTGCATCCTAGGACTGCATTAGCCTTTTTCATGACTCCATCATGGTCATGCTGCGATCAACCAATACACCCAGGACTTTCTCCTTCTCTGTCTCTTCCAACTGATAAGTTCCCAACTTACAGCAAAAATTCTTGTTGTTGGTCACTTAGTGCATTTTGCACTATTAAATTTCACCCTATTTCTATTACTTCCGTTTTCAAGGTTGTCGAGATCTTCTTGTATGATAGTCTGGTCCTCTTCTGTATTGTACAATACCTCCCAATTTTGTTTCATCCACAAATTTTATTAGCACACTCCCACTTTTATTCCAAGATCACTAATAAAAATGTTAAATAAGATTGGTCCCAAGACTGATCCTTGAGGAACTCCACTAGTAAACTGTCTCCAGCATGAAAGTTCATCTTTCAGTATGACCCACTGTAGTTTCCCCTTTCACCAGTTCCTTAGCCACCTTTCAGTCCTGTGACAGCCAGTAAAACTATTATGTCCCTAGCTGGTAATCTGAGTTTGGATTTACTCCAGAAGTGTAGTTCTATGTTGTGTGGATCTCTGCTTCAAAAGGTTGCTGTCACCAATTGGCTGATGCATGATTACTTCAAATGGACAAAGTCAGATAATTAAACTAATGATCAGATTCCATTAAGTCAGGTCAATACAGCCTTCCTAGCTCATCTGTCTTATATACATCTGTGCACAGACAGTTTCTTGTTATTCCATAAGTCTCCTGATCATATAATAAGCAGCATTAAACAAAATAGAACTTCCAATGACATGCTTTTGGTTTTCTTTTTTCCTCATTAATAGTTTTTCTGTATCAGTTTTCAACTTTCAATCTCATGTCTGTATAGAACACTCTGTCGGCTTTATATGGATAAGGACCCATTTTCTTATGAATCGTTGTGGAGTATATTGGGCACTATTTTTTCCACTGAGGAATTTTGCCATTAGGCACACTGGAAACTTGTTAGGGGTCCAACATGCTATTTCTCTCTCCTTCCTCCAATCTCTCTCCCTCTCCTACTTCCACTATCTGCTTCCTCCACACTTTCCCTTCAAATATCTTTTTTTTTGTTTTGTTCATCCTTCTCTCTTCTCTTATTTTACCTCTACCCTGCCTGCACTGCCAATATCCCAAGACCTCTTCTCACCAGTCTCCAGATTTACTCTGCTCTCTTCTTGGTCCACCAGATGCCTTCTTGTCTTCTGAGTTCTTCCTGCCAGGCCAGGTGCTGCTGCCTTTAGCCACCTCTACTCTCTCTTGCCTCTCTTTCCTAGTGCTTCTGTCTGCAATGCTGCCTCTGGTCTCTACTGTAACAGCACAAAATACAGAGGGAAAAAACTGCAGCTGTATGACATGACTTTTCAATGTGGAGATTTGAGGAGGGGATATGCATATGGCCTGCCAACACCTGAACGCCCAATGTCCTACTGGAAATCCTGATCTCAACCCCAAAGACCGCCATACAGAGTCCCTGCCTCCCTGCTCCTCCCCCAACCTGTTCTTCTGCAAATTGCTGTGGCCTGTTTACTCCATAGCTTCCTGCTGCACTGTGAAATGGAGATCTGGCAAGAGGAATAAAAATGCAGGAGACCTGCAGCCACATTGAATGGGACATCAACAAATTAGTGAAAACATGGATCATAGTATATCCCCCTCATCCCAACCTCTGGATGCATCTATACCACCAGGGCTATTCATGTTTACTAGTCCACATACTGTTTGCATGAGACAGACCTGGTGGGGGTAGATATAGAATTGCAGAAATGAAGGGCTAGAAGGGACCTCAAGAGGTCACCACGTCCATCTCCTGCTGCTGAGGTCGGATTAAGTATATCTCGACCATCCCGTACGTATACTGTTTCTTTCAATCTGCAACAGGAAGCTAGACAGGAGGAATACAGGAAGGTTCTAGGCTGAATTTTTAAAAATAAGCAGACAAAGAGGCAGAGTAGCTTTCAGGATAACACTGTTGTTCATATTCTAATACATTTCCTTAGGAGAAAGTGACTCCTATTGTGATTCTTTACTGCTGTCATGTGACAGACCCCAATTCAGCAGACTGAAACGTGCTTACTTTTAATTTTCCTTTGTAAAAATTGTGCCCGCCCAGTAAATGCTTTCTGAACACTTTTTCTGCATGCAGAACAATAACATGGTGCAGCCTGTTTGCTAGACAACATGTTAAGCATGATATAATCACATTGGTCAAATTTATTCTTGGTACAACTCCATTGCCTCTGATAAGCTTGCACTTGGGATTAGTTTTTTTGGTCATCATTAACAGTTCCCTTTCATGGCAAATATTTCCTATGATACATGGTATGGTTATGTGTCTTGTAGAACATAGTCAGCACAACTAATGGGATGTATTGATGTGATATATAGCAGATTTCTGTAAGTTCATATTTGTGTTACTTTACTGGATGTATTTACATGGAGTATTTCCATTCAAAGAGTAATAGCTGTAGTTAGCATACCTACCACACAAAGTGCAGTCCCTGAATTGATTAGTAGGGGTACTTTTGAAGCAATTAACAGCACGGAGGGCTGCAACTGCTGAACCAACTGTATAGGTGAATGTGATTTGCTACTGACCAAGTTTCATTTGAATTGTTTGGCACACCTCTAAATTAGCTGAACAGATGGATTTTTAATTAGTTCTGTCACTTCGTTTTCTGCTTTCTTAATATATGTCAGGATGTGTGTCAGGGAACATTAGCATCAATTTCAAACTAGATGAAAATATCCATAGCAAGAATAAACTAATAACAACAATAACAAAACATAATTAGGGTACAAATTGGGAGGTCGGTAGGTTTATAAACATGTAAAATTGCATTTATGAGACTTCAGAGATTCACTTAAAATGAAAAATGAATTAGAACTAATTTGTTTGCAATGTGTTTTTTGGAATCATAAAGCCAGATCCTCAAGCTCATACCTACTCGGATGCTCCTTACTCCTCTGAGTTGTGTCACTGAAGTCGGTGGAGTTACACCAGGGATTTATTTGGTCCAACACTTCTCAAAGCACAGCAAATATTTGACTCAGGCTAAAGCAAATATTCATGCCAGAGACCACAACAAGCTAATTTTCACAGAAAAATAAAATAAAAAGGATCTTCATTTCTGACATCATCCAATTATAAATACAAAGACAAAATATAAAATAGATCCTGGTCCCAACCCCTGATACTGAGAAAACATATTCTGGCTTTATTATGATATTTCAGAACTCTACTGATGGTAGATGATACAACTGTATGCAATTAAAATGTTGTAATATTTATATGATTTGTCTTAAAAGCGCCAAATCAGGTTTTCTATGTATTTGTAATTTTCCTTGGTAAACTCTGGATAAAATACTTATTTTCTCTAGATCATATTCTACTGGGAATAATGCAGTTTAAAGCAGGCATTATATCGGATGTGATGTCAACATCTAAGTGAAGGAAAATAGCTTTAGTCATAGATTTCCAAGAAATTATTCTTTTTGGTTCCGCTGAAAACATCTAACATGTAAATAGGCCTAATCAGAACAATATCTTTTCCCATAGTGGGAGTGCTGGTGGAATTAAGATGAGATAGATCATCAGAGAGATGTAATGATGCTCAGTGAGATATACATCTCCTGAAGCTTTATCAGCAATATTACAAAACATGCAAACAGTGGAGATTGGTTGATTTAATAAAACACTGTGATAGTCCTAATCTCAATGATAAAATTCGTATTTATAAATAAATGTTCTCTTTCAATGTTTTATTTGAAAATATAATTTACTATCTATGGATTCAAGATGAAAATGGAAAGTTAAAAATCATAAAGGAGCTATTTCTGAGCGTCAGTCACTTAACAATAATGGGACAAATCCAGAGGGCCTGACTTCAGTTTTTAAGTGGTCCTCGCTGAGCTTAACTTTGAGCCAGATCCTCTGAGCTACTGAGCCCCTGACAAGCATAGGGTTGGCCAGAAAATAATCATTCTCTTTTGCAGACAATTTTGAGGTTTCAAAATTAATTTTTGTTCTGATGTGGATTGAAAAATGAAACTGGGGTGAGGAAGGGAGAAGAGAGAGAGAGAGAGACCCCTACCCACTTCCAAAATAGCCAATGGCCCTGTGGGTACTCATCTCAGAAGTGGGAGACCCAAGTTCAAATCCCAATGCTAAATCAGGCAGAGAAGATATTTGATCCTTGGTCTCCTACCTCTCATGAGAGTGCCCTAACCACTGGGCTATTTGCTATAATGGGGCAGATCTTGCTCTAAATTCCATTCTGATCCTGTGAAACATTCCTTATGAAATTTTTTAAACAGATACATCTCCATGAAACATTTTGGTTTGGATGGAAAAATGATTTGATGAAAATTGTTTGGCCAGCTCTAGTGCTGAGCACCCTTAATTGCTATTTATGTTACGGTAGAGCCCAAAATGTTCCTGGATATTTTCAAATACAAAGGAAAAGACAGGCCCTGCCCCAAAGATAATCCAAGCTAAGGCTCTGATCCAGCAAAGACTGACACGTTTAACTTTTCACATATGAGCAGTTCTATTGCAGTCAATGGATTGGCTCACGTGCACAAATCAAGCAAAGGCAAGTCTTTGCAGGGCTAGAACTACACAGCTGCTACTACAACCATGTGGCTGAAGCAGTGATTGTGGTCCTTGTCACCTCCAACACAGGGTTTTTGGCTAGTAGATCCAGACAGCTTTTGGCTTCATTGAATATACCTGTAAACCTCCCTAGCCTTGTCGCTTAGCTCCTCTCTGAGGAAGACACCATTGCAGTGCAGTGTTTGGCAATCTGCGAGTATCCTGTATGGTCTCGCTACAGCATAGCCCCTTCCCAAGAAAACGAATGTTACTCTTTCACTATATTTTGGGATTTGTATGCCTGCGGAGGAATGGCAATGATAGGGAGATGGTATTTAGCCCCAAGTGCAAAGTATTTACAAAAGTTAAGAGAGCCATGAGGTTTAAAATAGGCAATGACATAGCCTGTGAGAGAGGGCACTTGAGAGAAGCTCATGGGAGCAGAGTTCTATTCTTAGTTCTGTTATGGGCCCGCTGGGTAGCTTTGGCCAAGTCACTTTGTAATGCCATCAGACCCCGATCGTCATTGGCTGGGATTCAAACTAGGATCTCTTGAGCTTAATGCATTAGCTTCTACTGCCTGAGCTAAAAGACACACCTCTCTTAGCCAAGGCTGTAGCAATCTCATCAATCTTTACCTGGCCTAGCCACCACTAGAGGGGGACAGAGTGCCATGCCGAGCAGGCATGGCTTACAATTTTGCTTAGGGTTTCAGTTTCCCCATGTGTAGATGAGGAATGATGCTGCTCACCACCTTTGCAAAGTGCTTTGAGACCTACAGGTGAAACTTGCTAACTTTATTAGTAAAGAGCTAAAAGATGCCCTCATTGTTCTGTTCATTAACACACAATGAGCAAACAGAATCTTTTGGTCTGAATGACATTTTATTTTAGGTTAAAAGGACAACACAACTGGAAAGAACAGAAGTTAAGGTCTCTCTGTGAATGCCCAGCCTGTGTCTCCTCCAGTGGTGCACTGATCTTGGAGAACAAAACAGCTGCCAAACCCTGCCCACAGTGGGTGTGCTTAGAAATGCAAAGGCACAGGGAAGAGGAAACAAAAGGCCTAATACTTTCATACCTGTTTTCTTCACATTTTGGTTCCCAACCATTTAAAAAACAATCTTCAGTACTTCACTGTGCAGGATGCCTGAGATAAACCTTCCCAATAAACAGAGTACTGCATCTGGCCAAGCTGGCACAGCCACGTCAGAAGACTCAATGCTTCAGGTTAAAGGGTACATATTGCAGGGAAGACTTGCATCTCATTATTCATCTGTGATAAACCCATTTTTTTAAACTAAATTTTAGAGTGTATGTAAGTTTGCGGTTTCTGAGCCTAACGTCAAAGATGGGGAGGGGGAAAGGTATTTCAAAGTTACCTGTAGCAACAGGAACTAAAATCTATATGGGATTAAGGAAAAACAGGTGCTTGAATACATTTGTAAATAAATGGGCCAGCTTCACTCTTCTGCTATTCTTGGGTCCCTATTATTCGGTGTTTGTGACAATTGCCATTAGCTCCTGAAAATGTTCATGAATCCTGAATGATTCATGATTCCTAGCCTGGAAGATTATTCATCAACAATTCTTACCCAAAATGCACTATTAGTTGTTCATTAATTCGATGTTTGCTATTTACCATTCGTTAGTCTCCTGTTTAAAAAGTTTCTTATATCCAATCAGGAAGCATACATAGTGTCATGTAATTTTGGACCAATTATAAACCATAAAAAGCAAGTAGTCAAAGGGTATGGTTTCAAACACTGAAAAGTATGTGTCCAACTTATTTGGTGAATATCTACTTTCACTACATATGTCAATTGAAATGAGTACTTGCTCAAAAACAATTCACAAACAGAAACTAGGGCTAAATTCCCAGTTCTAGTAAATACCGTTATATAACATGTATCTTGTTTGCCTTAATGGAAGACACTGCTCATACAAGAGATAGCTTAAAGAAAAACCAATTTATATCTAAAAGCTATTCACAGGGTTGGAAGAAAACCACAATGTTGGGCAATCTATTTCTTTCAACATAAAAGAATGAAACTCAAGGCATGTCTACACTAAAAACTTAAGTTGACTTATATTAGGCAGACATACAGCCACTGTAGTAACTACTGAAGTGGTGCATATCCACACTACCCTCCTTGGGGGTGGTCCACATCCTAACCATCGATGTAAGTAACACAATGTCTATACAGACACTGCGTCACCCTAACTACATCAACACAAACCCTTGGCTTCTCGTGGCGATGGAGTTATATTGGTGTAGTAGGGCATTTACATCAATGGGACAAGGCTGTACTGTAGACACTGACATAATTAGGTCGATGTAAACTGCCTTACATTGACCTAACAGTGTAGTTTAGACCATCCCTCAGTATTTGCTAGGATCAATATTTTTGTTTCATGGATAAAAGCGAAATGCCTGGCAAGAATTTTAATTATGAAGCCTTATGCATAGTTATACAATGGATCTGAGAAGAAAAGCTTGAAATGTAAGATAATGTGTAGGGGAAATCTCCAAATGCAGAAAAAAAATGCTTACAGGCTGCAGTGTTACACCTTCATCAGAATTCCTGATTTAGTTTTATCTTTAAATAAGTTATATTTGCATGCAAGAGCAATTTTTTTTTTCCAGAGAGAAAAGGAAATCTAGGAGACAGTAAGATGAAATCAGAGGGTTTTCTATACTTTTCTCGTTCCTTGGTCTAATTAGATTAGGGGCTCCCAAACATTTTCGTGCTGCCTCTGGGCTCGTCTCTGTTAATGTGACACCCAAGGGTCTGAGAGATGGGATGGTTAAACATTAAAAGTGAGTGTGTGTGTGCGTGCATGCGTGTGGAGGGTGAGGCGTCAAGTACTACTCCAGGGTGTTGGAAGACCCATGGGGAAGAGTCAAGTGCTGCCTCCAGGGGCTAGAGCATGAATGGGAGGGTTGCAGGGCAAGCCCACGGCACATTCACCCTTTAGCATGGGGTCACGTTGCGGTGCCGCTCAGGTTTGGTCGGGCCAAATTTGAGGGAGTGGTGTTTGTGACTCCATGCATTAGGAGCTAGGTTACAAAGCCTGGAGTGGGGAACCAAGCACAGCCAGCTTGATGAGACAGGAGTCACTTCAACTGAGACAAGGCCCCCCCTCCCCTGTTTTCTCAATTTTTCATGACACCCAACTTCCCCTAATGCTGGGAGTCACAACCCACAGGTTAGGAAACCTGACTTAGGTCTCAAATCCAGTCATTTTGAGTCTTGTTCCCAGACGTACTGAGTGCCTTGCAACTCCCACTGGACTCAGTGTTATTTCCAGGTGCTCAGGCTCTTCAAGTAAAAAAATGACACTGATTTTCCTCATGCAACCCAAAATTAAAACCCAATAATAAATTTCTGATCATTTACACAGAGTGAGATTGACAAATACATTAATCCACATCTAAAAATCTTTCATTGATGCTTCTGAAGGGACAAACTAGGGGTTTTTAAAAAAATGGATACCACCCCAGTAATCATTGAGATTTAGAATGCATGCTGTGTTTACAAAACTGGTCTTCTAAATGGTTTGAGCCATGTGTTTTTCATGTGGCATCTTTCTCTGCATTTTAGGAATGGGCGGTGAATCCTACACTGGGACTCATTAATGAAAATGTCTCATGGGCCTTAATAGAGGCAAATGCTAGATTAAGTGGGGAAGGAGCAGATCCTGACTGCGGGTGGATTCATGAAGCTACAGTTCTAGATGCAGGGCATCCACCCTCCATAATTTAGGGGCTCCTGGGGATTGGCAAGAAGAAGGGAGCAACTCATGCAATCTTAGACTGATATCCATACTCTTTCAGCACATTAGCACGTAGAGAGGGCAGCAGAGATGAGCTGGCAGTCAGAGAGAGAACGAGACTGGAAGCAGAGAGTTTAAAGAAAACGATAGTCTTAAGTGATGTGAGATGGCGGCAAAATGAAGCAATGCAATTTGGGGGCTATGTATGCAGACAGCCTTAGAGCTAGCTGGAAAATGGAATTCCCTTCCTGTGAAAAATGTCATCTGTATGTTTTGGTTTGTGTTTGTTGTTTTTTTGCGCCCCTCATTGGGATGAAAAGTCAAAATTATTAATTTTTTCATGGGAAGGCATGAAGCTGGGAAGCCAAGCAGCCTGGGAAGGCAGCCAGCAAGGGAGGCTGGTATCCTGGGGAGCACAGTTTATGTGGCAGTTCACCTGGTGGGCTGTCACAGAGCCAGGGAGCCTGGGAGATCAAGGAGCCTTGGAACCTGAGGGTGGGGTGACCAGCAGCTCACCAGAAGGCCTGAGTCATAGAACTCAGAGGTAACAGTCCCTCTCTGTAAGGCTATAAGTACCTCCGGAGGCCAGCAGGAAGTGGGAAGACACTGGGCCTTCCTTTAACTTCCCATGCCTCTGTGAGCGTCCTCAAGGCAGGGCTAGAAACAGAGGTGGTGGGTGTGCAGCAGCACCTCCAGCCTTGAAATAAAGAGAGCAACTGAACACATCACATCTGGGGTTTAGACTCTTCTTCGATGGCTTTCAGAACCCCATATATAAAAATTGTCCAGGTACTCCTTTGTCCTTGTGGTTCTTGGCAGGCATTTCTCTTTAGATCTTCAGACACCCAGTGATTTAGTGGGTCTCTTTCACTGACTACTGTGTTGAGGGTTGGGGCAAATTCCTCCTTATCTTGAATTACATGGTGGCAATTCCAAACGTTGAATCCTGAGTTTAACGGTGGCCATCTCTTACTACCTGGCATTTTCCACAGCCAGAGAGATTTGACACAGAATTAGGAGATTGGAGTGGAGGGTTTAAAAGATATTCTTTCCAGGATGCAAAATATTCCTGAAAGGGAAACGACTTTCAGTATTTACAGTAGAATGAAACTACATATCGAGGGTACTATTTAGACCAAAATAAAAGATAATGCTCATTTATTATAAAAATAATAATTACATTTATGCCACTGAGCAAACTTCACATGATTATTTTTAGTGTTATAACCTTTAAGTATGAAAACACTTTACCTTTGAGATTAGTGTAATTGCACAGAAGGGGGAAAATGCTACGACCAGGATACATTTTTGTTACACTAGCTGGAGTAATAGGATGTTTTATATTATACATGTGCAATACATATTCAGTTTTAATTCAAATTACATAGAAGGTGCTAAAAAGTCATATTAATCTCATGTATTTTAATTATCATTTTACTGGCTCCCATTGGCAATAATGTTTTAATAATTCAATAAGTCTCCATTCAATAATTCAGCCTTAAATCTCTGACTGCTGGTGGAGATTTTAATAGAATCCAGCAATTTAGCCAATATATGAGAACTCAGATAAGCAAATTAAGATTACCCAAAATCAGATATAAAATTAAAGACAGTATAATTTTTTACGGGCCAAGACCTAAGGATTGTCATTTCACTGCGAAATTAGATGAACAGATAATGAGGCAATTCCCTTGTGAACTCTGCAATAATAAACAAACCGTGCTGCTGGTGGACAGGCAGAGTGAGCCATTTCCAGTACCTGGAGAACATGGCACAATTTGTTTTTACACTCAATATCAACTGTTTAAATCTGCATATGTTAGTATAAATAAGAGGAATTAAAATGAAAAGTACTTTATTTGAGAGGCATGCATATTTAACTGTGGTACAAATAGAAGTAAAATAAATTTGCTCACCGGCTACTCTTCACAAGCAAACCATGCAGTTGGAGGTTTATATATTGAATTTAGTAATTAACACTATAAAATATTTAGGTGACAATCTCTTTGAGATAAGCTACATTTTGCATTTTCCTCTAGCTTTCAGTAAATCTATTGTTTTACTTTAGCTGGTTCGGAAAGATTTGCATGCCTTTGTACAGTGGCTCATGCATAGGGCATGCTGCCTATCTATCTTACATATTTTCACAGCCTCTACCACTAGAGTACCTGAGCACCTCAGTCTGTAATGTATTTATCCTCACAACACCCCAGTGGTCTGATCTTTCCTTTCTTTTGCACTAGTGTAAATCAAGAGCATTGGTCAAACTGAAGTCAGGGGATTCAATTCTGATCTCACTCTGGTGTAATCCATATCAGTGAGTTACACTACAGTCAGGTGGTGTGAGGGAGAGAAGAATTAGGGCTTTGAAACTCTCCATTGTACTATATATTTGCTATTGTTTCACAAAGTATTGTTAATAATAATTTGTAGTTTGTGTAATTTATTGCTATCCACGTTCAAAGAGTATATGCCAATAGTTTGGTGATTCTGTGAGTATGTGCACTGTTTATTTAAATCTGTAGCAGTTCTTCACCCTTGATGCATGCCAGTTTCTGCGTATGCACCTAGATTGTTACACTTGTTCTGGATAGCATGAATGGTTTTTGTTTGGTTTTGGTTTTTTGCAGGAACTCAGGTTAAACAATCCTCCAGTAAAGCAGTAACCATGTGTAATTCAGTAACCAAGCAGTAATTCAGCTGGCCATGCTGTCTGGTTCACTCAACTCTAAAGTTACTGAAGAGAGGAAAGAAATTCGTTACTTAAGAGAAAAGAGAGTAATATATGAAACTAGACTGTAATTTTATATCATTGTAAATTCAGAGCAGATGAGGGATGGTGTGTTGTGACTTTGGTTAGCAAAGGGGAGCGGGTGCAACACTGCCAATGTAGAAAGAAACATCTCTGTATTTACATGTTCAAATAACTTGCTTTTATACCTTACAAACAGATAATATTATGACTGACAAACACTGATGGGCCAAAACAGAAATTATTTCTTTGGACCATCTCAAACTTTGGCAGCTCTGGTTTTACAAAAGAGAATTTCATCTGATGAGGGATGGCAAAATAGAGTTCAAAGGATCTAATTTACTCGCTTTTCCCAATTTCATGCCAGTGTAAATCCATAGATTTCATTAGATTTACTTTGGGAACAAATTGGGATAAGGCAGTGGTGAAACAAGCCCAAAAGTCTGTACTTTTGAGCTGAATTCTTACTTATGTTACGTACAAATGTAAATCAAGAATAACTCCACAGAAATCAATTACGTTACACTCTGTGAAACTGGTGTTAGAAATCCGAATCAAGGCCTGGCTCTGCGTTTTGGACTAATCCAACTGAACTTTCTGAGATTCCATGGCCCCAGTTGAACTGTCCATACCTAGTCAGTGATAGGCTTAAGCACAGACTTAACTTTAGGCATGTGCTTAACACCTATGGACGTCAATGGGACTTGAATACATGCTTAAATGTTCTGCTGAAGTGAGGCCCCCCATCAAATAGAGTAGTAAAAGATAAGGGGTGGGGTCATTGCTAAATGGGACTCAAAGACCCCACCTGGAATAATGAGTTGCTCTGAGGCAACTGTTTTCAAACTTTTATAAAAATTGAGGTTGCAGAATTACTTCCCAGCCATCAATTAATTCAAAGGGACAAATCCTATGCCCCTTTCAACCACCCTGAGTCTCTACAATTCCAAAAGGCAGGTGTGTGGAGTGGGAGTATGTTGAAAAGAATCCAGGCAGGGGGCTATACGCCCAAGGATCTCAATGCACTTTATAAAATCATGGCATGTAGGATTGGAAGGTACCTCCATAGGTCATCTACTCCAGTCCCCTGCACTGAGGTAGGACTATCTAGGATTATCTAGCCCATCCCTGAAAGGTGATTGTCAAACCTGCTCTTTAAAACCTCCAATGATGGAGATTCCATAACCTCCTTAGGTAATTTATTCCAGGGCCTAACTACGGTGACAGTTAGGTAATTGCTACAATTTAAGCCTATTACTTCTTGTCCTATCCTCAGTGGATAAGGAGGATAATTTATCACCCTCTTCTTTATAACAACATCTTACATACTGGAAGATGGTTATCATTCCACCTTCAGTCTTCTCTTCTCGGTAATAAACACGCCCAGTTTTTTCAGTCTTTCGCCATAGGTCATGTTTTCATTTTTATTGCCCTCTTCTGGACTTTCTCCAATTTGTCCACCTCTTTCCCAAAGCATGGACACAATACTCTTTCCCAAAACTGGACACAATACTCCAGTTGAGGCCTTATCAGCACAGAGTAGAGTGGAAGAATTACTTCTCGTGTCTTGCTTACAACTTTCCTGCTAATACATCCCAGAATGATGTTCCCTTTTAGCAACAGTGTTACATTGCTGACTCATTTTAAGTTTGTGATCCACTGTGATCCCCAGATCCTTGTGTGCAGTACTCCTTGCTAGGGAGCCATTTCCCTTTTTGTATTTGTGCAACTGATTATTACTTCCTATGTGGAACACTTTGCACTTGTCCTTATTGAATTTCATCCTTTTTATGCAGACCATTTCTCCAGTTTGTCAAGATCAATTTGAATTCTAAGCATGTCCTCTAAAGTGCTTGCAACCCCTCCCAGCTTTGTACAATCCACAGACTTTGTCAGTGTACTCTCCAGGCCATTCTCCAAACCATTTAAGAAGATATTGAATAGAACCAGACCCAGAACAGATCCCCATGGGACCTCACTCAATAGGTCCTTCCAGTTCAATTGTGAACAACTGATACCAGCCAGTTGTGCACCCACCTTGTACTATGTTAATGTAGGCTATATTTCTCTAGTTTGCTTATGAGAATGTCATGTGAAACAGTATCAAAAGCCTCACTAAAGTTGAGACATATCACATCTACTACTTCCTCCTCCTCTCCGCCCTACCCCCTGCACCATTTACAAAGCTTGTTACCCTGTCAAAGAAGGATATTAGGTTGGTTTGACGTGATTTTTTTTTGAGAAATCCATTTGACTGTTACTTATCTACTTATTTTCTTCTAAGTGCTTAAAAATTGATTGTTTGATTATTTACTCCATTATTTTCCTGACTACCAAAATTAAGCTGATGTGTCTATAATTCCCTAGGTTAGCCTTATTCCCCTTTTTGTAGAGAGGTAGTAGATTTTCCCTTTTCCAGTCCTCTGGGATCTCTACCATTCTCCGTGAGTTCTCAAAGACAATTGCTGATGGCTCAAAGATCTCTTTTGCCAGTACCTTAAGTATTCTAGGATGTTTTTCATCAGGTCCTGATGACTTGAAGACTTCTAACTTGTCTAAGTAATTCTTAACTTGCTCTTTTCCTATTTTAGCCACAGAGCCTACCTCATTTACATTGATGTTTGCTCTGTTAGTTGTTGTATGTAAGCATTAGTATCCCCATATCACAGATGAGGAAACTGAGGTACTGAGTAAAATACTCTATAGGAGAACACCAAGCACATAAGGGAATTGGGACTAAAGTCCTGAAGCCCTGACAACTTGTCCCCTTCCTGACTCCTAGATCACACTGCCTCCCTTCATACTTTTAATATATTCCTGAAGTTTTTTTCCCCACTAAGTAACTATTATCAAAAGAGGACCTAGGTTTTAAATATTCTTTTCCTTTTAACTCATCCCCCCAACCCTGGATTGGAAGACACATTTCCTCTCCCCAAATAATGTTTTGGACTTCTGAGACAATTCTTTTTAAAAAGCACTTGCAGCAACTTTAGAAAGGCACTATCCAATTGAAAGGACATAAAATAAACACACTTTTCCTTATTGACACTTCTTAATTATAATTCAGCATTAAATGCTTCATTCAGCATGGACAATGGAAAACTTTCCAGTTATGTTACTGTTATTTATAGTCAGTCATTTTCTTGTCCCTTTTACCTTCTAGCTCTCATGCTGTAACTTTATGTTGCAATATCTAGTTTGCAATCGCTGTAAAGCAATATTTCTATCAGAAAATTTCTCTTTGTTTTTTAATTTAATGGAAACATTTTAGTAATATTGGATTTTGTAAAAAAGTTTTTAAAAACAACTTAACTGAGTCTGAACTAACTGTGACAGCGCCCCTTTGGGTGGAAACTATTGTGATGTATATATGTGCTATGAGCTAAAAATATACAGCAGCTTAGGATATTCATCTTAACAACATTAACCTTTCCCCAAAGAGATGTTTCGGCTTGTTCCATCTGCCTACATCCATTTTTATCTTACTTATCCCTGTTTCTTAAATTAAATTTGGCTCTCTCATTCAGGCTTCGTTTTATTCTAATCCTTAAATATTTTATCCCTTTAGTTCCCGTGTGAAATTCCAATTTATGTAATGTGCCCTATATCACCCTTTGGATATGGGTGATGGCTTCGATTTATCCCAGTTAACTTTATCATTTGAAATTATACCAAGCTCCCTCTACTAGTTTCAATATTTCAGAAATAGTCATCTGCAGTTCAGTGACAAACAACTGGGTGTAACTAGGGAATAAAGTATCTTTAGCTTGATTTCCAACCGCTTTTCCACTGATGTTATGATTCTTCCTTTATGGTGCCAGCATGGATTCTATGAACAAACAGGTCGACAATGATGATAAAGAACAAGTACAACCCCCATGCATTCTTATTCTCATCTAATAAGCATTTCTACAAATACAGCTGGCAATACTGACTCATTTATATGTAAGCAGGGTCTGAACATCCTGCCGAGTTGGCTGGCGGGAGGGGAACAGGCATCAGGGCCAGCCTGTATTTGCATGAACACACCCACCCCGCCTAGGTGCTCAGCATGATGGGACCGCTTTGCCCAAATGATCCCTTTGGCTGGCGTTGGATCACAAATCACTTTAGTGTTAATTGCAGGAGTAATGAAATGTTGTTCCCCTTATTGGGAACAGAGCAACAGAGCTGTGCTTTAAGGACAACTCTGAGTGGGGTGCTGTGAAGGGAGGGGCACATTAAAGGAACTCATTGTTGCTGAATTTAAGAACCTGAAGCAAAAGGAAACTGCCCAATGTACCCTGGGCTGGGGGTTTTGTTCATGGTTTTATGCATGTGAATACTGCTTGTGGCGTTTACCCAAGTTACTGCCAGGTGACTTTCCCCCTTTTTATTAAAAGTCTCTTTTCTACACTCAGTCTCTGTGCTGGTGAGAGGGGAATTATTGCCTCTAGAGGCGCCCAGGGGGTGGTGTGTAATTGTCCCAGGCTACTGGGTGGGGACTCAAGCCAGTTTTGTGTTGTATTGTTCAAAGGAATCCCTAGATATTGAACCCGGTCCTTGTTGCTGCCAACTCCAACCGGCAGAAGGGTTACATATTTCAGTGCACGGTAATGTATTCTGTCTACAAAATTTGTCACAAATCCAAATTTCCTTTGAGCTACGAACAGGCTAGAGTAGAGCAAAGGCCTTCTCCATGCAGACTCAAGGCTGTCAATTGACCTGCCTCTAAAGCACAGGTTTCATACCAAGTGCAGACGTGGAAGGTGTATAACTATGGGCAGTTTTACCCGTAGGTGCGGCAAAGTCTTGAACACACTGGTATGTTCTGTAAGAGGTTTGATATCACAGCAACAGGCTTGTAGTGGCTCTGAGGCCCCTTCAGATCAGTGTAACTACAGTATTGCTAAATGCCATATGTTGCTATGCTTCTTGTTGCAACTCACTTTTCTTCATGAGATACGAGTTTTACCAAGTAAAATTCAGGCCATTTTTGCGAAGCTCCAACCATCCTCTCCTTACTCAGATTTGGAATCTCAACACTCCTTTTATCTTTCCCAACTGCCTCCTGGGCACCTTTTCAAATTTGTGCTGCTCAGCTGCACAACTGCCTGCAGCCAATGCTTCAGTATTCCTGTGCAATTTTGGGCACATTTCTAGCATTTATGTGCTTTTCTGTGCAGTAGGGAGTGATTAGGCCCCTGGAACACAGCAACAAAGCAAAAGAAAGACAAATGAAGGCCCTGGAATTTTGTGTTGTGGGCAAAGCAGTAGAGAAGGAAGATGAAAAGAGAGACATGGCTTTGGAAGGATATAGAAAAGTAGAAGTTCCAGTTTATTCAGCTTCTCTGTCTTTAGGGCAGAGTAAATAAACCACACAGTCCATTGCGCACACATACAGTATATTTAGTTTACAATATATGGAGTCTGGATGTTACTCAATTAAAGAGGAATGAAAGAGGAGCTAGGCAGAAGTAACAGAAGTTCCTATCATACCAGACCAACAAAGTCAACACTTTTATTATCTATAGACAAATGTCAACATTTTCTTTTTGGTAAAGCATTGGGTTTAGTCTTTAAAAATTCATTCTCCCAAATCAGAATGACTCATGAATTGACAAAATGGGGGGAATGACTTACTGCAATGTTTTAAAAGAAAAAGAAACCACCAAGTGTCTCTCTCTCTATATATAAAGTGTATATATAACTTTGACTGCATGAGGAAGTGAAAAAAATGTTGCTTAATTTTTAAAGATCGATTTTACTTATTTGAACAAATCAATTATATAAGTAGCTGCTGCAGCTACAGAGTAGACACAGGGTATTTTAATAATAAATAAAAGAGCACAACAGACATTTGAAATATTGTACTAAGAAGAAAGTAATACCGTACCAGCTGGCCATTACTACTTCAAGCATTTATCTTTTATCTAGCTAAAAATAAAACAATAAACAAAGGAATAAACAGCAGATTAAAATAACTTTACCAGACACATATTAGGCTTAACAAAATGTGCTCACAGCATTTAATAACTTTGGACCAAATATTCCCTCCCTCAAGTCAACAATAACTTGCATGGCTCCCCCACTGTCTTCTGAAGTCTCGTATTCTAAGGCAACAACGGAAATTGGTGGAATCCCAGATAGCATGGCTCCCTTTCATCTGAGCTGCAGAGACTTTCCAGATCATCAAGATTCTATATGGCTGTTCTTTTGCCTTTGTTGGATCCCCTGAGATCTCTGGAGTCCCAGGAGAGCCATTGGTTTAGGGGCCATCTCACTTGCAGTTTCTTGGAGGGTGGGTAGAATTACAAACCACACCCTTACAATGAAAAAATTAAGAGGAACCTCCATGATGACAAACTCCCCTGTTCTAATCCCCCATTTATCGATGAGGCCAGGAGTTCTTTAATCATAAACCATAATCTTCGCCAGCTAATGAATAGGAAAGTCCTGTGTCTGTGATGTTTGAAATTCACATCAGGTTGCATATTCAAAATCTGCCTCGATACTGAAATTCATGTTTATGAAATCTGTCCACTAAGTTCTTTAGAAAATCGGGGTTTACCAGCCATTGCACTTAATTGTGAATATACACACACGGTTGCAGACTGGAATTCATTTTAGGGGCAGAACAAGAAAATGTTACAAAGACACTCTCAAAGACAACCTCCAGTATTGCCATGTTGACCTCAACACTTGGGAGCTCTTAGCCCATGACAAGATCCAATGGCAGCAGCTCTGCATCCTCAGACTGAGAGATTTCAAAAGCTCGCAGATTGCTGCACTCAAGGAGAGATGTGTGAGGCATAAAGCTAAAACCAATGCACATTCATCTACAATCGTTTTCTCCTGTTGCACTTGCAGATGGAGCTGCTGGTCCGAAATTGGTCTTTGGTCTCATCTCAGGACCCACAGTAAGAGGGTTCATCAGTCAAACTTGACAAGAGACCCCGTCACATACACATTTAATATTTACTTATCAAAATCCTTTTTGGGCTTGATCATGGTGGCCGTTGAGTTTTACTCTTGTCCTTCAATACTGTAAAAATAACTTGCAAAAAACAATGGCAGGTTATTTCACACCACACAGTTAACCAGATACAGGGCTGTCAATTTCTCCAATTTCAAAGGAGTGAGGCAGTGTCCAGAAATAGGAAGACAATGCTGATTGTATTCTGAATGCTCATGTAGCAGTATATTCTATGCCCTAAAAAGTTAAATCCCAAAGCAGAGCACAATACACTTTGCTTAGCCAGAAAACAAGTGGCTAGAGAAAACTCAAATCAAATGGATGTGACAAACTGATTATGTTTTTATTTCTTAGTAATTATTTATCAGGTCATTTATTTTAAATGAACAAAAAGGCTCATGTTCCCATTGTCCCATGGATTAGACTGTAATTTTACAATTAGAACTGGACAGGAAACAATTGCCCTGTCCCAGGACAAAATTGCCCTGTCCCTGGACAATTTCCAAGATTTCAAAAAAATTTCCTATCCCAAATTAGGATGAAAAGTCAAAATCTCAAAACAATAATAATAATCCTGGGATGTGACAGTCCACAAGCAGCCTGTCATGAATGAGAGCTGCACAGAATCAGACCCAGTGTATAAAGGTGCTCCTAAGAATTGTACACTCTCTGTCCATAAATTCTAATGCACTTATCATCGTAATATCAAGATCATATATGCATAAATGGCACCATATATTTTCACTAAAAATAGTTGTAGACCCTCCCACTTTTAGGACTCTATTTTCCCACATTTATATTTAGTACCTTGCTCGGTGAGTAGTCCTATTAAAAGTCAAAGCAACAACTCACTGAATAAGGTACAATACTACACAACATGTATAAGGTTGGCAGAATAGGACCCACTGTAGCTCTGATTGGGATCATTTCAGTGACTGCTTTGAGGCAGACTGAAACTAGCCATTCTGTAGCTTTATTATTAGCATCCCATGAACTCCCCAAATAGGCTCATGTCAGTTATGAAAAGTATGGGCCAGCTCTGTAGACAAGAAGCAGCTGCTCATCATGTCTCTCTGAGATCTGTTAGACAGGAGTGAGCAGACCCTCATAGTAATTAGTATAATAAACATTCTTTGTCTAGGGCCAGAAGAAGCTCATACTTTAATGCCAGTGACAAGTTGCCACCATATCATATCCAGATTTGAAGCCTAATTGAAAATGGTCTTGGGTATAGGTGGAATAATGATGCCAGGACCTTTCAATGATTTGGCCTAGGAAAGAGAGGTTGTAGATAGAGCAGAATTGAGAAATGGCTTGTTTAGCACAGGTAAATCTTTCATTTGATTTTAGGTGGCTGGCAGGGTGCTCTCCATGAGTAAGATAATGATGATGTCAGCATTACAGAATGAAGTATTCTTCACTGATTTTAACCAACCAGAAAAGTGTGGGACAATTTTGCAGGCGGGAAAGAGAATCCTGTAGAACTCTCAGAACCTCAACTTGTTCTGCTGGTCTAAACTCCACCAGGGATGGCGATACAAACACTTCTGCTTGGTTTGACATGTTTCCATTAAGTTGTTGAGACACACTCAATTTCAGAGAAATGTATTTGTATGTAAAATACAATGCATATTCCATGTTTAATATCATTTTTTGTCAACATGGCACAGGACACCCTATCAAAACCAAATATCCCAAACCTAATGGCACTATATATTTTATCTTATTGACTGCACAATTCAAAAGACCTAACCATTAACTCCAGAAACTCTTGGCATTTGTATTATTCAGCATCAACACCAACACTGTTTTAAAAAATTAATGCTCCCAATACATTTTTCCTACTTATTTTCCATTTTAAAAAAATCTAGTAATATGTAAATTAGTTTCATGAGCATAGTAACACTGTCTTTGTCAGATTTTGAGGAAACCATCTGACAGTATTAAGTTGTTTTTCTTAAACTGTAGTCCTAGTCTGAAAAGTGTCCATATAAAAGTGACACCATCTTACTCAGCGGATCTGAGTCAGAGTCCTGTCTTCTGTTTAGCCACTAAAATATAATTGTACTGCTTTTTATCCCTGTTTGCCCTGCAAAGCCATCATAGCTAAGAAAGAGAGAGAGCTGGATTCTATTTTTTCGTGTGCACCATCAACAAACTTTTTCACTAAGAGTCAAACAGTTCCATCAGTGCCAGGGCATTGAAGGCAATGGGTTGCATAACTTACTGACAGCACAATTTAAAGGCAATGAGGTTGTTGAGGTGTAATTGAGGATCTAATCTGGCTTGCAGAAAACCTTTATGACTAATGAAGATAGATGCAAAGGAAAGAATCCAGCTTGAATTTCTGATACTACAGGAAATTTTCAGGAGGGCTGATGGAGCGGGTGGAGGGGGGAGGGGGGGAACAGAATTGCTTTCGAACTGAACAAATGTGAAATTAAGATATTGAGACACAAATAGAGTTGGTCAAAAATCAGAATTTTCCTACTGCAGGAAATTCTGAGAATATGAAATTTTATTTCATAAACATCTAAATCTTGGAATTTTTTGCAAAACAGAAATATTTTGTTTCAACCTTATTGAAAAGAAATGTGTCTAAGTTTGAATCATAGTGTTTCAATAAGGTTGAAATGTTTCCTTTTGAGTTTTATATAATATAAATATAATAATATATTATATAAAAGTCAAAAGGGAACATTTCAACCTTACTGAAACATTTTGATAATTTACTATAGAAAATTGGGAAAAATAATATGTTTCTATGAAACATTTTTATTTCATTGAATTGGCAGTTTCCAACAGGAAAGTGTTCCACTGGAAAATTCTTGACCAGCTTTAATGATAAACCTGCATCCCACAAAACCATTTTCACAGTCAATTCTGAAAATCAAGCCACTTCTTTAGAGACCTCTATGTGGAAGAGAGTTTAATTTACCAAAAACAAACAAAGACCATATGGAACATTTGTCATTACATAAAACAGAATCCGGAGGCCCTACCTCTCCCACTCCCAGGAAAAATTTACTTGGTTAGCCCTCAGAAAGATGTTGAATAGGATGAGTAATGAAGCAGGGCTGGGGACGTCACGCCTAGTCAGGTCCTCAGAGGTAGTAGAGGAAACTTTGTAAGAAAAGCCACTTGGTAACAAGAAGTTGAGAATGCCTTTTGAAAGGCAATCTCAGGTTTATTGTGCCTAGGGTTTTTCTGTTTTTAAATTATCACTTAATTGGCATCACAAAGACTTTGTAGAATAAGTCTCATGACTGGAATATTGGTATGGTACAGCTTATTCAGGAAGGACAGGCAGGGAAAAAGGAAGAGAGGGTTGCATTATAGATCAAGAATATATACACTTGTTCTGAGGTCCAGAAAGAGGTAGGAAGCAGACCAGTTGAGAATCTATGGGTAAAGATAAAAGGGGTGAAAAATAGGGGTGATGTCATGACGGGTCTACTATAGACCATCAAATCAGGAAGAGGAGGTGGATGAGGCATTTCTAGAAAAAATAATGGAAATATCCAAAACACATGATCTGGTACTAGTGGGGGGGTGGAATTTAACGACCCAGATGACTGTTGGAAAAGTAATATGACAAAACACAAAATTTCTAGTAAGTTCTGGGAATGCATTGGGTACAAATTTTTTTCAGAATGTGGAGGAAGTAACCAGGGTGACAGCCATTTTAGACTTGATTCTGACTGACAGGGAGGAATTGGTAGCAAATCTAAAGTGGAAGACAATTTGCATGAAAGTGATCTTGAAATCTATCAGTTCATGATTCTAAGGAAAGGAAGGAGTGAGAGAAACTGAATAAACACAATGGACTTCAAAAAAAGCAGACTTTAACAAATCCAGGGAACTGGTACGTAAGAAAATCTAAGAAAGAAAGGAGTTCAGCAGATCTGGCAGTTTCTCAAGGAGACAATATTAAAGGCACAACAGCAAACTATCTCAATGTGAAAAAGATAGGAAGACTAGTAAGAGGCCAATATGTCCACATCAGGAGCTCTTTAATGACCTGAGAATCAAAAAGAAATCTTGCAAGAAGAGGAAATATGGACAAATTGAAGAAAAGTGTAGGTCCTGTACTTAGTGGGGAAGGAGAGCTAATAATAGGTACTCAACACAATTAATATTAACAAGAGGGAAGGAATGCAAGTCAAAATAGGGAAAGAATAGGTTAAAAATATTTAGATAAGTTAAAGGTATTCAAGTGACCATGCCTGATTAAATTCATCCTAGGGTACCTAATGAACTAGCTGAAGCAATCTTGGAACTGTTAGCATTGTTTGGAGCATGGAAGAGGTCTCAGAGGACTGCAGAAGGGCAAACATGGTACTTATCTTTAAAAAGGGGAACAAAGATGAGCTGGAGAGTTTTAGACTAGTCAGCCTCACTGTGATACCTGGAAAGAGACTGAAAGAAGTAATTAAAAAATCAGTTTGTAAGCCCCTAGAGGAAAATAGGAGATATAAGGAATAGCCAGCATGGAATTGTCAAGAACAAATCATACCAAATCAATCTAATTTCCTTCTTTGACAGGATTATTGGCCTAGTAGATGGGGGGGAAGCAGTACATGTGGTATATCTTGATATTAGTAAGGCTTTTGACATTCTACTACATGACATTGTTGTAAACAAACTCAGGATGTGTGATCTAGGTGAAATTATTATAAAGGGGGTGCACAACTGGTTGAAAGACTGTGAGAGTGTATCGAGGGGGGACCTGAAGGGGTCAATCCTGGGTCCACTACTAGTTAATATTTTCATTTATGATATGGAGAGTATGCTTATAAAATTTGCAGATGCCACCAACTGGGAGAAGTAGCGAGTATTTTGGAGGACAGGATTAGAATTCAAAACAACCTAGATAAATTGGAAAACTGATCTGAATTCAAGAAAATGAGATAAGGGCAAGTGCAAAGTACTTTGTTTAGGAAAGAAAAATCAAACACATTTGTACAAAATGGAGAATAACTGGCAAGGAGGTAGTCCTGCTGCAGAGGATCTCGGGATTATAATGGACCACAAACGGAATATAAGTCAAAAATGTGATGCAGCTGAGAAAAAGACTAATATTCTGGGGTGCATTAATAGGCATGTCATATGTAAGACATGGAGGATAATTGTCCCACTATGCTCAGCCCTAGTAAGGCCTCAGCTGGAGCACTGTGTCCAATTCTGGGTGCCACAGTTTAGGAAAGATTTGGACAAAGTAGAGAGAGTCCAGAGGAGAGCAACAAAGATGAAAAAATGTTTAGAAAACCTGAGTTATGAGGAAAAGTTAAAAAAACTGGCCATGTTCAGTCAAGAGAAAAGAAAACTGTGGAGGGACCTGCTAACAGTCATCCAATATATTAAGGGCTGTTATAAAGAGGATTGTGGTCAATTGTTTCCCATGTCCACTGAAGGTAGGAGAAGAAGTAATGGGTTTAATCTGCACCAAAGGAAGTTTGTTAGAAAAGGTTTTCCTAACATCCCGCTCTAAGAGTAGGCACAATCTGGAACAGGCTTCCAAGGAAGGTTGTGGAATCCACATCATTGGAGGTTTTTAAGAACAGGTTGGACAAACACCTGTCAGGGATGGTCTAGATTACTTGGTCCTGCCACTGTTCACGGAGTTGGACTTGATGACCTCTCAAGGTCCCTTCCCGTCCTACATTTCTGTGATTCTATGATTCTGGCTTATTAAACAATTTTGTTTTCTGGTTTAAACACTCCCTTTAGCCCTCAAAATAAAACCCTAAGGAAGAGTTTCTTCTGACTGAGACTGTGCTTATTTTCCTTTTGCTGTTGATCATGTGGAGTTGAGTACTCCATCAGTTTGCATTACATTGATAGACATTTGTGACAAAACCAGAATCCTCCAAGCACCAAAGGCTCAGAAAAACATTGAGCTTGGAAACAGCAAAGTCACATTTTGCCTGCATTCAACACCAGGAATGGTTAGCTTAAGAAAAGATATTCTTTCCATGATGAAAAGATTCTCGGTTTTAAACACTGCAGCAGCTGCAATCTGTTGTGTTCCTATTTACCAGGATTCTTTTCAGTGAAGGCACTGAGATTTAATCCTGAGGTACACAACTTTATTGATAATACCTGCATGTATGAGTATTCACACAATGCATATTTAAAATTCCCAAGCCCTGTCCCAACATACATTGGGCTTAGTGTAAAACCAGGGATGATTTCTTGTTTTTCTGTAAAATCGGGAATATGTAAGAAATGTCCCCAGAACTTTACAGCATTTTCTGTTCAGAAAACTGCAAAAGTAGAACTTTTATATTTCAGAATTTTTTTGAACGTTTATATTTCATGCTTTTTATGAAGCCGTTTCTAAGGAAAATCAAAAGAGGAATACTGAACTGAACGGGATTCTATTTGGAACCAGAATGAAGATGAAGTCTTTTATGGATTCTTTCAGGTGTGTGCTTTCACAATGTGGATAAAAACATAGACGAGTTTTGTTCAAATGACAAATCTATGCAGTGAGTTCACTTGACAGTTCTTCTGTTAGTCTTTAAAATTATTACAAATTATTATCAAATTAAAACATGTTGTTGTGATATCTTGGAGCGCCTAGTATATTTTCAAATGCAGAAAGAGAAACACTGTCAGTTGAAATAAGCCCCTAAATATAATCATTGGCATTTTGGGAAAAAAAATGTATATAGCTTCTGGTTAATTATACTAGCCTACTCTATGTTCATCTAGTCTTTATTTGATTGGGCTAGTCTGCAAAATATAATAACTCACAAAGTTTTAACAGTGAGGGTAACTAACCATTGGAGTAACTTACCATGGTTAGCGGTGGATTCTCCATCCCTGGCAGTCTTTTAATCAAGATGGGCTGTTTTTTCTAAAACACATGCCGTAGTTCAAACAGAAGTTAATCATCCCAGGTGAGTACTTAACTTGGGTTACAAGTTATAAGGTTGGCACCGTGCCATCACCTCCTCATTCACCTGGATATTAAATGGGATGCAATCTAATAGGCACCTTCTAAGCGCACCTACAGGATCAGGCCCTGGATGAGACTTAAGCAGCCAAACACTTGTCTTTCCCTGGTCTGTGAGTCGCTCTGGGGCTTCAGCACGAGATAGGCATCCGCACGCTCTGAGGCAAAAAAAGAGGCACGAAGGTAACTTTTTCCCTGAAAACTTAGGGGTCGAGTGAATTTAGGCACCAACAGCATTCAACAGGAGTTTTGTGGATGGCAGTGGGGCATAAAACTGTGATGCAAGTGTCCGAGTACTTTCCTGGATCCCACCCTAAATTACAGTCAAACTTTCTAAAAAGACAACAGCATTTTAACCTGGGCAAACAGGTACAACTTTGCTACTTGATAGTGGATTCCCTGGTGCCAAATCCCAGCTTGCTACATATGTTAGCATCTGTAAAATAAAAAGTAATAGACTGGATAAATTCAGGTACCAGCCATTAGAAGCAACTGCCATTCTTAAAGTTACTTTAAAGAAAACCCACAATCCTGGTATTAGGAGATATTGCTGTGATACTTTCCTGTCATATTGCTGTTATTGTTCCAATTCACTTTTTCATGTAGAGAAATTCTAAGAGGCATGAGGATGTGGGGCTTTACTGCCTGTTAAAACTAATTACATTCACCATTATCATCAATTAACCCAAACGAAGGTCAGAAGGAAATGCGGTCAGTGTTAAGCCATTTGCAACAGCTCTGTACAAATGAACTTTGGAGAATTGGTAATGACATCTTCAGGATGTACAGTGGGAACTCAGGGAACCCAAGCAATACGTTTCCATGCATTTCCTTGTAAACCAGACTGACCACAGGGGAAAATCACAACTCTCAATCTCCTGTAAAAAACGTTTAGAACTTTAAATGGGATGATATGAGTAATTTTGATAAATACAGACATGCAAAGCCCCAAACAGATAAAACTTATTTAAAATTGGTCAGGTGAGAGTATGGAGGGAATCAGATATGACTAATCTAAATCATGAAAAACATCTAAGGAAAAAGAAGACCACTGTTAAACATTTTAATTCCCCGACTATTTCTTAACATACATACCTCACGCTTTAATTTCCTATGAATCTTTTCTACACGAGGTGATGCTAACGGAGACCAGCAATCAGTGTTTTTATGACCATGTCCTCTAATAAGGGCTTGTCTTCACTGCATTGTTAGCTGAAGGGCTAACAAGTTTTGCCTCTAACTTGACTCCCATCCAGGCACCAAAATCGCTTTAAGCTTGAGCTAACTGGCCCGTCAGAGGCAGTGGGTTGAAACTCCAGTGTGCTGAAGCTGGAGTCAGACACAGTGAATATTCAGCAACCACTCCAGTTACAACTCATCCACTGCTGATCCAATAGCTCTGTGCTAATCAAATCTCTCAGTAGTTCAAGCATCGTTTCCCAGTGTGGCCTCTCTCACGGAGGAGACCCTCACAAAGACTTCACTATAAGCATAGGGCTGGTCTACAATTGAAAACTTTGGTTGACCTGGCTACATTGCTGAGGGGTGTGGATTTTTTCCCCCTGGAGCAATATTGGTAAGCCAGCCTAGCCCCCGGTAGAGACAGCACTAGGTGGATGGAAGAATTATTCTGTTGACCTAGCTACCGCCTCTCAGGGAGGTGGACTCACTACACTGAAGCACTCCAGTAGCACAGCTGCAGTTGTGCCCCTGCAGTGCTTTAGTGTAGCCATAGCCATAGGCTTTGACTCTTAGGCCTGGCCAAAAGCCTACATAAAGTTCAGGTGATGAAAGCCGCCTTGCGTCAACCTAGTTGTGAATTTGTATACACTTAAATTTGTCTCCCACTGATGGAAAGGCCCCCATTACAGGAATGTAGTAACCCCATCTCTCCGAGCAGCATTGACCCATGGCCAATATACTAATTCTGTCACAGCGTGAGTGTAGGCATTATATTACCAGGTCGATCCCAACAGTTCTCCAGCAGCTCTCCTACAGTGCGTGACGCTGACCACTCTGGCACAATTGTGAACTCCACTGTCTGTAGGGCATCGAGAGTGGAAGGCCCCCTATCGCTTAAAGCCCCACAAATTTTTTAAATACTTTTCTCCTGATTGTCCTGTTTGGCAAACATGCCGAACAGGTCACCATTGTTGTGTGCAACTGCCCAGCTGACCACGCTGGTGACATGTTCCGTCCATGCTCCAGCTTGGAGTAGACAGGATATGTTGGCTCTCCTGGGCCTGTGGGGAGAAGAGGCTGTGCAAGCACAGCTACAGCCCTGCTGTAGAAACATGGACATCTGCAAGCAGATTGCATAGGGCATTCAGGAGAAGGAGGTACAACAGGGACCTGCGGCAGTGCTGCACGAAACCAAGGAACTGTGTTAGGCATATTAGAAATCAAGGGAGGCCAACAATCAGTCTGATGCTGAGCCATTGACACGTCGCTTTTGAAAAGTGCTGCATGCTATACATAGCGGAGGCCTCAGCACCAGCCTGGATACTTCCAAAGATACCTCCAGGCTTGTGATGAAACCGTGTGATATGCCACATTGTAGTGAGGTGGTGTGGCCTCCCTTCAAGCCAGAGGGGGAGGAGTGACCCTCCCTACTCAAATGGGTTGAGCTAGACCAACCTCGCCCCTCCCACTGAAAGTGGGTGGGTGGGACAGGAAGTATAAAAGGCAGGGCCTCAAGTTCAGTTGTGGTGAAGACAGTGAGGAAGATCGATGCATCTGGCTCACTCTGGGCTGCTGCCTTTGCCAATGCACCCAGAGGTACCCTGAGGAGTCCCTGCCTTCGGGGGAACCAACGGGATTCCCCTGGCCATCTGCCTTATGGTAACTGAGGAGGCTCTGTGGACCCACGCACAACCTGCATAGAGGGTAGGATGCAGCCCGGGGTGGCTGACTGCAATTCAGCTGTGTTGGGGCCTGCACTCCGGCCAGTCTGTTTTGGTGGGATTCCCCATTGACCCAGTAGTGGAGCACTCCCCCACTGTTAGGGCCCTGGGCTGGGACATGGTGGAGTTAGGTGGGCCTGCCTATCCCCTGCTCTCTCCTAGCCTGACAGCAACCACCTACCTGAGCCCTAGACTGCAGAGGTGCTCAATCCCAGCTGGGGGTTATACACAGTTTGCCTGCCCTGCCCTGCTTGAGGGCTGGAGGCTATAGACAGTTTGCCTGCCCCATCCTGGCTGGGGGCCATGGCCCAGGCCCCTTAACTGCCAATTGGTTCATCTCCTGTTAGACCAACACCCCTTTACACACATCTACTGTTTAATTAAAAACTTGTTTAATCCATCACATAATCATCTGCCCTTATAGCGCCCATTGTGGGTAAGTTTATTGGGTGAGGGATTTAGGGTGGAGGATGCATGGTGAGCTACATGGTCTGCAGAGATAGTGACGAATAAGTATCTTGTCTCAGACCACACTCAACATCAATCCAGGTTTGATTTTCCATGAAGGGAAAGGAACCTTATGAACCCGTTTTGTACCAGACATGGAATTTGTGCTGCAGTGGAATTTTGGTGGCGTTTTAAAGACAGCTCACTTTGTCGATGTGGGCAGCCACAAACCATGACACACATTGTTGAGGAGTGTAAAATTACTCCGCTTCCTGGAGGTCTTTGTGTCTTGAATGTCACTGATAAGAACCCTGTGGCTTGGTTTGACCGGGTTGCGTATGCCAAATAAAATAACCTCCAAGGAACCTGAGTCACAGGCCCCTGGCATGAACATTGAGGATGAGGATGGAAGAGAAGCAGCATGGGGGAAATGCGACCAAGGGGATCTAGCTATACCTTGAGCCAGGATCTCTTTGAGACTCCACCACAGTCCAGTCAGTCCCAGCAGCTGATCACAAGTGAGTCCTGATACAGGGCAAGGAACTTCAGGTAAGCATATAAATCTATTTCCCTTTACAGTGAGGATGTCACCCAAATTAGCAAGACATAGCAATTGACTTTTCATTAATTTACTTGTACTGGAAGAGGAAGTAGTACAACAAAAAGAGGTAGCCTTGCTGCCTGTGTTTCATTCCCCTGTAGTGCTAGGCAGGGGGTCACAGAGAGCAGTTTGCTTATGTGCAAAGGGATACCCCTAAAACCTTTCTGTGAGTTCTCGATAAAACTTTCATGGAGGTACTCTGCAAACCTCTCCCAAAGGTGTCTAGGAATGGCAGTCATATTTCTTCCTCTGTAGTAGGACATTTTCCCATGCAAGTTGGTAATAACTATGGCAGCCACCATTACAGTAAACAAGCTGGCAGCATAAGGCCTGGGTGGCTTTGAGACACCAGCAGCAGCTGGGATCTCTGTGGCTTTGTCACCTTCAGGAGTGAGATATCAGCTAAAATCACCATCGCCTGTGGTGTCAGTGTTCCATGCCATTGCTATCATAGTTTCATGCATCAAGGGCATCTTACTGAGATTAACATCTTACCGGGGATAATAACATAATACAGGGGATCTTCTAACTTCACATACAATGTTGCTACACACATTTTATCAGGACAATAATGACCAGCAAAGATTCCCCTGTATGATGTTCCAAACCCATAGCTCCACCCAAACAGATGTTGGCAAACAGGTCTGTCCTAAACAAAGGAATGTGTGCTTGCCTTAATTTGCATTTAAGCAGTAAAGAGAGTTCTCAAGCAGGAGGGAAAACAAAGGAAGTCTTAACAGGTGAACAAAACTGCAGGGAACATCCTTCCACTTAGACTCTTTGTCTCGTGGGTCTCAGCTGGAAATGTTTTTCAAGAGGGGGACTGAAAGTATAAAAGGAGGGGCAAACATCCTGAAAGTTGTGCCCATTGTATTCTCTGCACCTGAGAAGACAAGGAAACTGCTGTTGGACTTTGGGGGAGGGGCCCTGCCCTGAAAAGTTTGGTCAGTAATCTGCTGGAGCGTGTGGTAAGAAAATTTCTTAAGTAGCTATTAGTATGTGGTTTATCTTTATTTTTCTTGTAACCATTTCTGACTTTTATGTCTCATTACTTATAGTCACTTAAAATCTCTCTCTTTGTAGTAAATAAACTTGTTTTACTGTTTTATCTAATCCATTGTGTTTAAACTGAAGTGTAACTATTTAAGGTAATAAAATGGCATATTATTCCTTTAAAGGAATTACAGAATTAATGTATTTGTATTGTTAGGAGAGAGTTGTGCAGTACAGGACATTCGTTTCTGGGAGGAAATCCAGGACTGTTGGTTTGCTGGGGTCACCCTGCAATATAACTAAGGCTGGTGAGAGCCAGGGTGTACCTGGGAGGCTGCAGCTACACACAGACACTCAGCGAGTGGCTTGCATTCTGGAGGCTGTTTGTGAGCAGGCCAGATGGGAACTATTTCAGCAAGGCATTGTAAGACCCAGAATTTCAGGGCAGGGGTGGCACAGCCACTTACTGGTGTGGATCATGCTGTTGTATGTCACAGTACATCTGTGTTTTATCTGTAGCTGCTGCCATTGTGGCCTTGAGGGGCTCACCCTCCACATCAGCAGAATGCCTGAGCCAGATGAGGAGGAAAAAGAGGAGGAATTGGGATGAGCAAGCCAGTGCTGCATGAGACCATGACCAAAGGGCTCAGAGGGTGAATATAACAGACAGCCTGGAGAAGGAAAAGCAGAGGGAAGAAAGACCCAGGAATCCCAGCAGGAAAAGTGGAAGGAGATGCACCAGGACACAAGAGGGCTTCTTCAGCAGGAGAAACAGATGCTGCAGACTCTTGTGGATCTGTAGGTTCAGCAATCACATGCTTGCCTCCCTTTGCAGTCAGTGGGGAACTCTATTACAGCACTTCCCTACACCCCCCTCAATACTGCACATAGCATCAGGGCCGCATCCCTATTCCTATCCCTATCCCTATTCCTGCCACTCCACCACAGGGCATTCAAGGAGAACCAGAGCTTCAGATACACTGACCTGTGAGAGCCACTGTTGCTTTATGTGTAGGTAAAACAGACATGAATGTTCTTTCCTCTCGTTAAGTTCTGTTCCATTAATTTATTATGTTTTTAATGTATTTGCTTTTAAATTGCACAGGATTTTTCTTTGCATTCATTTTGTCACTAAATAAAATTCTATAATTTAGAAAATAATTAATCTCTATTAGTCCGGAACATATGCTGCAGCATGCCTAGCAGTTCAGAAAGTACTGACTTGCTTGTCATTGGACAGTGTGACACTACTCACAGGATCAGTGACAAACAGTGTAATAACCATATATGTACAGCAAGCAGAGCAAAATTAATAGGTGGATTGACAGTGTTAGATTCATAATGCACACCAAGCACCACACAATTCCTAACAGGCCCCAAAACAGCAGGACCAGATAAAGCACAGTACACCATCATGCATTACTGCGGCTCACTGTTAAAGTGCTCTCTCCGAGCCTTACTGAGTCATATAGTTCTACACTTTGCTCTTCTAATAGCCCTTGGCCTGGCTGTTCAAACTCAGCAGAAAGCTGCTCCACCTCTACCCTGGCAGCAACTTTCCCGTCTTTGCTTCGCAGATGTTATGCAGGACACAGTAGCACCTATAATCACGGAGATGTTTTTCCATTGAGATCCAGTCTTGTGAGTAAACAAAGCCCACGTCCTTTCACTCTACCAAAAACATGTTCAACTGTCATTCTGCTCCTGCTGAACAGATAGTTGAATCTTTTCTTGTTGCTGTTGGGGTGGCGAGTGTATAGCTGCATGAGCGAGGGGAGCAAGAGGTAGGCTGGGTCTCCGAGGATCACTATTGGCATTTCAGCATCACCAATTTTAATCTGCTGTTAAGGAAAGAAAGTCCCTGCTTGCAGATTTCTGAACAGACTTATGCTCTTAAAGATGCGAGCATCATAGACTCTAAGGTTAGAAGGGACCAATATGGTCATCTAGTCTGATCTCCTGCACAATGCAGGCCATAGAACCTCACCCGTCCACTCCTGTAATAAACCTCTAACCTATGACTGAGTTATTAAAGTCCTCAAATCATGGTTTAAAGCCTTTAAGGTACAGAGAATCCACCAGCAAGTGAGCCGTGCCCCATGCTACAGAGGAAAGCAAAAAAAACCCAGAGCCTTTGCCAATCTGCCCTGGGGGAAAATTCTTTCCCAACCCCAAATATGGCAGTCAGTTAAACCCTGAGCATGTGGGCAAGATTCACCAGCCAGACACCCACGAAAGAATTCTCTCTAATAACTCAGAACCCACCCCATCTAACATTCCTTCACAGGCCATTGGCATATCTACCACCAGTAGTCAAAGATAAGTCAATTGCGAGACTAGGCTGTCCAATCATACCATCCCCTCCATAAATTTATCAAGCTCAGTTTTGAAGCCAATTGAATTTTTTGCCCCCACTGCTCCTCTTGGAAGACTATTCCAGAACTTCACTCCTCTGATGGTTAGAAACCTGCATCTAATTACAAGTCTAAACTTCCTGATGGCCAGTTTATATCCATTAGTTCTTGTGTTCACATTGGCACTGAACTTAAATAATTCCTCTCCCTCCCCAGTATTTATCCCTCTGATAGAAAGCAATCATATCTCCCCTCAACCTTTTTTTGGTTAGGCTAAACAAGCCAAGCTCCTTGAGTCTCCTCTCATAAGGCAGGTTTGCCATTCCAAGGAACATCCTAGTAGCCCTTATTTGTACTCTTCCAGTTTGAATTCATCTCTCTTAAACATGGGGGACCAGAACTAGACACAATATTCTTGATGAGGTCTCACCAGCACCTTGTATAATGGTACTAACACCTCCCTATCCCTATCTCTACTGGAAATACCTCATCTGATGCATCCAAAGACCGCATTAGCTTTTTTCATGGCCACATCACATTGGCGGCTCACAGTCATCCTATGATCAACCAATATGCCCAGGTCCTTCTCCTCCTATGTTACTTCCAACTGATGCGTACCCAGTTTATATCAGAAATTCTTGTTATTAGTCCCTAAATGCATGACCTTGCACTTTCCACTATTAAATTTCATGCTATTTCTATGACTCCAGTTTACAAGGTCATCCAGATCCTCTTGTATGATATCCTGATCCTTCTCTCTATTGTCAATACCTCCCAATATTGTGTCATCTGCAAACTTTATTAGCACATTCCCACTTTTTGTGCCAAGGTCAGTAATAAAAAGGTTAAATGAGATTGGTCCCAAGACCGATCCCTGAGGAACTCCACCAGTAACCTTCCTCCAGCCTGACAGCTGACCTTTCAGTATGATCCAAAATAGTCTCCCCTTTAACCAGTTCTTTATCAACCTTTCAGTTTTCATATTAATCCCCATTTTTTCCAATTTAACTAATAATTCTCCATGTGGAACCTTATCAAATGCATTATTGAAATCTGGGTAAATTAGATCCACTGCATTCCCTTTGTCTAAAATATCCATTATCTTCCCAAAAAAGGAGATCAGGTTGGTCTGGCATGATCTTTTGTAAAGCTATGTTGCATTTTATCCCTATTATGGTTAACCTCAATGTCCTTAACTACTTTCTCTTTCAATTTTTTTCCAAGACCTTGCATACTACTGAGGTCAAACTAACAGGCCTGTAGTTACTTGGACCACTATTTTTCCTTTTCTTAAAAATAGGAACTGTGTTAGCAATTCTCCAGTCATACAGTACAGCCCCTGAGTTTACAGATTCATTAAAAAACCTTGCTAATAGGATTGTAATTTTATGTGCTAGTTCCTATAATATTTTTGGATGGAGATTATCCGGCCCCCCGAATTAGTCCCATTAAGCTGTTCGAATTTGGCTTCTACCTTGGATGTGGTAATTTCTGCCTCCATATCCTCATTTCCATTAGCCACCCTATCACTATCCCTAAGCTCATCATTAGCCTGATTAAAAAATGGAGGTAGAGTGTTTGTTTAGCTATTGGGCCATGCCTAGATTATCCTTAACCTCCACCCCATCCTCAGTGCTGAGCGGTCCCACTTCTTTCTTTATTTTCTTCCTATTTATATGGCTGTAGAACCTTTTACTATTGGTTTTAATTCCCTTTGCGAGGTCCAATTCTTCTTGGCTTTTGGCCTTTCTCACTTTAGCTCTACATGTTCTGACCTCCAAGAGGTAGCTTTTCTTGCTGATCCCACCAAACTTCCACTCCTGTAGATTTTCTGCTTTCTCTTAATCACCTGTCTGAGATGCGTACTCATCCAGCTTGATCTACAACTCTTGCCTATGAATTTTTCTCCTTCCTTGAGATGCAGGTTTCAGACAGTTCCTGCAACTTTGACTTGAAGTAATTCAAAGCCTCCTCCACTTGAGAACTTCACCTGAGTCCTTCAGGCCAGTTCACTTCCCTAACTAATTCCCTTGATTATTTTAAGTTAGTCCTTTTGAAGTCAAAGACACTAGTCACAGATCACCTTCCCTGACCAGCCCACATTGGTCTTGGTGAAGCGTTTTCAGTGACCCACCAGCACTTGCACAACCATACAAACTTTCTGTTCATGTACTCTGTGTCAAGGTGGCCTGCTGCCAAAATGGGATGTGTGTGCCATCTATTGTTCTATGCCCTGCACATTGCCGAGAGTCACAGTCTTCAGTAGCAGGAGACAGTTAATGGCTCTGTACATTTGCATGACAATGGCCCCCACAGCAGATTGCTCAACTCCAGAATGATTTCCCATTGACCAACAGCAATCCAGCATTGCAAGCTTTCATGGTGCAATTGCCTCTCACTTCTCCACTATTAGTGCAGCTTTCATTTTGGTGTTCCTGTGCTGGAGGGCTGGGGTGAGCTTAGCATGTAGATCCAGTAATATGCCCTTTTGCATCTAAAAGTTTTGTAGCCCCTTCTCATCATTCCAAGCCTGCATTACGATGTGATCCCACCAGTCAGTGCTTATTTCTTGGGCCCAGAAGCAGTGCTCCATCATCTGCAGCTACTCTGTGAACATCACCAACAACCTTGAACTGGTTCTCGCTATGTCTCACAACAATCTGTCCTCCATGAAATCATCATGTGCCATGCTGCTTCAGTTCTTCTAAAGGTTCTGCAGATACTTGAGGATCGTGTGCCCTGTGCTTGCAACACTTATGACAATAGTGCAGAGCTGTGAAGGCTCCATGCTTCTGTCAGAAACGGCAGCCAGTGAGAAGGACCATGCAGGTTTGTGGGATTTTTAAGAAGATGCAAAAACTACAGGCTCTAGAGGATATTATAGGATGGAGACAGCTGCATGTGTTGACCCCTTGCTCCTAGTCACCCCTGTGTGACTCATTTCTGCCCCATCATGCATTGCAAAAACTTCTGAAAAGACCATATATTGGATAGCGGTGGGTTGCAAACAGGGCTATCTACCCATGGTGCACCACCATATGCATTGACACAAGCACAAGCACTCCTGTGCTTGCAGCGCCGATGCAAGAAGCCAAGTATGCACACACACATACTAATTGCGACAGTTTTATGACTACATAACTTGGGTCATCAAAAGATTGTAGTGGAAACATGGCCTTGGCTAACTCCTCTTCATTTTGTGATGCGCATGATTCATTTTCAATAGGCACCCAGCAGTTTTACTGTAGAAAACTTATTTTTAATCTTAATGTGTGAGGTGACATGCATTGGTACAGCTTTTCAGCTCTTGAAGTTCTCTGTTGCAGTCCTCGGCCTGATCTTGCCTTCCTCATCCTTAGGCCAAATTCTCACTGGGGATTAGGCCTCCTGTTTTACATGAGGTCTCAAGTGCAACTGATTTTGTCATTCTCATCCTAGTCCATTAGGTACACCAAAGGAACCACAAAACCACTACACCATATTCAGCATAGCTGTCATTCTCAGCTCAAGAAAGCCCTAGAGCTGAGATATTGGGGCAACTGCAGATCACGAGTGAGATGTATTGCCACAGCTGTGTGGTGAAAGCTGCACCGCTCTCTCCTACACCATCTGGCAACAACACATGCTCTTAGTTGCTCACTTTGAAATACGTTCTAAAGTCACACTTCTAATTAATCCTACAATCATAGAAATGTAGTATTGGAAGGGACCTCAATAGGTGATCTAGTCCAGTCACCTGCACTGAGGCAGGACTAAGGATTATCCAGACCATCCCTGACAGGTGTTTGTCTAACTTGGTCTTTAAAATCTCCAATGACAGAGATTCCACTACCTCCTTAGGTAATTTCTTCTACTCTGACAGTTAGGAAGCTTTTCCTAATGTCTCACCTAAATCTCCTTTGCTGCAATTTAAGTCCATTGCTTCTTGTCCTGTCTTCAGTAGGGAGAACAATTTGTCAGCTTCCTCTTTATAACAAACTTTTACATACTTGAAGGCTGTTATCTTGTGCCCACCCCCAAGTTTTTTCTTCTCCAGACTAAACAAACTCAATTTTTTTTCTATCTATCCTCATACTTCATGTTTTCTAGGCCTTTAATCATATTTGTTGCTCTCCTCTGAACTTTCTCCAAGTTGTTCACATCTTTTCCAAAGTGTCGTGTCTACAAGTGCACATATTACTCCAGCTGAGGTCTCATCAGTGCTGATTAGAGTGGAAGAATTACTTCTCATATCTTTCTTCTGCTAATACAGCCTAGAATGATGTTCCTTTTTTTGAAATAGTATTATCTTGTTAACTCATATTTAGTTTGTGATCCACTGTAACCCCCAGATCCTTGTCTGCAGTACTCCTTGCTAGGCAATCATTTCCCATTTTTTAATTTGTGCACTTTATTATTCCTTCCTACGTGTAGTACTTTGCATTTGTCCTTATTGCTTTTCATCCTGTTTATTTCAGACCATTTCTCCTGTTTGTCAAGATCTTTTTTAATTCTAATCATGTCCTCCAGAGCATTTGTAACCTTTTCCAGCTTGATATTGTAAGTATGCTCTTTATACTATTATCCAAATCATTTATGAAAATATTGTCTAGATCAGGGGTTCTCAAATTGGGGTTCATGACCCCTCAGGTAGTCACCAGGTTATTATGGGGGAGTCACGAGCTGTTAGCCCCTGCACAAGCTGTTAAGGGTAGCATGGCATGGAGGGGTCATCACCTTTCGTGGGGGAGTCAACACAACCTAAAATATTTTCCAGGGGGATTACCAGGAAAAAAAGTTTGAGAACCTCTGGACTTGACCCAGAACAGATCCCTGAGGAACCCCTTCCTGCAAGACTGTGAACCATTTTAATAAGTACTCTTTGAGTATGGTTTCCAACCAGTTGTGCACCCGTCTTATAGTAGGTTTGTTTAGGCTGTATTTCTCTAGTTTGCTTATGAGATCATGTGAGAGAGTATCAAAAGCCTCACTAAAGTTGAGATATCTCACATCTACTGCTTGCCCCTAGCCATGAGGCTTGTTATTCTGTCAAAGAAGGATATTAGGTTGGTATGACATGATTGGCTCTTGACAAATCCATGTTTACTGTTACTTACCAATGTATTTTCTTCTAAGCGCTTACAAATTGATTTTGATTATTTGCTCCATTATCTTTCTAGGTACCAAAGTTAAGTTGACTAGTCTATAATTTCCTGTGTTCTCCTTATTCCCCTTTTTGTAGACAAGTACTATATTGGCCCTTTTCCATGACTCTGGGATATCTCCCATCCTCCATGGGGTCTCAGAGATAATCACTAATAGCTCAGGGATCTCTTCAGCCAGTTCCTTATGTATTCTAGGATGTATTTTATCAGGCCCTGCAACTTGAAGGCATCTAACTTATCTAAGTAATTCTGAACTTGTTCTTTCCTTATTTTAGGCACAGATTTTATCTCATTTACACTGATGTTCTCTTTGTTAGTTATTCGATCACCACTAACCTTTTTGGTGAAAACTGAAACAAAAAAAGGCATTGAATACTTCGAACATTGCTGCATTTTCTGATATTGTCTTTCCCAGTCGTTCATCTTCCTCTAGCTTCTAATGTATTTTTAAAATGTTTTCTTGTTAACCTTTATGTCCCTATTAATTTAATCTCATTTTGTGCCTTGGCCTTTCTAATTTTGTCTCTACATGGTTGTGTTGTGTTTCTTTTTTATATTCATCCTTTGTAATTTGACCTAATTTCTGCTTTTTATATTACTCTTTTTTGAGTTCCAGCTTGTTGAAGATCTCCTGGTTAAGGCAGGGTGTTCTCTAACTCCTACACA
Organism: Mesoclemmys tuberculata; assembly: GCA_007922155.1. Taxonomy (NCBI): domain Eukaryota; kingdom Metazoa; phylum Chordata; order Testudines; family Chelidae; genus Mesoclemmys; species Mesoclemmys tuberculata. The sequence continues at coordinate 99,221,438 of ML675603.1, read as the reverse complement.
TTGGGATAGGTTTCTCTTGTGCCCTTAATGTCTCTTTAAAAAACAAAACCCTAAAAAACTACCAATGCTCCTGAACTCTTCATTCCTTTTAGATTTATTTCCCTTACCTACCAATTCTATCTTTGCTAATGTCTGCCTTCTTGAAGTCCATTGCAAACAAGGCATCAAAAGGAGAGAAAATAGCAAAAATGGTTTTGTGGAAGAAAGTTAATTTCCTGAAGTCAATTAAAAGAGTACATTAGATAGTTTGCCCCAAGAGCGGTCATCATTAAAAAAATTACAATTAACTCCAGAGGCTGCACCTGGAGAATGAGCCAGAGAACAAGAAACTAATTAGAAGCAGTCTTAGCAGGCTGGGTCTGGCTTAGCTGGCAGAGGCTGCTCAGGCAGGTAGCAGTCACTACCTGGAAAGAGAGAGAAGGGTTTTGGAGCTGCTATATCTAGAGAGAGAAGGGGAACCAGATGTGGTAGGAAGCAGTCCAGGAAAGGAGCGGTGAGAGAGGAAAGCCCAGAAGTGTTGAGCTGAGGGTTCCTGGACTGGAACCCAGACCAGAAGGTGGGCCCAGGTTCCTCTACCAGCCACTGGGGAAGTGGCCCGACAGAATGGTGAGAGGGAAGACTGCCAGGAACTGCTAGGGAGAAATGACTGTGCTAGCCTGGAAGGCGGGGAGAATACGAGTGACCCCACTTGAAGGCTGAGTCACAAAGAGGACCCTGTGGTTCCTGGGACAAGAGAGGAGCTGCAGACCTGTGAAAAAGAGAGAAAGATGGTGTGCCAGCTGTGGAAGGGGCGTTGACCTAAAGAGCTAATCCTCAGAGTAACCAGAAGGTAGTACCAGACCAGCCGTGAGTAATTGTGCTCTGTTACAGGGTTTTAAGATAACCGTTGTATACCTGACTTTTTTCACATATCTCATCACAATGTGTGTAAGTGAGAGACTATATATTTTATCCTGTAATTTATTTACTCAGTATGCAGCACAACAGACACTGTGATGTTGAAAATAGTTATGCTTAATTATTCCAGTTATATTTAGTGCTTTTGAAAACAAAAGATGGAGGAAAACAGCATGTTTAATTTTTACTTCTTTTGCAAAACAAAGGGTAAATTCCAATTTTTTAGTAATTAAACAAATTCTTCCTGGATCATAGATGTTACTCTACAAAATACACACTCAACTAGTTCCTTTTGCTTTGCTACCTTATTTTTTCACCTGTTAAAAAGGGACCATGTTCCAATACACCATAATACGGAAAAGCCCATGTTATTTATTCTAGGGGAGAGAATCATACGTATAAATTGTTTACCATTGCAATATATTTCTTTGAAACTGAAATAACTTGTAATATTTTGTTTCCTACTGGACAGCATAAACATGAATACAATAAAATATTGACTGAATGGTATTAGATATAAAAGAGGGAGTGTGATCTAGTGGTTGAAGTGTAGGACTGGAAATCAGATTTCTACCACAGACCCCCTCTGTGGTGTTGGCCGAGTCACTTTATCTTCTCAAATTTAAGGCTCCTATCACAATGGTATCTCAGCCTAATCTTGCTATGCCTTAGCTTTCCCATCTATAAAATGGAGACAATAGGACTTACAATATTATCATCCTGGGTCAGACCAGTGGTGCATTTAGTTCAGTAACCTGTCTGTGACAAAGGCTGATAAGGTTAAAAAAAACTCTAGAGTTAGAAATTATGGAGTAACTTGCCATGAGGCAAGATTTCTTCCTGACTCCCAACTTAGAAGCTGATTTATGCCTTTTTGTATGAAGCTTTCAGCTCCTTCCAGAGTTTCGTCTTTGTAAAGTATTTTGGTAACCTTGGCTGAAAAACATTGCATAAGTGCCAAGTGCTATTGTTATCAATTGTTTTATTATACAGTGCTAGATGAAACATGAAAACCACCTTTTCTTTGGTGCTTGCAGTAGAAGGGAGTGGCTTGTACAATGCAGAACAGCAAGCATGGAGATTCTGAATTGCCTACATGTCATTTGCAGCTATGGCGGTTTCAGAAATTTCACTTTTCAAGTTCCTCCAGCATGAAAAGAGATTCGCCTTCTGTTTGCCTCTGATAAGGGCAAGTATCTCTTTCACTATGCAAGAAAGGAAAAAAGCTGTGTGAGGTGAAAGAGAGGCTCATTTCATCTGTTGAGACTGTGACACCATCTCTGAGCCTTGAAGCAGCTGTGTATATTTTTAGCATTTTGTTGATGTATTCTGCAAGTAGGACTCTACCTATGCGGTGCCTTTGCTGTGCCGTCCCCTGTCCCACCTGACCTTGCTGACCTCTGAACTGACACATGACAAATTTGAAATCCACATCTTGAAGTCCTTATATGAATTCTGAATCTCACAGGACTCAACTTGGCATTTGTGTAAAGTTACCTCCTCCCCTTCCCCCCTCTTTGAGTATATGGAACTCGCTGCAGTATAAGTAAGCAGCCACACAAGACATGCAGCCGCTAAGCCCTCTATATTTTATGAGCAAGAACCTAAAAATACATGTACATCTCCTGCAATGAAAAGCCTGCTTCTTCTCCCCTCAATAGGAGCTTTGCCAATGGTTTCAGTGGAAGCAGGACTGGGCCCACTGTTAATTTTCCATGGTTTCTATGAGAGACAGTCCCCCTGTTTTCCCTTCAGTCCTGATGATAACCTTGGTTGCACTTAGGATATGATTCTCTTTAGCAAGCAGTTTTTGATTACCTGACAGTCACTGAAGGTGACATGAGGTGATCCTCTCCTTTGCACCCTACAGCCTCAGCACACTATTTCTGCAGCACTCCCAGACCTCTGCCAGCCCAGACAGTAAGAAACTGGATCTGGGAATTTGAATCTTTTGCATGGTCAGTGCACAGCACTAGCTGAAAGGCTGGCTTGAGAGCTATACATCCTGAGCCAAGTTCTGCCCCCTGAAGTGCAACTTCAAGTCACACAACGGTGTGAGTCAGGCCAGAATTAGGCCCCTCCTGCGTTACCATTAGGAGCTTGTATAAATAATGGATAAATGGTAACTAAATTCAGTTTGTTTAGATTACTTAAAACAAACATTTTTACCATCCACAATAGCTGATGCTTGACAAGAAAAGCCTAAAAGTGGACAGCCACCATTTAGATCTGTACAGGGCTGAGCACAAGTAAGGCTTTCTGTTGCTATCCAGAGCAAGCCCTGCAATCCAAATGGATATTTTTTTCATTGTAGGACACATTAGAAACAAGGCTTCAGTCAATATTACACATACTAAATAAATAAAATGATGTAACTTTGAACATGCAAAGTTCTTGTCACTTAACCTTCTTGCTTGTCTGTTGCTTAGGTATGGACACATCTCTCATCATGAGCAAAAGAAGGAACTATATTACTGGAAAGAAAGGAAAATTGGTATCTCAAGGTACATGTGACAGGATGATCTCTCCTTTAAAGGCCAGGGGGCCGGGAAGCAACTGGCCCTGTTCTGAAGGAAAGCACAGCGGGAGGGTACTGGGAATCAGCCAACCCAGTTAGACAGCAGTGGGTCTGATTCCCAGCTAGAGGATATAAATGAGGACCTCAGCTCCAAGAAGGAGCCAGGGACTAGGAGAGAACTGAGTGTGCACTCTCCTGTGGCTGTAGCAGAGACTGTAAGAGGGCAAGCCAGCCCTGTAGATCCAGACCCTTTGGTTACCAGAGGCCTGCAGGCCCCCCACAATCCCAGTGAAGAACAAGATTGTTGCTTTTGTTGTTGTTCTACATTTCCATTTGTTTTGGTGTTGGAGCATAAACAGAACCCAGGGAAAGGGCTGACAACGGAACTAGGCATGGCTGATGGTGTTGCTCTAGGCTGGTGATCAGTTGACTATATGGTACTTTACTTCGTCAACACATTCTTTGAAATGTCTGCATGTTACACTGTCTATTTCACTGCAAGCTAAGCTTTGTCACGAACTAGAGTAAGAGAAACAAAAAATTGGGGGATGAACAAATGACACTTCAAAAAATGCAACACTTTCAGTGTCATATTTAGCTTTTCGTAATTTACAATAAGAGTACACAATGTTAGTTTTGGTCAGAAGCAAGAGATAGCTTCTGAGAAATCTATACAGTACAGATTCTGTTACTAGGAGCTGTGTAATACAAAAGCTTTCTGTGAGGAAACACTAGGTTTTGGCCACATCCCACCTAGTTAAGAGAAGTAGTTAATTTTTATGTCAGTCCCTGGCTTTTGCTTCCTGACAGCTTCACTCAAGAGTCCAGGTGCTGTGTACAGAGTGAATTCTGAATGCTTGGATGCTGGAAAATTTGAAGTGAAACAACATCACACCATTCCTTTGAAGTGAAAGTCTCTTCAGATAGGAGGTCATTACAAATTCCAGAACCTCCGATTCTCAGATAGTGGGCACATTTTATTCTCAACATAAGACTTTATAAGCATGGCTTCTGCTGCCAGACCCCATTTAGAAACACAGGAAGACTGCAGAACAAAAAGATTTTACCATGATTTGATTTTGCCCAGATATTGTTTAAACTACATAGAAAAGAGAGTCTGAGATAGGTCTCTAATATACTGGGACTAACACTGCTACAACAATTCTGCAAACAGTCTGAGATGCCTTACTAAGGAATGTGAACCCTTTACTCAAACTAATGAGGAGTCATAGGAGTTATTCCAGGATTAACCACACACAATTCTGAGTACGGGTCTCCTAACCTGTTTGTTATGAGGGTGAGACCCCTTAATAATGTTGTGTTTGTTCATCTGTTGCTAACAAAAAGAAGTTTGTCATCACAAGATAACTTCTCTGAGCAGTATCTGTGTAACAAACATCTCTGGCTGTCCAACCAAGGTCTGACATAAACTTAATTTGCTTAAATGACAGAAGGGGGGGTCATCTCTTATTTGTTAAAAGTGTTCCCATATCACATTGCCATTGGCATTTCACTTATTTACAAAATACTACTGCAGTCCTTTTCCCTTGGCTGATAATATTGTCTACAAATCTGGGGGAAACCAGAAATTGTTTCCCTTTTCAATTTCCTTTTCACAAACCTTCTAAAGCTTTGTTGTGCACTATAAATAATACCTGATTGTTTCCAGCATTCTGCAGGGATATTCTGGCAAACTGAGTACCTGACTGAGGGCTCCTGGCTGGCAATCAGTTGCTGTCGAGTGAGGCTTCCCTTTGCACACAGGCAAGATGAGAGACAGATGTACTGGCAACATCAGGTACACATGTACAGATTGTCAAGTGTCAATTCCAGTGACAGAACACTACCTCCAAATGTTGTAAGAATCCAATCCCTTATAAAAACACCCAAACCACTTCTTAATTGCAGGAATATTCTATTTCTTTTAATTTTTTATGAAGTGAAACATAAAAAATTTAAATGAAATGTTTTAGGAACAATAGCTTGAAAAATAAAGTATTTGTACTATTGCTCTAGCATGTCTGTTATGAAGCACTATCCCATAAATTGGCTTAACAATTTTATGATCTCTATTTAATTATATTTAATGTGAAGTTGTTTTTCTGGCTGGGAAATGGAGCTTCTTTTGATTATACATGACAGGTCTGTTAAAAGCAGAGGAGAGAGTCCCACTGAATCTAGACTCTAGATCAGACTTTTTTTAGGCCATTCTAGTGTAAATCATACAAACCTCTTCATTCCAATGAATAGATAAAAGACGAATTTAAAAACCGCCATGATTCAAAATGAGTACAACCTGAAAAAGAAAATCGGAATGTGCCAAATTCATCACTGGTGTAAGCCCAGGTGTGAATTTGGCCCACTGAGTTTAATAGTTGGTATTGTCTATAAGCAGTCTATCAAATATAAATTACAGTATAACTGCTACTTACAGTTTCATGACTTTCCCAAACGTTCTACCTACCATCCAGCAACAGATTTACTGCTATCCAGCTGAATTATCCTTGGCCACAAAGGAAAAGAAAAACAGCTTCAGCAGACAAACTATCACACAGATTTTTACCAAGGATTGCTTCAGATATCTTTTCAACTGAGCTGTTACCAGGCTGACTAGATGCTGGTCACCTCAGTATCAAGGATAACGTTGACAATCATAGTTTGTACTAATCATCTTTGTGACTTGATAGATTAATGTGGGAAGAATAACATTTACTGCACTAGCCGCAGAGCCATTTGCCTCATTGTGGTGATTAAGCTGCATGTTATTTCTGGCCTGGCACTGTTTCCAGCTGCTCCACATGATTCTTTTCAAAGTCATGCCACTCGCCCTTACAGTGTCCATGCAATGCAATCAACTGCCAGTTGCTCAAAGGTAGAGTCAGAAATGTTTATGTGCAGGCTGTTTCAGAATGTCTTTGAAGTGTTTCATCTGCCCTCCATGCCTATGACTGCAGGAGCTTAATTCAGAATAGAAGATTTGTTTTAATAGATGGCTCTCAAGCATTTGAATTATGTGGCCAGTCCATCTCAACTGCGCACAGATCAAATGAGCCTTGATGCCAACCAAACCAGCTTTCACCAGGGCTTCCATGTTGGAAATCCGATCCTGCCATTTGATGCCCAGCAGCCATCATAGATGTCACAAATGGAAGCTGTCAAGCTTTTCAATGTGTCATTGATAGCGGGTCCATGTTTCACACCCATAGAGGAATGTTGTGAAGACAACAGCATTATAGACTTTGATTTTTGTCTGTATATCAGTTACATGTTGCTTCCAGATTTGGTGATAGAAACCATCATATACAGTTAGCTTTTGTAATTCATGCATCCCCTTTGTGGTCAATTCTTGCCACACTGTTCAACATGCTGCTGAGAGAAGTAAGCTCTTTGATGGCTTGGAGTGTCGTGCCTTCCAGGCTTATAGAGGGGGCTTCATAAGATTATTGAGGAACTGACCGGTACACAATCTGTTTTTGTTGAAGTGATGGGTGAGGCCAAATTTGAGCCCTCCCAGCAAAAAGGCTTGTAAGATCTTCTAGTGCTTCAGAATGTGCCATCAAGGCACAATCAATGTAGAGAAGTTCCTGGATCATTGCTTCTATCACCTTGGTGTTTGCACATAGATGGGAAAGATTGAAGAGCTTACCAGTGTGGAAGTATATAAATATCCCATTTGAAGCTCCCTAGCTTTCTGTAGTATCACACCAAAGAATAGACCAAACAGACTAGGAGTGAAGACACATCCTTGCTTCACCTTGTTCGTAATTGGAAATGAATCTGTTAGATCACCATCAACACTGTCTTCCAGCCACGCTCTCATGGACTTGCCAAATGATCATAATACATTTGTGTGGATATCCAAATGTAGTGAGCAATTCCTGAGGGCAATGCAATTGACTATATCAAATGCCTTAGTTAGATTGAGAAACATGATATGCAAAGGTTAGTGCTGTTCATGACATTTTCCTGTAAATGTCGAATGATGAAAATCATGTCCACAGCACTCTGCTGAGCATGAAACACCCTGGCTAATGTGGCACTGGCTAGGTGGACCAGGCTCGTTGGCCTGGGTAATTGGGCAACAGTCTAAGAGAAGGTTACTCCAAAAAGAAACCTGCAGCCAGCAAGTCTTTCAGTTGTTTCAGTTTACCTTGCCACTGGAAATGGTCTTGTTGGCCAAGAGAATGTGGAAGTTGGTGTGAAACTGTTTGTCCTCTTTAAACAAATTCTCATGCAGCCTTCAACATTCTAATAAGTCCCAGGGAGATGGTGGCATGGCAAAAGTGACAAGCAATGGATTCTATTGGGAGGAAAGTCAAGATTTGTCCATTCTGCATTGACCTGAGGTGATACTGTAGTACAGCAGCATATTGACTGACTGCTGCTTTATTAAGGGACAGAGCAGCTGAGGAAGGGCCTCGGAAAGATGCCCTAAAAATGTGCTCATCTCGAACTGCCCTGACCAGCATATCACAGCTGGAGGGTATCCCATCTTGAGGCCCAAATTCAAACAAGCCTCAAAGTTTCTTTTTATCTCAATGTTATGACATGATTCACTCCTTGACTGTTTGTTCTTTTAGGTGTACTGGTCCGGTTGCTTGACAGCTCAAAAGATATTGTATTGAGATTTGTGGAACTGAGCGAGATGCAACTTGATGAAGAGGGTCAATTGACCGAGGAGAGAGCTGGTATACTTTTCTTCTGGAAGAGATGACCACAAAATGAGCCATGTGACACAGGAGGTGATTTTGCCATCAGAATTTTTTCTTTTGTTTGGAGAACCTACCCATTGGTATAAATGATAGACTGATGAAGCTCCACCTACCCCTGAGAAGTGGACATTCAGTGCTTCTCAATCTATAATGACTAACTCTGAGAATAAGGAATCATTTTTATTCCGAACTAAATGACCTGACCCAACTGACTTCCTATGAAGACAAGTTGATTATTTTAGGTGATTTTAGCCCTTGTGTTAGCAGTGATGATTTTACATGGATTGGCGTACTTAGAAAAGATGGCATTGGCAAGAATGAACACCGGTGGCCTACTTCTACTGATATGTCCCGAACACCATTTATTTATTATAAACACTGTCTTTTGACTCCCCAACAAATACAAAATGACCTAGATGTACCCTTGCTCATGTCATTGGCATTTGACTGTGTTGGTCTGACAAGCTTTCCCTCTCTGTTTGGGCAAAATGCATAAAAACCCATCAGTTAAGTGTGTAAATATTGCCTGGCTGAATGATCTGTCAATCGACAAGCAATTTTCAGTACAGCTAACTCCTGTTTTGGAAATGCTTCCAGCAATCAGTGTGGTAGCTCTTGAATGGGTATCTCTGTGTGGGACAATCTATAATACCACTGTGAATTGTCTTGGGTATAGAAAACACCATAATGCAGCCTGGTTTGACAATAATGATCCTGAAGCATCAAATCTCCTTGATGTCAAGTGACAAGTATCTGTCGTGCTCTTCTCTGACTTGCTCTTTTTGTGAAGTTTAAAAAAAAAGGGGGGGGGCAGATATTAGGCAGCTTGCAGTGTATGCCACCACAAACTCCACCAAATGCAAAATATAACATCTGTAAAGCAGAAGAACTACAGGCCCTTGCTGATCAGCATGATTCCAAACATTTCTTTGATGTGGTCAAAGCTGTGTATGGCCCAACCTGATCTGCCTGAACATTGCTAATAAATGCTGATAGTGAATCTCTCCTCCCAGAACATACTTTCCTCCACCAATGGTGGCATGAACATTTTAGTGAGCTACTTAATTGTTCATCTAGTGTTTCTGATGATTTGCTGGATATTATCTGTAAACTGCCTACATCCACTGCACCGGCTGATCAACCCACGTGTTGAAGGCTATTCAAGTAATGAAAAATAAATTCTCTAGTCCTGATGCCATTCCAGCTGAAGTTTTCAATATGGAGGGAATCTTATTGATAAGCTCTTCAAATTTTTCTTACGTCTGGCTTCGAAAAATTATCCCACAACTAAAGGATGCCAACATTGTCACTATCTATAAACGTAAAGGCTCAAAAAGTGATTGGAAACTACGGTGGTATCTCTTGGCTCTGTGGCCGGCAATATTCTTGCACTGATCCTATTGAACTAACTCCTGACCCAAATCATTGATACTGATTTACGACGCTGACCTGCTGACTTCCAGAATATTATAAAACTCCAGACTCCTTAAGCCAATTGTGATCTGCTTCTTGAATTTAAGAGTGAAACTTCTGGAACTACTATGCTATATTACCATCTATCATTCACATTCAATCTCATAAGGTGAAAATGTTTCAGTTCAAGCATATTCACATATGAATACGTGAACATATTCACATCATTTTTAGGAACTGAAATATGTGTGTAAGGGGAGACAAACTTTTTGGAGACAAGTGCTGACAATAATTCTTGGGTTTCCAGCCATCACTGGGAATATGTCACTACTAGTGACCGCAAATGACACACCTCAGTTGTACTGGATGATAAATTGGTGATGATCCTTAAAGCTCCATAGCACAACTGCAGCCCAAATGGTTCCAAGATATAGCAGCTCAGATATTAAAGCAGAGCAAATGCAGGAATAGGGAAACCAAGAAAAGTCAAATATTATTATATAAGTAAAGAAGTGACTCATACTAGAGCAAACTAAATTATGAAATTAGAAAGTGCCATCCACTTGCCTCAATGGTGGAAAACCTGATGGGACTGGTGATGACTGGGACAGCCCCAACTGATGGGAGGAGGAGAACATATTGGAGGATGCAGAAGTGATCCTTCCCCCTCCAGAGTCTCTGGCCACTCATTAGCCAGCCAAGGGAGGAAGGGAGCTGATTTGGTCCCTCATTCTCCCTTTACCTTAAATTAAACCCTAGCCCATTCTCCCCATACATTAATTTAAACCCTAGCCCAGGTCTTTGCTCCATTTCAGCAGCCCCATCCTCTATGGGTAGCTTTGGTGCTATATTTTGCAGCTGCTGCAAGTTTGACCAATCACCTCTTAAGTTTAGAAGGCCAGGAACGATTTAGGCGGGGAAGAGGGTGAGTCTTCTTCCTCACAGCACTCTGGAGGCACAGTTAAGTTAAATAACAATAGTATTTAGTGGCAAGGACGTTAGTTTGTTATAACTTGCAGCTGGTTTCAAAGACTGATGGGTCTGAGCTCATGGGATGAGAGGGAGAACCTGTGGCCTTTGCAGGTTTCAAAGGAGCTAGCTGAGTGCTGGGGGTAGGCTGAGAGTCTACCCAGAGTAATGGGTTATAAAGTAGGAGCCCTGTAGCCCGTGCAGTGGAATCCCTTCTAATACCTGGTATGTGAGTATGGGTGACAGGGTGGATAGTGGCCATCCTCTGTGTTGAGTTTAATTAAATCCATCCCTGAGTTTGTCCTCATTCACCCCCATGTCCAGATCAAACCAAAATGAGATAATTTATTCAATCAAATAGCTATGTTGCACTTACATTCGGCCTGCCACTGCTCCAGGTCACCCCATATAGAGGTCAAAATTTGCACAAGTGGGTGCTTAGTCCCTAAAGCTATACATATACAGCTGTCACTGTCATCTCTTCATATGGTCTCTTGAGGGGTCCAGGCTTCTCCTAACTGACCCTCCTTAGTTTGCCCTCAGTCAGGTCTTTTCCTGAACTCTCATCTCCAATTAAGTCTGTCAACCCTTCACTTTTCAGGCTTGCAATCTCCTGGTTGTTTTCTTGGAGTCAGCTAGGGCTGTTGCCCCTTTGCTATCCCAGGTGTTTCTGCCTCCTTTGCATCTCTACACCCTCCTCTTTAGAGTAGGCCTTGTTTCCTCTGTTGGTTGCAGCTATGTGTGCCTTTCTCCATGATTGGCATGGGGTTGTGATCAAGCTGCTTGCCTGTAAACCAGAGAGATTCTCCTCTCCTCTCCCCCCACTCAGTCTGTGGTGGTATTGGTTTTGTAGACCCCATTACAGCACCTAAATTCACACAGCACCCCCAGCATCCTTTGAATTCAGTGGTGTTACGGAAGTGAACTCTGCTCACTAAGGCTCCTTAAATGAGCTGCAGTGCTGTATTTCCTGTAGCAGAATGGACAGCAAACTCTACTACAAAAAGATCCAGCCTGTGAAGTTTCACTAGGTAAAGTGGATGTACTTAAAAAAAAGTCCTTCTGTTTCCAGAGTTCTTCCCCATTTGAAGAATAGGGATATATCTGTGAAACCCTTTACCATCTCCCAAATCAGAAAGAACTCTGTGTCTGCTATAGATGTATAGCATGAACTTCCACCAGCCAATCAGACTCTTTTCTCATGACACTTTATAAATCAATGTACTGACCTAATCATTAGAGATTAATGACCAGGGTCAGTGGAAATTCTGACATCAGCATTTACACCATCCTTCTTCAGGAGACCTTCAAGTGAAATCAATGAAATAAGAGTAACCAACTGATCTTCTGGAAAAGCCTTTCTAAAACATTAATGGAGATTTTCTGATTAAATGAAGTCCTATTTATAAGAGTTAATGTATATTTAGATGTTCTAAACCACCGCATGCTTCTTAAAATTCAATTAATGGCCTTTACAAAATCTGGATTATAAAAACTTGGATTACAGAAATCACTTGGTTCTTGGCAAGGTTTTCAGGGGGCCTGATCACTCCCACTAAAATCATTGGGAAATTAAACTGCTTAAATGTCTCTGAAAATCAGAGCACTTGCCAATTAGACTGGCAAGCACAGGTGCTTCTCTTCCCTCCAGAGACATCCACTTTATTGTAATAAGGAATTACAGTGCATGTTTATGTTTTTCTTTTTCCAGATTTATCTTTCATATCTCTTCCCCGGTATAGTAGATTGTTTCAAAGCATGTGAAATCCTGACCCCTGTGAAGTCAATGGGAATTTTGCCATTGACTTCAATGAGGCCAGGATTTCACCCTGCATGAGTAATTTTCGATCAAAATCATCATTTTGGGAGGAGAGGGATTATTTACAAATCATGGATTTTTATAACCTATTTCTAATCACACGCTTATTGGTAGAAGAAGAAATCAGAATGAATATTTCTAAAGGCATGACTGCGGCTGCTGAAATGCACAATATATCTTCGTAGATTCCAGGGCTAGAAGGGATATCTATAGTCATCTAGACTGATCTTCTGCATGACACAGGCCATTGAGCTTCCCAAACATAACTTGTTTGAACTGAAGGGGTTATCATTTAGAAAGACATCAAATCTTGATAAAATGGTTTCCAGTAACAGAGAATTCATCAGAGCCCTTGGTAAATAGTTCCAATGGTTAATGATCCTCATTGTTAAATATTTCATATTTCCAGTCTGAAGTTATCTAGCTTCTACATCCAGCCATTGGATTGTATTATACTTTTGGCTATAGCCTGAAGAGCCTATTATCAAATACTTGTTCCCCAGGTAGGGACTGCAATCATCAGCCCTCAAATGCCAAATAGATTGAGCTCCTTGAATCTATCACTAACTCTAAGGCATAGTTTTCAATCTTTTAATCCTTCTCATCCTCTTCTCGGAACTTTCTGCATTTTTTTCAATATCCTTTTTGAACTATGGACACCAGAACTGGACACAGTATTCCAGCAGCAGTTGCACCAAATACAGAGGTAATATAACCTCCCTACTCCTATTTGAGAGCCCCAGTTTAAGCACCCAAGGAGGAGTATGACAGAATTTCAAGTAGATGAGAAAATATCATCAAAGGAATGAGTTAAGAGGTTTATTTATAAGATAGCCGCTGAGCAGGAAACACTATAAGAAAAGTCCAAATTAAAAACAACAGAACCCAGTGAACTAAGGTAGATGCCACTTAATAGCAACCCAGATATTAACAACTTCAAGGTAATAGCAACATATTGCTGAGGACCAACTGCATGCCAGTGACGTCAATATTAAGGGGATTCGGGTATTGGTGGCACTATGCTGCTTACGGAGAAAATCTTTTGGAAAACGGGCCCCACTGCAGGCAGGCTTGCAAGTCTGCAGCCCGGGAAGGCGTTGCAGGGATTTGCTTTCTCTGGCAGCATCCCCGGGCCACAAACCTGCCTGTGGCCATGTGATGTTCCCTTCTGCAATCTGGGCTGGTTTATCACTATCACCCCAATTGTCACTCCTGGAGCACTTCTCACTCTTCTTTACTGTGTGAACTGCCACTCCTGGGCAGCTAATGTACAACCTACAGCGAGCAAGTTGCTCCCTAACCCCCGACTCAGTGAGTGAGTGTCTCTAGCCAGCCACTCATGGGATTATGTCACGGTATGATCCCCAGGCCCAGATGAAACCCTCGAACTTCCGTCTTGCAATGTTCAGTGCTGCCCACTGAACTTTGCAAGCTTATGTTAATTTGTCAGTTTATCAAAGAAATTGATATGCACCAGCTCTGCCACTTTAAATGAAGTCTCTACACACACCCAAACCATATGCCCTGCTTTAGATCAAACAAACAAATACATGTATTCAGTACAGAGAGATTTGAAGTGATTTTAAGCTTGAGGAAGGCAAGTCAGATTTAATCAAAAGTAAATAAAGGCAAATAATAAAAGCTTGCATAATAAGCTAAGCTTAACACTTTTAGTAGCCTTTCAGTTTTAGGTTTTTCTCACCACAGGCTGGTTGGTAGGCCTCCAACCAGTCTCTCCCCTGTGGTCAATAGGTTCACCTGCTTGATGTTATTCATAGCTGGTTTGAGCAAAGAGCCAAAATGTCTCCCCTTTTAACATGTTCCCTCCCCGCCCCCTTTCAGGATCAGGTTACGGCCAGTGTCTGTGCCTGGACCCCTCCATGTCCCCCATCAATTACTTAGGTTAGTCCAATGTTCCTGGAAGAGCTGGGTTATTTTATGCATGCCTCAATGAAGTGTGAACTACCTCTCTGTTGTTTTTAGTGTTTGCCTAGACCTGCTTCAAACCACATGAAACACGTATTTGGGAATATTACAAGCAGAGCTTGTAACCATACATATGACATTGCAAGAAAAATATTACACTAATGTTCAGCATGTCATGAGCATTCCAAAAACACCTTACACGACATATTTTGCATTACACAATACACAGTTACACTATATAAGGGTGAACATGAATGATACACAATCACACCATCAAGGGTGTACATGGGGTGCAGTGTGTCCCAGGCCGATGCTCAGTACGTTGCAGCACTTCCTTCTGGGGCTGCAGCTCTACAAACCTGCCTGTGCACAGGGACCGCACAAGATATTAGTGGCTGCAGGCTGGGAGAAGTGGCTGTGGCCAGGGCGATAGTAGGGAGGAGGGCTCCAGTTGCTGAAGCTGCATGGTACCTCTCCTTGGGTTCTCCAAGCCCTGCCCTGCCGGGGAGCTGCAACCACGGAAGGAAGCACTGGGATGTGCTAATCCCCCTACCCCTAGAAAGTGCAGGGAGATGTACCTTGTGGGTCTGTGTGCTCCCAGGATCCCCACACCACATAGAAAATCCAGACTGCAGCCCCCCCCACACTTGCAGGGCTACAGCTAGGGAAGGCACATCCCAGTACTGCAGCTTTGCAAATCTGCCTTCTTATTGGAAACTGCTGGAGAATGGCAACTTTTTGCTGACACCGAGGAGTTGCTATTGTAATTAATACTTTTAGTCTCATCCCTGAGGTAATCTGGTTTTACAGTATGCCTCACTACTATGTTTTCAGGAAACAATAACAGGTAGATCTAACATCTAATGCTCTGAGTAGACAGAATAAGAGTCTTTTTCTTGTAGTGAATTGTGTACAGTAGCTTGACACCTTTTTGAAAATGGAGAAATTAATGTGAAAACTCAATGAAAACAGGATTCTTCAAATTAACAAGAGCACCGATCTTATTTCCCTTTTGTATTTCCTAGAGATTAAGGGTCACGGCATCTTCTATGTGAAGACTTTGAGTATTTGTACAGAAATGTACATCCTTATGGGAAGGATTCTATAAAAAGCAAATTTCTAATAAAAAAGTATCATTCAGAACACCTTATAGTGCTGTCAGAACTAGCAAAATAAAAAAATATAACAGCAAATGTATTTTAACTTTGTGTTTGGAGAGAGATGTCAAATATGGTATCAACATAAACACAGTCAGTAGTTAAAAATATAGCAAAAAATAATTCAGAACAATATATTCAAAATAATAATTAGACAACTGGTAAGAGTAGCGCGTCATATAATTGGTATTGGTTAAAGTCTGTGCAAAATAAATTAGAATTATTCAGACAAAAACAATCAAGCTGGGACAGTAAACCTCTAAGAACAGAAAAACATTTTTGCATATCCAAAGAGCTCTCTTAAAAATCATCCAAAGTATCTCAAAGAAATATAAAGGAAATATAGTTTCATACAAATATGCCAATATGTTATAACCTGAATGCTGATTTTTTTTACATTGTATTACATGCTAATATAGGGGTAAATCATAAGCCTCCATCATAGATGTAAGTAGCATATTCATGATCTGTTGCAGCTATCATCAAAACCCTCCACTGCAGCTTTGCATGCTGATATATAAAATGTCACTGAATCCCAAAACTGCAGAAAGCAGTTTATCATTTAAAGTCAGTATCACTAAGCCTCAACCAGCAACATTATGACTCTTCTATCTACATTAAGAACTTCTAATAAGTGTGAAATATCTTTGGGCCTCTTGTAGGCCTAACATGCTGTCAGAGATTTAAAGCGTTTACATTTTCTGGGTACAGTATACTATAAAATAGAAAGTGCTAGTATGTTGCATGCAATTCCAAAATTATAGTTATGGTGGATGTGTTATAATATATAATCTATAATTCTGAAAGCAATGTTGTATGATCATTCACTTCAGTTGCTCTTTCATTATAAATCAATACTACAACCAAAGCCATGGATGTACAATTGGGAGGTGGACCGGATCCAGATTTGGATCTCTCCAAACCATTGGGATGCTTAGATCCGAAGTTCTGTATTGATTTGTCTCTGATTAGCAGAATTTGTTTATTTTTGTGTTTACTGCAACACTTACCTCACAGCTGCACCTAGTTGCCTCTTAATACCTCTCCCAGTGACAAGAACGCAGGCAAATGAGTTTGTCTCCACTCAGATTTGCTCAGGCCATTAGGTGACCAGTTTGGGATGACTTAACAAGAAATGTACTAATCACGATTTGCCAAACCTCTGTTGTTGTTTTGCAATAAATGCACCCATCCTTTTGAATGCGCAGAGGTATGTGTTCAGGTCTTCCTTTGAACTCCTGAATTCTATTTAGCAGCACAAAGCTTTGTTATGCTGTTGCTGTCAAGCATATTTTAATAAATGTTAAACTCTTTACAAAGTTCTATAACAACATTTTCAGAAATTAAATATTTTACCAAATCATGATGCTAGGTACTACAGACCAATCACCCAACCTCTTTCTTTCTTACTTACTTACTTACTTACTTACGTATTATGGTAGCGTCCTGGTAGGAGCTGAGAACGAGGTTCCATTGTGTGAGGCCCAGTACAAACCTATTTAGTAATACAGTAGACGCTTGTTTGCAGCAACACCTTTGTAAGAGCAACCGCCGCTTATGACCAACATTTCCCCTAGGAGCCCTTTTCTGACTGTGAATTGTCCACTTGGTAACAGCAGCATAACCGCCACATAAGAGCAACAGTTGGGACATCACATCCAGGGTGGAGATGGGATGGACGGGTAGCGGCGTTGGACTCACTTTCCCTCCTCCCCCCAGCTGCATCTTTCCCCTCCTGACCCTGGCCTTTAGGGCAGCTCCAGGTCCCACAGCCCAGTTCACTTGTGCTGCCTGAAAGAGCCTGCGTAAAGAGCATGTGTAGGGGCAGTTTGGGGGGAGGGACCATAAGAGAGGGATTTTTCAGGTGGGGAGTAAGAGATGCGCAGCTGCAAGGTTTCCTCTTCTCTGCCTCAGCATCTGGCTTGCAAGGGGGAAGGGTTGCTATTTTGCAGTTGGGAGTATCGGGGACCCTCTCCATGCACTGAGCTGTCCCCTCCAGCTCAGTTGCTGGAGGCAGGGTGTGGGGAGTGCTGTTTTGCTCTTCCTGTCCCCTCCCCCGCCTCATTTCTGTGCATGACGCCCTCCCCAGCCAGCCATCCTTCGCCCAGGGAGGAGCATGAAGCTGCCAAGGGGAGCGTCCATAGGCTGTCCCTGGCAGCCAGGTTCACTCAGCCATTTTGTCAACAGGGCTCCCCTGCCAAACCCAGGGTCTCCCTGCCCCATTCCCTTCAAACATACAGTTTCCCGCCCCCACCCCAGCTCCCCTCCCGCAACGTGGCTGCACCATCCCTTCCGAAACACCCGTAACTCCTCATATGCCTGTGGTCAGATGACACTCCCTATAACAGCAACAGCCGCTTAGGAGCAACATAGCAAAAGGGCACAGATATGTTACTACTAAAGAGGGCCGACTGGGGTAGCGAGGAGGAATAGACAGTCTCTGCCTCAGCACTTATGCAAGACTGATGAAAAGTAGGCACAGAGCAAGCAGAGTGAACAGTATTATCTTGCACACAATATCTTAAGTGTACAATTTTTTCAGGGGATGGGGCTAATTCTTCAAGTGGGGTTGTTATGGGGTATACAAAACGCACACAGGGAAACGAGAGATTGAGGGCTCATTCTGGGCCCAGCCAGCATGGCCCGAAGACACCTGCAGCTAATGCGCCATCAGGTGGAGCACTTAAAAGAGAGAGGAGTGGCTCATTTGGGCAACAGATCTGGAAGGAAAGGGACCTGCATCCTGCAGCTCCAGTAGAGGTGGAGCAGGCCCTGAGTCTGGCATTCTTGCCCCTAAAGAAGAGCCCCCCCCACCACCACCGATGGAAGGGATGCCCCAACCTCACAACAAACAGAGGAAGAGGCAGATATCTTCCCTTCCCCTGCTGGTAAATCCTGGACATTAATAATCCCCTCCCCACATTCTCCCTGCTGGCCACAGACTACAGGGTGACCACTAGGGAATGCTTCCCTGGCAACCCCCAATGGTTATGTGGGAGTGCATTAGCGAAACAGAAAGAAAGAGTGAGAGAGAGGACAGGAAAGGGATTGAGCAGGGGAGGAGACAGGAAGGGGGAGAATGGAGGACAGGTGCAGTGAGGCAGACAAAGGAAAAGAGACTGCAAGCAAGAGGGTTGGAACAGCCAGATAACTAGCACAGGGAAGAAAATGACTGGCATGAGAACTGGAGAAAGCAATTTGATGACCTCTTCAGTGTCTGAGGACCTGCTGAGACTACTTCTGTGTCTGCTCTGCTGCCTTAAGAGTTTCTGTGGTCCTTGGAGCTGGTTCTTGCCTGGAACTTCATTTTTTGGTGATGCCCATTGTTACCAGATTTGCCCGTCACTTTTGAGGTATGCTTATTTATTAGGGTTACCTTCCTGGAAGAGGGGGTGTGATTCTATTAATGTGCTGCTTGTGTTAATTGTGTGTTCCTATGGCTACAAGTCCCCTCCCAGTGGAGCTATCCTGCAGGACCTAAGGTTTTCAGATTCAAATAAACCCCCCACAGATACACACAACCATTCCAGATTAACTGAGTGCATCTGAGCAGACTGGGCTATCAGCACTCTCAGCTGACCCCTTATATGTCCCTGTACTCAGAAGGTGGGGTGACAAAGCACTTTCAGCTGCCCCCGTATGTGCCCCTTGCACCGCACCAGAATGGAGCACACTTATGAGCAGGCTGGGTCCAAACAGCACTTTCAGCTGTTCCCCTTATGTGCCCCCTGGACTCCGTAGGCTAGGCAGAGCAGCACTTTTCAGCTACCCCCTTTATATGCCTCTTTGCAACACAATTGTTCTAGCAGTAACCCCCTTGATAAACAAACCCCATAGGATTTTGGGCACTCCAGGGATCTTTGGCTTAGGTAAAAGAAGCGTTGCTGCAGGGCAAGGTAGGGAAGCCAAGAACACAAAGGAGTAAATGCATTTAGAGAGAGAGAGAAACTGGCAACCAGCTTGATTATAATAGTTAGTTTATTGCCAGGTATATAAAACTTATGATACTAATAGTAATGCCATACAAGGAGAGAAAAACAATCTAACACTTACAATACAACAAAATTACAGTAGGGGTATTGGAGAAGGCTAGCCCAGGTTTGATTACAAAAGTAGAAAGTTATACCTGGATTAAAGAGAGAGAGAGAATTGGGGAAAGATGGGGGGGGGGGGAAGGGGAATCTCACCACTCCTTGCAGCTCAGAAGTTCCCAGGAGACAGGCTGTTCATCTTAGGGTCAGGAGCGCTTGAGAGAGAGGCAAAGCCCACAACAGCATCAGTCAGGAAATGGGGAAGCAGGCAGCATTTGGGTCCAGGCATCAGAAGAAGAGAGAAAAGGGGTTTGAACTTGGGTAGGATTTTTTTGGTAGAACCAGGTTTGTTTGTGGGTAAACAATGTCTCAATGAAGTACCCCAGGTGGTTTTCTCTATGCTGGACAATAGGAACTGATCACGCCCAGCTATGGTCAATGTTCCTTGGGGGAGCTCACAATACAACCAGGCAGATTCAGTGTTTGGCATAGCAATAACTAGAATGGTTTGATAACTGTGGAGCTGGAGAGGTGTAGGTGTGAGTTCATTTAAATCAAGAGCCGAGATCTCCCATCATGCAGTGCGTCCCTGCGTTGCCAATCCCAGTGTTCAGTGCGGTTCTTGCTTTGGAGCTTGGTTCTCCATTCTTCATGCTAATTCTTGTTCCATCTTCCATGTAGATGAGGCTCCTGTTCTCCATTCAAGGTGCTAATTGAGATGCCTCTTTTTTACATCTTCTATGTAGATGCGGCATGGGGAGTTGTCTCAGTCCTATCACCCTTGTTTGGAGGGGTTTACGTGTGTCTCCCACAGCCTTTTCATCACTTTTGTTTCTGGTTCAAGCAGAGGTGGGGGGGCAGATTCAGGTGAGCCAGAGATAGAATAGGGGTTTTGCACCCTGGTTCCCCAAGAACACAGAGCTGCCAGGTAACACCATATGACTTAGGGGAGGCTGAATGCTGCACAATTCCTACTGCCTCTGGACAGGAAGATTTTGAGTCTTGGACGGTGGTAAGGTGGAGAAGAGCAGCACTGGCTGGATCCCAATTTTCCTCCTTTCACTGAGATTACTTCTGTGTCTGTTCATGCTGGCTTGAGAACTGATCTGGCCCCTCCCTGGAATTTCTCTCCTAATGAAGTCAGGAGGATACTGAGTGCCTTGCGGAGTCAAGGCATTAATCACTTCACTTTACATCAGCAGCACTTGTCATCACTCATGCGCTACAGTTTTGTTCTGTTTGCCACCCGGTAGGCAGGAAGAATGGTGTACCGCAGGGATCCTGTTTCTAAAAATTCCTTAGGGATAAATCCAGTTCCCACTGAAGACAACAGGCATGTCCTTCTTGACTTAGTTCAGGCCAGCATTTGACCTTAACTGCTGATGAATTTTCTTTGAGTTGATCACATAACCTTCTTCCACTACTGCCACTACATTTCAGTTTCCACGCTTTCCTTTGTTATAACTGCAGCGTGATATTCAGCCTGCTGGGGAGTGTTAAAGTGATTTTTTGTTTTTTAAAATGGGAGCATGCAACTGGTTGACAGTCTAAATGTCTTGCAGTCTTAAAGTCTAATCTCAGGAGAAACATGCACACGTATATCCCTAAAAAGACAATAATCTGGGAAGGTTGTATATCATCCTATTCATGAAACAATAGCTTTGTTATTCTGATGTGCAAAAGCTCTGTGCTAAGAGAGCTACATCTTTTAAATCTATACTGAAATATCACTGGTATGGCACATGATTTACCCAAAAAGGGGAGTCTTAGCTTTACATATTGTATCAATTATTCATATCCTACAGACTCAACCAGATGCATGAGGAACACTGTTTCTAGTAATTAATTTGATATATATGGTGAAATGATTAGCACACCTGAAGTTCCTCAGATAGGCAGTCAATAGCCAGCCAGCTTCCTACAAATTATTCAGTTAAATCAGACCCAAAGGCAAAGACCATTATTCAGTGGCATCATATGGATCTGGAATGCTAACTAGGAAATTCTGAGGTCCATAAAGTATTGAATGAATTACATTACTCTATATATGTAATCTTTCTTCTGTGGTAATTATTTGTGGATAATCTAAATGTATTAAGTTAGCTGCAATCAAAATAAGATATTAATGTACATTAAAAATCAGGAATGGTCCTAAACAAAAATCCTGGCTCCAAACACGAGCAAACTTTAGGAAAGTTCATATCCGGGTCAAAACCGTTGCACCTTGTGCCAAACATTTTTTGTTTGGTTTGAGTGTTTCAGGCTACCAAATAAGAGAGAATATAACAGGAGGAAGGTTGTTTAGCTGTATTGTGAGAGAGGACTGTGCCATTTGTTGGGGTGTGGCATGCCTCGCAGTGAACTGAAAGGCCTGTCACACAATACCTTTCAGCCGTGGCATACTTTTTGTCCAACATTTAACTAAAGTGGCAAGCATGCTTCATGCCACCAAATGTATGTAATGCTATTTTTGGAATTTGACCTCCTGCACTGTCTACACTGAGGCTTTTGTGACTATTTCCTTTTGCTTTGTTGGTGTTGCTCCGCTGTAGGCAGCTCCACTGATGCCAGCAACATTGTGTCCTAGTGAAAACCAGTTGCTAGCATTTTTACTGTGTTCTCTAGCTCCAGAGCTAGTCTAAATGCCATGGTATTAAAAGTGCTGGAGGCTAGTTTACACTGGTGTTATCTTTTCTACGACCCATGGAGCTACCCTTGTGCTACAGCAATGGTAGGAGATTTTGAGACATGTCTCAGTGTAGACACAGTCGGTGATGCCTGCAGCTAGCTGTACATGGGTTTTGCCCAGTATGGGCCATTGGCAGGGGCAGAGCCAGCCCCATAGCTGCAGTGAAATGGAACAGAACTGACTCCCCCCATAGGTTTGGCCCAGAGGTTTGGCCCCATGGCTCTTCATCCTGGCTTAGTGATAGTGAGCGTGATTTGAGAAAGGCTATGATGATTTATGATACATGATTTTCATGTGATGTGCAACATTTTGTGTCTAATGTATTGTCTGGTATGACCATCGGGGAATATGTCAGGTTGTCCATGGGAGCTTTGATGTCTCTGAAGTTAACATTATTAGATCTGGTCAATCTATTTGTTACAAATACTATTTATTATAATTTAGCCTCTTGCTTAATTATCAAATTCTTTGTCCACTGTCCTGCTGTTCAAATGGATTCACTATTTGTAAGTGCCCTCTGTACAACTGGGAAGTATTGTTCTAATTATTATTTATCTGCAGTGCAGTACCACCTCAAGGAGCCAATCAATTTTGTGGGCCCCATTCTTTAGATACAGTACAAATGAGCAAATTTTCTGATTATGGGTTGTTTGCTAATTTTTTGGTTTTTTGTCTATTGACGTTTTTCTGGTATGTGATTAGTTACAAAAGCCACATGATATTGTCTCCACTCCCTGATTCAACCTTTTAGAATAGGAGAATAAAAATAGTAAATATTACACAACAGATTTCTGGTATGACTTTTCAGATGAAAAGTAATGTGTTGTAACAGTCATGAAAGTTTCAAGTTTCTCAGATATTTTCATTAACATTCATAAATCAATTTTACTTCCTATTTGACTGCCTCTAAACATTACTACACTTCAAAGAAACATGGGTGTGAGCTTAGATCCCTCTACTTATGGTTTCAGTGCTCCAACAAAAAGTGGAAAAACTCAGTCACTATGTGTGTGTGGGGGGGAGGGGGGGAACAGCATTCTTTTCCATAACTGAATGTGGTAAGTTCATTTCAGAATGTTATATACAGAATCTCTATACAGAACTTTTCTTAGCCGTCTAATCTATCTATATACTTATGTGGCCTACTCACCATATTAACGAGCAACTGATTTCACTTGTACTCTGAGATATCAAGAGAACAGGATGAACTGCTTAGCCATCTATCTTAATGTATGAAAAGAAAACCTGTGTTATGGGAGACTTCAGGTTGGGAGAGACATGCCGAAAGTTTCCCACAGTCAGTAAACATCATTAGCTTTTAAAAATTAGAGGTCATAATTTTCTAGCACAAAAGATATTACACCCAAAATTAAGTAACTCTATTTTTGGATCTCATTATGACCAATAAAGATGGAAGTTGGTGGCTGCCCAGGAACCAGTAATGAACCTGGCTACATTCAATATGGGCAAACAGAGGACCATTTCAACTAGTAATATATATATATATATATATACACACACACACACACACACACTTATTGCTTCAAAAAGTCTAATTTTCCAAAGCTGAAGACAATTGAGTGATATTGAGTGGGAGAAAAATATAGACAGAAAATGTGAATAAAAATTGTAAGAAGAGTTTATCTGATGGGCAAAAGCCACATTCACAATCAAGAAATAGGACAACTTTGGGTAAAAAAAAAAAAAAAGCTCATCCTGGTTCAATAGGAAAGTGAAGGTAGCAATGAGAAAAAAATAATTACATAAACAAAAATCCAGTGTTACTGTGTCAGAAAATATATTTTTTATATTTTAATAAGCTGCTCAGGAAATATTTTGTAAAATTTTTAATTAAAAATGTTTTTTCATTTAAAAAAAAAATCCAAGAAAACTGTTGCAATTTTCACTGAAAAGCTGAAACTACAAAAACTGAACATAGTTTGGTTGTTGGTTGCCATAAACTGTATTTTTGGGGGTGAAGGAAGGTCATGAAAACAGGAATATTTTTCAATTAAAATGGATTTTTTTTTACTAAAGTTTTTATTACATCAAAAAGGTTTTTACCAGCTCTTGTTGTTTTGAATGTATTAAGAACATGGAAATGAAGGAAGGGAGAAATATGTTGCTTTTCCCATCTTAACTTCTGCTGACTTTTTCAAACGGGAAGCCCCCATCCTGGATATGCTTATAAGGCCCAGATATGTATAACTTAAGAAAGTGATTCTCAAAGTTTATTAGTTTCCCATGCCACATTTTAAAAAATAGATTTTTTTGAAGTACCACATTCAAATGTTTCCTTTTTGTGTGCATTTATTTTAGGCCTTGGTAGGTTTAAGTATGTCTAGACTCTATATAATAAAATAAATGCCCAAGGAAGATGAAAATGTTTGAGATATATAATTGTATAAAGTATAGTATAATAGCCTTTATAAACATCTCAGGTTTTTAGAAAGATACACACATAAGCCGTCCTTATGATTACAATTTTCTCTAATGTTACTTGAATTACAAGAAATAGTGAAATGTCTTCAGTGATGTTGATATGTTTTGGTATGCTGCTGAACTACATTTTCTGGCTTGACTTTTTAACTTGTCTAAAACATTATAAGCTCAAAATTCCTGCTAATATCTGGATAGTAGTGGAATGCAAGCCAGAGTTCATTTGGCTCCCCTTTTACAAAAGATAAATCAAGAAAAATACACATTTTGAGTCACTCTCAGAGAAAATGGAAAAAAGTGTGTGTCCGTCCATCCTTCGGATGTCTGCAAATAATGTTAGGTAAACTGCCCTGTGCCTCCCCTTACTAGGAGACTCAAATTGCAACTAGCTGTCTGATCTGCTGCTGAATAGCCAGGTGACTTTCCATCCAGTAGCCAAGCTTTTATCCTGACCCCCAAACCCCTAAACTTCCCTGTAGGGCCAAGAGATATGAATTCCCCACACACGACCCACCTCCCAGCCCTGCAGAGCAGGGAGTATAAAATTTCCATGTTTCTATAATGTCTGTGTGTGGGCTTTTTGGTTTGTTTTGGATATAATTTTTGACCCTAGGGCCTCACTTGCTGCAATGAGTTTTTAGAGGGTGTAAGATTTTTTTGGACTTTTTGGATTTTTTCTGTAGGTGACAGTAAGCATAGAAAAATAGAGGAGGGGAGAAGAATGCTAAGGGACAGAGATATACAGTACTGGAGTGGAGACAGAGGGACTCAGACCCTGGTTCAGGGGGAAACTAAACAATGGGGTGGGATACAGTTCTATACCCATACATAGTCACAGTCATGCGCACACACTCACATGGACAGCACACCTTTATAGTGGTGACAGCTGGTAGAAACACCACAGTCATGGTTATGTACTAGGAAGTTACATAGGCACATTATGATGACTACCATATACCACAATCTTAACTCTATCGCTTAGGGACACCAGACTTCACCTCCTTTATCAAACTACCCCCGCCCGACACCACATCTTACTATACCTAACATCCACAACTAACAGGATTTGGTACTTTGATAATGGGATGGGTGCAGAAGGTTGGCCGGAAGGGGCAGAGTTAAGGTTATGGTGCATAGTCCCTAACACCCCAAATACAAGGAAATGTGAGCGATACAAAGATTTCCTCAAACTACTAGAGGTCATACAAGATGTCTCATCCAAAAAGGATGAGGTAAATCTGTGCCTCAGCTGAGAAAGGAGAGAAATGGCAGAGATTGCGTTGTTACATAGCCCTGGATCAAGAATGGATGGTAATGATAAATGGACACAGCACATCCAGCTAAGGTGTGGAACTGTATTCTTGGTGAGTCATACCCACCTCTGGGACATCTTTCCCCTACACCTGTATCTTGTTATGGCAGTAAAATCTTGGTGAGTAGGAATTGCACTGCATGTTAGGCTGGCAAATTCGCCGCCATCAGATCGATTGCTCTGGATCGACTGAGTGGTCTGTGCAGAGGTTCAGTTGATCCAGCAATCGACACAGGAAACCCATCCATGTAAGTGGTGTAGCGCAGTGTGGATGGTGCGTGGAGCAGATGCAGTGAAGTCGACGGGAGATACGCATCACCCGTTGACTGCCACCGAATCCAGAAGGTAAGTGTAGACCGGGCCTTAAGATAGCTTCACGTTTCACTACCTTGCTTAGTGGGGCTGTGTCAGGCACGTTGCGTGTGTAGCAATACAAACTGTTTGTAGATTAACGGGACAAGGCGGGAGAGGTAATATCTTTTATAGGACCAACTTCTGTTGCTGAAACAGACTGCTTTGAGCTTACACCGAGGATGTGAGGCGAGTTAGTTATTGCCTAGAGGAGGGGTTGGTTGGTTCCTGGTTTTGCAAAGTCAGCCTTTGACTCGCTTCCCCCGCCCTGCCTGTGCCCATTCCTGGGGGTCTGGTAGTGCAGCGCAGGTCCCTGGGCGAGGAGGGCCGTGTCAATCTGCACTATCCGACTGACACAGAGCCCGCCTCTGGCCTCGGATCCCACCTGAGACCCCGGCCACCCCAGCCAGCAAGGACCCTTGTTACCCACGCTGGCAGCGCGGCCCCGCATAAAGGGGCGTCTCCCCACCCGGGCCAGGCGCTCCCCGCCTCCCGCCCCGGCCGGGCTCCGCGGGCCGACACGCGCTCGAGAGCGACAGCAGCCGGCGGCCGGGGCGGGCCCTTGCTGGGGAAGGGCGGAGCCGGCCCCATCCCCGCCCCGGCCCCGCGTCCTTCCAGCGCCGGGAGGGGCTCGCCCCGCTCCCGCCGCGGGGAAGCGTTTGCCGAGGCGGCGCTGCTCCATGGCCGGGCCGGCGCCCCGCGGGGCCGAGGGGCCGGCGCCCTGGGGCGAGCTGCTGTCCTTCCAGTACTTCCAGCGCACGTGCCCGCCCGCCTACAGCCGGGGCAGGCTGCGGGAGCTGCGGGCCGGCGAGTTCCGCCGCCTGGGAGGTGAGGCGCTCCGCGGGGCCGGGGGGCGGCCCGGGGGCTCGGCTCGCGGCGGGCGGGGCGGGGCGGGGAGCTGCTTATGTAACTTCTGCGGCGGAACCGAAACTTCCCCGCGCCGCGTCCTTCCTTCGCCTGCGTCGCGAGACGCCCGGGCAGACGCGAGGGGCTGGAGTCCAGGGCTCCTGGCCCCTCTCCCCCTGCCCCACAGCGGGACAGCCCGGCTTTCACCCGCCCCGGCTGCACCTGCCGGAGCTCTGCAGACAGCGCACCCCGGGCCCTAGCGGCGGCCTGCCACGGCTGACCGAAAATGCTCTTTCCCCCTTCTCCCCTGCTCACCTTTCCTTCGGGTTGCCCCTTTGATGCCACCATTTCACTCGCGGGCCAGTCATCATTGGCAGGGCTTGAATTGCCAATGGCAAAACGCCGAGGGGAAGCGCGCTTAAAAATAAAACGCTCTTTGGTATGTCTAAAAGCAGCAAAAAAAGTTACAAGGCCCACTTGTGGTTTGTTCCCCCTTTTTCAAGTCGTCTCTGAGCAGGACTTTCACTTTCTTCATTGGTCTTAATGATGACATCAGTTAAGGCTGTTTCTGGTAAAACGGATATTTTAAAATTGTATTTGTCCTGGTATCAAGTGATGCAAATCTTCACAGGGAAATAATGACAAAATACAGCAACAGCTTTAAAAAACAGTAAAATGCACAACCTTTAAGCTGGTGAGGATTTTAGTCTAAATAATTCTCTGAGTGAGTGCCATTTCTCTTTTTTAGATAATTTTATTTTTCTGAGTAAAACTTTGCTTTCTCATATCCAGGGCCATATTATATTGGGAATAAGAATAAAGAGCATATAAATGATGTGGTGCTTCATGTTTATGATCTATACCCACAGCTACTATGGCCACAAGACTTTTGGAAAAAGCTAAAATAACACAGGGAGCTGAGTAAGTAATGCATCCACAGATCCAGTTCTAGATCTGTGATCAAGTCGGTATGCTTTTTGTGCCAAGAGTATTTTTACCTTATCTACCCTTTTTATCAATTCTGTGAAAGTGTTTTGTAATAGATTATCTGTGATCAACTGACTAATTGTATAATGTGTGACACTGGCCTTTAAAATTTGCATCAAAAGACCAAAATGAGGGAGACTGAAAGAGAACAAGGGTTCGTTTGATGATGTAGAAACAAAGATGTATAGAACTTTAATGTGAGACAGAATTTCTGACATCAGTTATTCATATTTGTGAAAGTTTGAAAATGGGTTTGTGTGTGATAGACTTGGGCCAAAGTTTTAAAATAGATGCTTACAGTGAGGCTTCTCAATCCCTATAGACATTTATACAAGTGACGTGATTTTCAAAAGTGCTGAGACTGCAGTAGATCCCATTAACTTCAGTACTTTTGAAAATCAAGCCTTTTGGTGGTGTCTATAGCTCTGATTTTTATCAGTGAGCTCACTGTGAATGAATCTTGGCATCCGCATGGAACTCATTGCAGGATTGGTGTCTAAAAAGGGAATTCTGATCCCAGAGTTAGGGATCCATTTTGGAAAACCTTGGCCTACATAGGCCACAAAATTAAGCCTCGGTAGATTGTTACAGTACGTTCTAGGTGTTCAATATGTTTCCAGGGAAAAATAAATCTTGAGCATCAAATAGGATGTATGATAACCCCAAATTGTATGGTAGCTATGGCGAAGTGACTTGAATGGCACAATCTAGCTGGCATTCAGATCTCTTTACTTTTGTGGCCTCTTCTTTTGCCTGTCCTTCTCTCCCCACTTTCAGGATGTAATCTTGTTGAGTGTTTAAAAAGCATTTAGCCAACCAGCAATTTTCAGTAACCTGTCAGGATCTCCCTGCTGGGGCTGTCTAGAAGCCTTTTACTCTTGAGGACCCCAGGTAATTTGTAAACATGGGGCCTGAGCATACAAAAGTTTTCAAACTAACCCTCTCTCACCTGAATGCTGTTGGGCGGCTCCATGTCTGCTGCAGGAACACTCATACCTTGTGGTAAAGCAAGTAATTGAGCAAGAAGCAAAAGGGAGGGGAGGGGGGGGGGGAATATTTCTGATAGTTCCTGACAATGAGCAAGACAACAGGGCTCAATGCATATGTTGTCAATGAAAAAATTGAAGAAAGTTATCCTGGGGTTCATCAGGCCATTTATAAAGGATGCAAAGGACAATGAACTTTGAAGCTTGTAGAAGTGACAAGCACATAGGAATGCTCCCCAAGCACTAGAAATATCTTATTTTTGTAGAGAAGCAGCACTACCAATTCAGCATTTTGCTTTGTGGGTTGGCAATGGTGCTATAAGCTTTTGTGAAATGCCGGGGGTGGGGTGGTGTGTGTGTGTGTGTGTGTGTGTGTGTGTTCTCCTCCTTGGATGACTTGGTTAACAAGGGACATGCTGGAGGGTATCAAAAGATGAATATTGGTGTGTTGGAGGTCAGGGTTCACAATAGTCTCTACTTGTCCTCAGAGGACAGAGTTCATAGGCCTGCCAGCCATAGCTGAACTCAGCCTTCCAGCCCCAGGGCAGGATCAAGGATAGCAACCCTCTGAAAGAAACCATATGTAAGAGCTACCAGGTCACAGCTTGGAGCGTTGTCATGTTTGTAACTGCATTCCCAGTATCTCTGGCATATTTCCATGTAAGGCAACTTCAGCGGCTTCTGAGATCCTAGAGGAAGCAAGCATTACAGAGACTTTCACGTAACATCTGGGTAACACAGCACCTGAGTGTGTCTGACCCAAACTGCAGTTAGGAATGGACTTTAATACTGCTTCCATCTAAATCATAGTGATAATGGATGCATCCAACCTGGGCAGGGGAGCTCCACTTCAAAGGGGTGTGGTCTGTCCAAGATCAGCATATCCGTGCTCTGGAGATGAGTGTGGTCCTTTCTTCACTAAGGACCTTCAGGAATCTAGTATCAGAAAAGATGGTCTTGGGTCATGTGACCCATCAGACCACAACTTTTAAATATTTTACATAAAAAACAGAGCAGCACCAGGCCATACATCCTGTGTAAAGAAGCTCTGAAAGTCTGATTAGTGGGCTCCTAATCACCACATGACTAGCAGGTAATCTTTCCTACATCTCATTCTCAGGGATTTATAAAGGAGAAAAAGCAAATGACAAAAGCATTTAAGGCTGTTTATTGGTGGCAAGAAAGGAAGACAGAGCACTGCTGCTTTTTTTTTTTTTTTTTTTAAACTCTCGGGAGGCACGTAAACTGTAATGAGGGACATAAAAATCTGTGGGTGGATGGATGGATTGACTCATTCTTCAGTCACACTCTTCATCTTTCTGTGATAGATTCTCACAAGTCCTATTTGGATCGATGAGGCAGATCACCTCAAGATGAGGCTTTGGCCTTGAATCATCACTCAGAACTAAGACATCTCACCTCAGACCATCTAAGAAGCCCTCTCCTTGAGAGCTTCTTCTGACAGAAATCTGTAAGTCTGGTGCCTCCTGGGAAGTAGATTGAATCCTGGCTTCTCAATCCATCCACCAGGTGGACTTGCACTTCAAAGTAGAAAAAGTTTGTAAGGTGGTGCAGTCAGGCCTGCTGAGCCCCTTTACATGCTCCTCCCAAATACTTTTGTGACTGCCTTCTTCACCTGTCTGAGTCTCACCTAAAAAAAAAAAACTCCATTCAGGGTCATTTGACAGCTGTTCTGGTTCTCTTAAGCTGGGTGAAGGAACACCAGGGTCTCTGTAGCTCTATTACAGGTTCATGTGAAAATGACACTCTAAGAGCACTCAATTAAAAAATCTTCTGTCATAGTATATTAATGTGTGTCTGACAAAGCTGATGAAATCTCTTTTTGAAACATTGAGTTCCTGTGAGCTTAGATTTCTTACATGGAAAGTCATTTTCACATGGCAATGATCATAGAAATGTAAGGGTGGAAGGGACATTAGGAGGTCATCTAGGCCTTCTCCCCATTTCAAGGTAGGAATTAAGTATACCTAGACCATCCCTGACAGGTGTTTGTCTAACCTGTTCTTAAGAATCTCCAGAGATGGCAATTCCACAGGCTCCAATGCTTAAATATCCTTGTAGTGAGAGAGTTTTTCCTAATATCCCACCTAATTCTCTCTTGCTGCAAACTAAGCCTTTTGATTCCTGACCTACCTTCAGGGAGCACGGAAAACAATTCAACACTATTCTTTAGAACTGCCCTTAACGTGTGAAGACTTATGAGGTCCTCCCTGAGCCTTCTCTAATTTAAACATCCCCCTTTTTCCCCTCTTCCCTCATATGTAATATTTTCTGCACCTCTTATCATTTTTGTTGCTCTTCTGGACTCTCCAATTTGTTCCCAACTTTCTTTACACATGGTGCCCAACCTGAACAGTTGTTTGGTGGTTGGCACTGAAAAGCTCTGCTGTCACTGGATGACCTGGGGTGAGCGTGATCCGTCCCCTGGTTTCTGTGCAGACCTCTATCTCACAGCCCACTACTCATCTTGGTTGCTGGGTCGAGTGATTTTGGCCCTAAATAAATAATGGTTAATGGAAAGAAATAAATGGTGTGTGTATAAAACACAGATCTGCTCTGCCTAAAATAAAGGTGAGATGTTTCAAAATACTTAGCATTGGCCTAACCTGACTAACATTGAAATCAATGGGAATTTCACCACTGACTCCAGCAGAAAAAAGTAGCCCAAAGCCCACTTGTAAAGCTTTGTGAAAAGATGAAAAAGAACTATTGAACTTCCTTAAATTACCAGGGGTCTGTTATGCTTAACACATAAGCCTTTAGTCTTTCCTTTTATGCAAAAGTTTATCTTTAAGTTTCTCCTTGGAGGACTATTAACTGACAGATTGAGCAACACTTTTTAAACATATCCGTGGAGGCTATGAAACTGATCCCTATCTCATAGGCAAGATTGTACACCCAATGTGTGACCTTGACCTTAAACTCATCAGCAAAACACTTATCTACAACATAGGATTATAAAATGAACCTTTAATTTAGCAACCGTTAAAAAAAAAAAATCAACTGTTCCAAAGTCTGTTGTTAAGTAATAAGAACTAATATACTTTGCTGAATGATTTGCTATAATGAAATCACAGCACTAAAGAAAAAAATCATGTTCAGCTTGTATTTTGGCTTTGAGAAGAAGTGGATGTATATATTGTAGTAATATTACATTTAATCCCAAAGTACTTTTCCAGCTATGCATCTGTTCCTGTACTCCTTTCCTAGATAAAGCTCTCATTGACTTCAGTGGGAGTTCTTGCAAGATTAAGGAACACAGGATAGAACCCTGTGTAGAGATGCATCCAGAGAAGAATCAACAGGACACTAGAGTGACCACCTGTCCTTTAAGGGATGCAGTTTATTTTGTAAGAAATAACTCCCACTTGATTCCTAATGTCCCAAATCTTCGTACCAAGTTAATAGACAGGGATCATCATCCCATATTAGTGACAATTATGACAAAAAAAATTACTAAGGTGCTGTGTAGTCTTTGTTGTGCATAATTTTGTACAACCAATAAAATATCATGGAATTTGGTCCCTTAATAAATTTAGCCTTGAATTACTAATAAAGTTATCCTTTATTTCCTTGAAATGCAGCTGGGCACTCGAAGTTGTCACTTATAAGTAACCTCATTCTGTGTTTCAATTTTAAAAAACCACACATTTAGGTACTTGACCTCTGTGTCTCCAAATAATAACTTTCTCATAATAATGTTAAGTTATCCTATGTCTCTGAATAGGGTAGTGGGGCAAGCAATTGTTCTCAAGACAGCATTATTCTATTGGCAAGGATTATTAGAGAAGCAATGTCAGTTTTCTCTTCTGGGGGGAGAATATTCTTGTCCTCTTGTCACAGCTGGGGTTCACCTAATATTTCTGTCCTTGTTGAAATTGAGAACAAGTGAATGAAGATTGGAAAGATCATCCTTTTTTTTCTTCTAATGGTCTGAATTAATTTTTAGCTTTGAAATCTTTTCATAATCCAGGACCACTCGGTCATCTTCTTTCCTCTCCAGTGATAAAGATGAAATCATTTTGTTGTTTGACCTGAGAGCTTTGTTTTATGCATCTGGTCATATGTATATTAATTCCTGTTGATTTGCAGAATAGTAAAGGTTTTTACACTGGCACATCAGCCCTTCTAATCTTTGTTTTGTTGCTTGAGACCTGGTGACTGTTTTGCCCTTCAGCAGAAACTTCTGTTGTTTACTGTTGCGGTTGAGGAAAAAGTTAGCAATGGTCTCTCTCAACATGTGTAAAGATTAATCTACTTAAATTAGGGACAGATATAATCCTAATTAGCAGACAACCAAGATTTAAAAAAAAAAGCACAAGCATGTTATAGTTAAATACAAAAATTCAATTATGCCTTCTAGAAAGCCGAGCCACCCACCCCTACGACAGTGGTTGGAGCAGTTATGCCTTTTGAAAAGATCAAATGTCTTCACTGGTCTGAGGGGGTGAACATGCAGATGTAACTCCATGCTCCTCCTGTCACAGTAAAGCAAGACGGGGTTGCAGGGGGATGGATGGGGCCATACCGATGTGTCACAGGGTTCACTGGCCACAAGTGGCACTTCCTTGCGGTCATCCTGGGGATTAGCTCTGGCCAGGTGTTGCGCACTCCTCCGGCAGCATCTTTCCCACCATCCTCTTGTCTTGCGGCTCCTCTCACTTCAGGAACTGCAACCTCCTCTTTGTGACTTGGCCCTATGGCTGGGTCACTATACACGTTCTCCCCTCTTCTGGGGTATCAAAATCCCACTTGACAAATGGGCTCAGACAGTCTTTCTGTTCGCTGCCCCATTGGTACCACTTTGTCAGTGGCTAGGAGGGGGACCAGAGCCCAACCTCTACTATGGGTCCTGTCTCAGGGACTCTCTCATCAGCAGCCATGGTTTGACCTACCCCATACCTTGCTGCTCTTTCCCCTGAGCCTTGCCTATCTCTCTCTGTCTCTCACCTTTCTCTGAACTTGCCAAGCCACTGAAAACGCCTTCCCTCTAGCCCCTTCTGTTGCTAGTTTACTATTTTATATAAGCCCCAACTGTTCCTGCCCAGCTGAACCTATTCTACTTAAATCCCTGTCTCTTTCTCCAGGAGCAACCTGGACAGTTAATTGGCCCACTTAACCCCCACATCGGGCCTGGAAGAGTTAAGATGGCTAACATCCCATCACACCATGGCCACTCCAATATACGCACTGGAACCACTATAGCTGCCAACAGTGCTGGCCTCCATCCCTATGAGTGGGAACCAGACTATCCATTCTTCCTCCCTGGGTGTCCAGGGGGAATACAAATCTCTCTGTGCTCATCCCACCTCTAGCTCACCTGCACAGGAAGGACATAATTTATAGGGGCTCGTCAACATTTTTCCATCTTAACTTAAGTGTGAAAAGAAGCTTTGTGATTAAGCTCAGGAAGAGTATGCCATGCACAGGGGGCTGCCTTGTAAAAATCACCAACGTGAGAAACTGACAAATGGGCAGAGAAAATTGGGGACATTGGCAGAGCAGAGAGGACAGTGATGGAGACATAAATCTTGGCCAGGGAAGATATTTGGGGTTGCGGCAAGGGAGAAGGGACATGGAGAGCTTTTTATGTCTCTAAGGCATGTATAACAAAGATTTCAAAGCACCAGGTATGAATGTATACTAGAAATATATTACTCTTTCTGTACTTCACTGAGGTCACTGATTCACAACACAGCAGTTCAAAAAGGAAACCAAAAGTGTTAAGTTCAGTGAGTCAGTTTTGTGTCAATATCTGTTTTTTGTGCTCTTGAATTTATCCTTGACGGCAAAGTAAGTTTTGTATAATATACTTGCTATGGGGCTACTATCCTACACAGCTATGTTAGTTTTCTATCTGGTGTATGAAATCTGGTTATGAAACTAGTAGGTAGGGAGAGAGATTTCCCCAAAAAAGATCTGTCATTCTCTTCTTGTCCTATTTCTTACTATCTTGCTCTTTCTCTGTAGGAGCCAAGAGAATATTATATTTGCAAGAGAAGGAAGAAGATGGGGTTTCAGTATTCATTCAGAAAAGGAGCTGAAGCAACACGATCTAATACATTTTCAGAGCAGTTTAGGAACACCGTGAATCAGACAACTTTTTTTTCCTCAGTTCTGGATTCCCCTGAGAAAAGACTTATCCTGTTATGCGATCATTTTGTGACATGCATAAATAGAGGCGTAGAGTGACACCACCAAACTTTTACTAGTAAAATAACTGGTCCTTCAACTTGTCTCTGGAGATTGAATAAAGCACTTTTTTAATTTTTGGAAAGATGATAAGCTTATTTTAAGAAGTATTCATTAATGTAAGTAAGTTTGTGAGATACTTTTATTAACATACAACTAAAGGATATTGAATATCACTATGCATATCCCTAAGAAAACTTGTTTAAAGTGCAGCTGAAGTTAAAAGGTCACATGAATGACCTGACGTAAGGATGCAACCGAAACATTCTATCTCAGAGAGAAATCAAAGGAGCAGAACTTTCCGATGCTTAAGACACTCTTGTGTTTTTATGCCACCGTGTATAAGAAATTATCATAATTACTTGTTTTTGTTGGGTAGTTACTAACAATTTCAAGGATGTTGTGATGGTAGGCCTTTGTGTATGCGTATTAGTGCCCTTCATTAAAACAGGATAGACCTATGATGGGTAATGGTCCCATCCACTGGTGCCATTAATATCCAACATTAAGCAGAAGCATGTGACTGAGAGCCACTTCTTTCCTTTTATTTGTACTTGCCAATAATCTTTGTGAAACCTCGAATGCATTTTACCAAATAAAATGTAACTGACAAGTGTCTGATGAGAGCTCTATCTTTTTGAAGCAGAGAAGAGCATGGAGTGATTTCCTCCCCTTCCCCTACACTTTTCCAACAAATTTGTGGG
Organism: Mesoclemmys tuberculata; assembly: GCA_007922155.1. NCBI lineage: Eukaryota > Metazoa > Chordata > Testudines > Chelidae > Mesoclemmys > Mesoclemmys tuberculata. Next base: position 99,185,469 of record ML675603.1, on the reverse strand, counting down.
TAAAACCGACAGATGACCAAAATGAAAAAAAGCGAAGCGTAAGAGAGCAGAGCTCGACCCTGTCATTTACCTCTGCCTATCCCATTTAGAATAGTGAATAACTTACGCTGCCTTGTAGGCTGGTGCCCCAGTGTGTCAGCATCCCCCTTTGGTCAGACAGGCACTACAGAATCTGCGTGGATCAGAGGGGTTCTCAGCCCCCCTTTCTTCTCTCTGTGTTTATAGTCTCATAGACTCATAGGTCAGAAGGGACCAATATGATCATCTAGTCTGACCTCCTGCACAAGGCAGGCCACAAAACCCTACCCATACACATATATAACAACCCCGAACCCATGACTGAGTTATTGAAATCCTCAAAAGTGAGATTTGAAGACCTCAAGCTGCAGGGAATCGATCAGCAAGCGACCCGTGCCCCACGCTGCAGAGGAAGGCGAAAAACCTCCGGGGCCTCTGCCAATCCGCCTCGGAGGAAAATTCCTTCCCGACCCCAAATATGGCGATCAGCTAAACCCCGAGCATGTGGGCAAGACTCACCAGCCAGCACCCAAAAAGGAATTTAATTCCTGTCTCACTGGGCTATATGGGTTTCCCCTTACGTTGGTAGGGATTACCTGGGCTTTCCCTTCAAGGGGCCTGGCACCCCTTTTGATCTTACGTCCCTGTAAAGAGGTAGGTAGGGGAACTCAAGCCTATCCGCACCACTGGGTTTCAGCTCACGGCTCTTAAACCAGGCCAGTAAAATCTGTCCTCCATAATTCTCCTGCTATACCCTGAGCTCCTTCCTACCTCCCTTGGTTCTGTTAATTTCTCCTGCCTTGATTCTGCTCATCCCCTCTTTGAGTTGTTGTCACTCTGGAGCGGCTTCTTATGAGCTTGCTGGGAAGACTTTCTTTCTCTGGCCTGCTTGCTCATCTGGCAGCTGCCCCACCCCACTGCTTCTTCACTCTTGTTATTCTTCCAGCTGCTGTAAGGCTGCTAATCGGTACCGGCCAGCAGCTCCTGCGCTCACTCTTGGTTGCGAGGCTGGTGTGGCGTATGTACATCCCATGACAGGGCACCTCACACTGAGGTTGGATCAAAAGTGGATAAATGAAAACAGTTAACTAAAAGGAAGCCTCTGTTCTTATGGTGCTGACTTGCGTGAAACTAAGGATTTTACCAGAAATGATCTTCTTTTCTTCAGAAATTGTCTTCCCTTCATATCAATTTTGAATGGAATATTTATATAAAAGACTGATCAAATAGTTGAAAATATCTGAATGCTGCAGAGAGATAATGGTAGAAAGGCTGCAATTCTTAGTACTGCTGTCCAAGAGAACATATCCAGGAGATATAAAGGGTACTTGTGTTTGGTTCACTTTCCCAGTTTTCAAACTGACATTCATATGCGAATGTATGGGAATTACTGTACTCCGCGGGAAAACTATATTACTTGAGCATCACGTATTCAGTGCTTGCAAACAAACAGATGAAACATTTGATTAGCTAGCAACAGACTTTAAATGCTGTCCATAAACAATGTGAACATCTTAGAGGTGATGTTTCTTGCTAGAGTGTCATAGGGGATCATTAGAGATAAGAAAAGAACGATCATCGGCACACCTTAACTACAGAAGTGTAGTGACAGATATGTAGCGCTGCAGAAACTGTACAATAATAGAAATAGAAACTGATTGATAGTTTGCATACCAAGCTGTACTAAAAGACCATGTAACATTAGTCTAAAGCAAACAAAAGCAAATTGCAAATATTTAACACCTAAGTGAATTTTATTTTGGGAGGTCCAAAACTGATCCAAGTGGTATAAGACGCCAAAAAATTATGTAAAATACAATAGGCACAATACAAAATAGTGGGACATATGACATTAAAACAAGCAAAAAATCCATGTAGAAACTGCTGAAAGTTCATGAGAAGCTGTATGTAATAAAACAAAAATGGAAAAACTAGGGCAGTGACCCACCTGAATTGTCATGATGCCTGGGATGGTGCATCCATTTAGACTGGATTTGTTAAGTTGTTCTCCATTCTACTGCTGAATGCTGTTCAAGTCTTGACTAGTTCTTTGTCTCAATTCCCCCCCACCTAGAAAAGAGGACAATAAAAGATGATTACCTCAAATTTTGAGGATTAGCTAGTTTGTAAAATGTTTTAAGAACACCAAGTACTAATGTGGTTTTGTCCATCTTAATATCTGTTCATACTTGCCAGGGAAAGAGCATGAAGGAAAGGGGCAAAACCTGTGAAAGCGTGTAGGAATTTTTTTTCCAGTGTGGGTTAACTAACTGCACAAGCCATAGTTTTCAGTGGAAAACCACTGGGTGTATGGTTGTCCGTCTGTTTTTGGTGGAGTTCATGTGTGTGTCTCGAAATTATTGAAAACATTGTGTATTTATCCTTTAGTGGGCCAAATTTATCACTAACTTCAGCAGTTATGCAAAGTTCAAAATAAAGTGAAACCCATGTTTCTATGCAGATTAGGATTCTAGTTAAATGTAATTGTATGCGGAAAGTCACTCTGAAAAAATTGTTCTGTGGAACTTCATGTCTTTCAATGACTTCCATATCTAATTGGCTCAGTTCCTAACAGTCAAATATTTTTTCTAACTACTTCGATCTGAAAGTCAAGCATGTTCTTTCTGACTTGTGCATCACCTCCAGTAATGTTAGTATTTGAAATTTAGTTAATAATTCTGTCATGCATGTCATCAGTGGAACAGCAGCAAGTTCATATACTCTTAGTTTTATTAGCCATAACAGCATTGTAGAGCCAACAAGTATTAAAGCACGTCTTCTGGGTTCAAAGTAAGTACAGGACCTGTAACTCAGAGTACAAGGGAACAGGCCAATTTTAGATAGCCACTTTTTCAACCATTTCTTTAAGATTTCATACTGTAAAATAAACTTTTAGATAATGAAGGGAACACTGATCCCCAATTCAGCAGAAGTTTAAAGTCCCCAACATGCCTGCAAAATGCAGCGTCTGAGCTGGAGGGATGAAGTGGCAGGATGGGAGCCCAAGGGAAAAAGTAACATCTTTATATTATTCTCTCCTATGGCACAGGCTGCCCTCTTACCAGCCACTTCTGTCCCTCTGACAGGTCATTTGCAAGTAAATAACTCCCACCACATAATTTGGGAGATGTTTAAAATCTTGTTTTGGTTTTTCAGTTAGAAAATGAGTTTGGAGTGGCCTCTAGGCCCTGGACTGCTGCTTGAAGCCAAGCCAGACTTATAGCCCTCAGGCAGAGGGAGAAAAGACTAATAATCCTTGGGGTTTTGCTAGTTATGACACTGTTCGTTAAAGGGAATTTAATGCCCCAGTATACATTGTGTCACTGTACAGACAGTTGCAAAACTCCAGAAGAGCTGTCTGGGTCTCCTTGATATAGAAACAGGGACATGGAAAGGCAGCCTACTCTTCAGAAAATAGCCTGGGGATATGCAGTGGTGTAGGGAAGAGCATTTCCTCACAGCCCTGCTTATGAAGGGGGAAAACAGGCCAGCTAAGTGCACCCTGATGGCCTGAGAGTCCCCCTGGATGCAGCTGGGCACTTGGCTGTTTTTTTCAGAAGAAAGCACCAGGTAAGGGCATTGGGGTGGGTGTCCCGTGACTTCTGAAAAGTATAACTCCAAGTATGGAAAAGAACAGGGTGTGTCTGTAAGGTGTTACAGTGGTTGCTCTGGAGCTCATTTAAGCTTAAAAAAAAAGTACCATTGCATTAGGGAGAACATTAACGCAACCAATCTCTTGTAAATGTAACCATTCTTTCACAAATGGGGAGTGCAAAAGCGAATACTAAAATATGCCAATCTTAGGGTCAGATAGATAGATAGACACTAAATGTTGAATGTTAATAGCCAGTGATTTTGTTACCTTCTACTGTGGAAGTAGCATGTAAATATGATTACATGTTGAGTGATCAGATGGCAGTTACATGTGTTATAATAACAAAACTCAACTTTGTAGTTTAATGTTCCACTTTGAGCTCCTTTAAAGAAGTCGCACTAAGGAGGCAGTAAGAATAAATGCAGAAATGGGTAATTAGAATCTCTTCATAAAAAGCCCTTTAATTATAGTAATCAAAGTGCCCATAATGTCTTTAAGAGCAATCTGTTTTTACAAGGACCTCATCAGAATAGTGTCTGAGTACTTCACCTGGATAAGATAGACAACAATCAGTAACATAACCTTCTTGAGTACAGATAAAAATGGAGAGAGCTCCAGTATCCTTTTTAGTTTCTCACAGGAATCTTTAGAAAATGTATTCACACCAGTTAGTTTTGTTTTAGGTCTCTCTCTGGAGACAGTCAAAAGTTTTGGTGTTTTTTTCCCCCATGGGGTGGCAGAGAATGGAAATTCAGAAAATAAAATATTTCAGCCAAAAATCTAAATATTTTCTACAGAAATCAGACACCTTTATTGAAAAATGTTCAGTTTTCCAATGAAAGTCCATTTTGGACCAGCCCTTAGAACCACCCCTCAGGGAACAACCGGTGTTATGAAACTTGGGTCTAGGCTGAAAGGAATGAGAGAAAAGAAGAGGACAATAAGGAAATTATTCTTAATATGGCTTAGTGGGAGGCTTACTTTGGTAGCCATCAATGGAGTTTTGCCACTGTAAAACAGGAATGGGCTCCCATAGAACAGAATGGCTTATGCTTTCACAGGTCTGGATTTGAAAAACCACTTATTTTTAGATTATCTTGGCTGTATGTATCTACCCTGACTATATGTATCTGTTTTTAAGTAAAGTATTTGTTCTGTTTCTCTAGATATGCAGTGTTGCCAGTTCTCCTGATTTTATTGCAAGTTTCACAATATTGAGAGCTTTCCATGAGGCATACAGAACTAGAACTCTGTGCAGTTGGGTGAGATTCTCAGTTTGAAAACAGGACCTATGTGCCCTCGAGAGGCTCAAAAACCAGAAAGCAAATAAAAAGAACTCCAGATGACCATTTTAAAGCCAATCTTATGATGTTGAGGGACCTGAATTGTGGCTTTTGCACTCTGGGAGCAGGCAATACTATACATGAATAAAAGCTTGGTTAAAGTCAAAATGCACTTAAAAGACCCCAGGGGGCAGGGATCATGTAATCTTATGTGTTTGTATTGCACAATGGCATCTACTATCCTGTTCATGCCTCTAAGAGCTACTCTAATGTACATTTTTGTCAATAATAATAAATCCCTGAAAATATAATTCAACAACATAAAGTAACCCTAAGATGATATAGGGCACCAGGAGAAAAACAAGGAAGTTTCAGCCTATGGCAGGCTCCAGTGAAAGTGACAGGCAGATGAATATGCTACCAGTGGATACAAAATAATAATAATACGTAACTCTTATGTTCTCAGCAGGAGCTAGCAATGTTCATTACAGAGGAGGTCAGTACCTTATACCCATTTCACAGAGGAGGAAACTGGGGCACAGAGTGATGAAGTGATTTGTCCCAGGTCACTAAGCTGGCTAATGGCATAGCTGGGAATAGAACCCAGTGCCTGTCTAGTGCTCTTTCTACTATGCCACACTGCCCTTCTCAAAAAAACAAGATACGTTTTTTATAACTGGAGTAATAAAACTCAGAATACATACTGCAAGTCCAACCTAAGTGCCACTTGTGAGCATTAATGTGAAACTTAGAAAATACACCTAGTTTGGCAGCATTTTTTAATTGTGTGACAGAAAATGGCTCTCAGGCTGCAAAGAAGCAGTCCATTTGAAGCAATATCTGACTTCTGAGCATCTATGCTCTAGCACTTCTCCTGTTTCCTTAGCAGCCAAGAGCCTTAAAAAGAGAGAGTGAAATTATTTCCTCTCATCTTTTCCTAAGGCAGTCACGATAGTTTGTTTTCAATCACACATTTTTCTTTTCTCCTGTCTTCTCTTCCATTCCCTTCTCTTGTTTTTGGTTTTATCGTGGCTGTTGAAAAGCTAAATCAAAGAAGTGAGTTTTACATTTCCTTCTGAAGGCAGAGAGATTTGTGGTCATTCTAATTTCCTGTCATTAAGAGTTCCAACTCCTAGGTACTTCTCCAGATGTCACAGTTTCTTAGCACCCAATTGCTTCTGAACTGTAAAGCTTCACATCATTGTATGATGTGGGGAAAGCAGGAAGAAACACAAACCAAAATAGGGAAAGAACAAGTTGAAGAATATTTAAATAAATTAGATGTATTCCAGTCAGCAGCACCTGATGAGATTATCCAGGGTACTTAAGGAACTAGTTGAAGCAATTTTGGAAACATTAGCAATAATCCTTGTGAGTTCATGAAGGCCAGGTGATGTCCCAGAGAACAGGAGAAGGGAAAACATAGAACCTATCTTTAAAGAGGGGAACAAAGAGGACCCAAGAAATTGTAGACCAGTCAGCCTAACTTGAACACCTGCAAAGAGACTGGAACAATGATTAAACAATCAGTTTCTAAGCACCTATAAAGTAATAGGGTAATAAGTAATATTTAGTATAGATTTGTGAAGAATAAATCATGCCAAACCAACCTAATGTCCTTGTTTGACAGGATTACTGGTTTACTGGATAAGGGGATGTAGTAGATAAGATAAGATATATCTAGATTTTTAGTAAGGCTTTTCACACAGTCCCACATGACACTCTCACAAGCAAATTAGGGAAATGTGGTTTACATGAAATTTCAATAAGGTGAGTGCATAACTGGTTGAAAGATTGTACTCAAAGATGGTTGTATCTAATGGGGTCCAGCAGAGGTCTGTCGTGAGTCCGGTACTATTCAATATTTAAATTAATTACTTGGATAATTGAATGGAGAGCATGTTTATAAAATTTGCAGATGACACCAAGCTGAGAGGGTTTGCAAGCATTCTGGAAGACAGGATTAGAATTCAAAACAACCTTAACAAATTGGAGAATTAGTCTGAAATCAACAAGATGAATTGCAATAAAGACAAGTGCAACATGCTTCACTTAAGATGGAAAAATCAAACACCTTATACGACAGGGGAAAGCTTGCTAGATTGTTGTGCTGCTGAAAAGGATCTGTAGTGGATCACAAATGGAATATGAGTCAACAGAGGGATGCAGTGGTGAAAAAAGCTAGTATCAATCTCGGGTGTATTAACAGGAATGTCATATGTAAACCAGGGAATAAATTGTACTGCTCTACTGAGCACTGGTGACGACGCCTCAGTTAGAGTAGTATGTCCAGTTCTGGGTACCTCTATTTTGTCCACATCTTTCCTATTGTGGGGGTCCAGAGGAGATGAAATCTTTTATCATTTTTGTTAGAAAACCTGACCTATGAAGAAAGCTTTAAAAACCTGGGCATGTTTAGTCTTGAGAAAAAAAGACTGTGAAGTGAGCTGAGAAGTCTTCAGATATGCTTCTGTTGGTTTCCATGTTCACTGAAGATAAGACAAGAAATAATGGGATTAATTTGCAGCCAGGGAGATTTCAGTTAAATATTAGGAAAACCTTTCCATCTATAAAGATAGGTAAGCACTGGAATAGGCTTCCAAGGGAGGTTATGGGATCCCCGTCATTAGAGGTTTTGAGGAACAGGTTAGACAGACACCTGTCAGGGATTGTGTAAGTATACTTGGTCCTGCCTCAGCACACGGGGGCTGGACTAGATGACCTCTCAAGGTCCCTTCCAACCCTCCATTTCTATGATTCTAAGAGTAACTGCAGTCTCCTATTTGCACAAGCTTCACTCTTGTGGCTTATACTTTCATCCTTATTGAGGAATGTAGCTTCCAGGTAAGGTGGTCATCACAAACACAGGTGCCCAACCTTATTACACAGGAGGGCCATATAAACCTAAGCACAACCTTGTGTTGGCCAAACAGATTCTGCATATTTTAATAAGAATTCAAGTCCTGTATTGATTTATATTTTAAGTTCACCTTGTTTCGTATGTATTTAGATAGGTTGTTTCTATGTACAGTATTGTCTATTTACACACTTGTATAAACTAAAAAGATGTAAACATGAGGACAAAATGCTAACAAATTGGTCATTAGTATATTGTGGTGAAGCAGGCTGCAGGCCTTATAAAATGCTTTGGTGGGCTGGGTATGACCCACGGGCCATAGGTTGGGCAACCCGGACCTAGAAAGAGGCAATCTCTGACAGATTCTCAGTCAGTTCTTTGGCAGTCTTTGGAGATTATCCCAAGGATCTTTAATTTGACCAGTATTCTTAGACAGAGTTATGTGCAAATTACTGATAAAAAATGAAACAAAACAAGCAAACAAAAAGGCTGCTTTAAGAATAAAACTGACCTACAAGCAAAATATAGATGTGTGCCCTTCATATTCCAAAAAAAAAAAAAAGAAAAGAAAAGAAAAGAAAAGAAAAAAGGCCTCAAAGTCTCTTTTTCCTACTATTATTTTTACTTTAGGAAAGTCAGGTATGATCTCTCTTTGTTTTGCTGGAAGACTTTTGCAAGTCTTAGACACGTGAATCAATGAAGAGTCAACCTATGGAATTCTCTTCAGGAATAGGTCATAAAGATAAATTGTTTGGATGGATTTTTAAATAGGTCAGGATAATTTTATGATCAGTAATAGTATTTGAAGCTATTTAAATTAAGATAGTACAAGGGAAATCAAACCTGTTGTTTCTGGATGTACAATAATTACCTGCAGATGTTTTACCCACTCGTTCATTGCAGTGTACATTTGATGAAATGCAATGGAGAAGTGGGTGGAGTGAACTATTGGCCTTCTTGTAAATCATTAGGGAATAGTCTTAGTTAAAGATATCTAGGATCCAATCCCCTTTAGCAATTCCTATATAAAGGTTGGGTTGTGTGTTTTTTTGAAAGAATGGTTACTGCTGAAGCATAGGGCTGGAGGAATAGAATTTGTATGAGAAAAAGGACAGCCCAGAATTAAAGTGTGATTTTTTTCCTCAGATAACTTAAATTCTTAAACATTCTGTATAACAAAGCCGTGTGTGTGAGAGAGACTTTTAAAGATACATATTCTTTCCCTGTTTGCCTCTTGTTATTGAAGGAGGTCTTGGCGCTGCTCTACTTGTGCTTGGTGGGGGAGACAATTCTCATTAGAATAATACCAACTGGATTTCACTCTTGATGAATAAAAAAAGTTGATGGAACTCACCAGCCAGCAGGGTCAGCTAAACAGAATATTTGTCTGAAGTAATTATAATATTATCTACATTTACACAGTTTCCGTACACAATTTGCATTGACTTTAGTAGTAGTTTTGTATGTTGAACAACTGCAAGACAGGACCCATTTGGTAAGAAATTACGTCTCAGTTATTTGTGGCTAATGGCTCTCAAACTGTACCAGTGATGCGCTATCAGTATTTTAATAAAACGTTTCATCTGCACCTTTGCTAAACTCTGCATAACAGGAATACGAGTTTACAGAGAAGAGAAGTGAGAGACTGCAAAATCAGCTTTTGCATTTTAAATGAAAGCACGTTCTCATAAACAGACCCAAAGAAGGAAGAGACGTATCTGAGCAAACGAACTGGCAGTGATATAAGTTGCACTTTACTGGAAATGTTTATACTCTGTTCCTGAAGAATACACTGAGTATATAGACTGTACAGTTATGTTGAACTGGTGGATTGCGTAGTGCAGAGAAAAAGGGATCTTCTGCAGGGACTTTTATTTTAAAAAAACAAATTGGTCACGTATTGCAATCTAATCTATTTCAAAGCCAAAATATTTTATTTTTATTAGTACATTTTTGAACCTAAGGCACAAGTCATCTCTGACAAGTTAGATTTAGCAGTGTCCAGTGATGGGTTGTCTGCATCAGAGGCAGAGAGATCTTCCTAATGTTTCTTTTGATTTGGTGCCAGAATTTTAATAAAGTCCCCTGGAAACTCTTGGAAGGCTCCCTTCAGCATATCACTAATAGAGTGGGTTGTTTCTCCCATTCAGCACTTTACATTGTTTATCCTTTAGTGAAGAAGAATCTTAGTTTCCAAGTTTTCTGTTTTAGATTTTTTTTTAAGCTCCTTTGCCAGTTACAGTGGACGATCATGTTATAAGCATAGTTAATAGGTCAGTTACAAGGCACAAACTGATAACAATTGCTTTACGAGAAACAGAACATAATGTAAGCCAATTTATCTTCCTTAGAAAGTTATACCAAGTTGGCATTTAATTCCATGCTTCTCTTTCTTAGTAAAAGTTCAGCAGAAGTTTGAGAAAGGAAGTCCAAAGTCAGTTCTCGGGAGAGAAGACTAAATACATTGTACAACAACTCACGTGTCTATGGATTTTTAACTTGAGTTAACATAATGGGTGCTAAGCTCCTACAAAGAATCCATTTTCAGACATTGTGTACTTTTTAAAAAATACTGGGGGTGTCTTTCTGTTCCTTGAAACTGCAAATTAAAAATTGTAACTATATTTCTAGAACTGTATGGCATTCTGTATAGTTAGTTAAATGGGAATGCTTCTTTAGAGGAATGGTAAACAGCAGGAGCTTTTCATTAATTGTTATTCTTTTACATTTCTGTTGTCCCTAAATATCACAGCCTGGTTGGTTCCCATTTTGTTATGCATGGTACAAACATATGTAGATTTGGCAGAATTTGATTTTTGTTTTTGTATGATTGACGGATAATATCAATATTTACTTTGAAACATTTATTTTTATCTATTAAAATGTTTATAGTTGTGGGAAATTATGGAAGGGTCAGACAATAAGGGGGTCAGACAATTATTTAATGACAGTAGACATAAAGTTAAAGCTTTATAACCATTAAACCATAAAGTGTTAATATCACATGTCAAAATATACAAAGCAAATATCCTTAAATCAAATTCTAATAAGTTTCCAAGCAGCATTTTTCTTACTTTGCTTAACTGTAAATTTTGATTATTGACAACTTTTTTGTCGGTGTGTGTATAGTGAAATTGATGCTTACCGACATTGTCCAATAAAAATCTAATCCTTCCAAGACTGTTGCTTTGACTATTCAGCTAGAAGAAGGAAAAGAAACGGTAGAGAACTGTTAACATGGCATTAGATATTCTCCGTCATGTTCATCACATTAGCAGTTTTATTGTACGTGAGAGCTCTTTAAAATATGCATTAGACGAAAGTATTGTTGAAAAAGATTACTGATTTTTGGAGCTTCAAATATTTTTGGAGGAGGGGAGGAGCAATTTGAGATGTCTTACTTAGACCTGTTTTGCAAAGAGTGGGTGCTCAGCACTTTCTGAACACCAGGGGCCATTTCAGGTGTCTTCAGTTGAGCCCCCCCCCCAATCGCTTGTCATTTCTGAAAATCTAGGCCTGTAGCTATTATTTTTAATACAAAAACCTATCTTTATAGCTAGAATTATTTAATGATTTTATGCTTCCTTTGTTCGTAATTCTTATCTACTGCTATTTATTATTTTCCAAAACTTAGTTTGGTTCCCCCTCACAACTGCCTTTTTATAGTAGTTTGTAAAATTGCTTTTTTACAGCGTCTGTGCATTTAACAAGAAATGTTTAGACAGGGTAGATTTTAGACTCTACATGCAGTATTTTTCAAGTATTGCTAAAAATGAGCAGAAATTACAAATTAATATTAACCTTAATGACAAATGAGCAGCTTTAAAATGCAAATGCTCAGCAACTGTACGCATAAAAATGCTCTCTTGAGCAGCATATACACTCCTTTTAGGTCCTGTACTATTATAATTGAATTGAAAAACAAATTCAACAAAAAATACATATTTGCACTGTAATATTAGGGCTTACTCTAAAACGTAGACATACATATTATGCCATGATATCACTTTTAGCTATAACAGGCTAGTCTCTGTGAGGATGCATTTGAAAATTAGCCAACTAGAAATTACTTCAGAAATTAGCAAATTACTACCACTTTTCTGCTTGTGAAAACATTTCTCATTATTAATTTAAACATTCATTATCACATGAACAATATTCAGCTCCATGGAAAGTCCTGTCCATTGTGATATCATTGTTTCAGGTTACCAGGACAATTCTTGCATTTTTTTGGTAACTCTTCCGTGCTTCGTTTGCCAACCAACGTGAGGAATGAGGAATCCATTTGCTTATCAATCTATTTCGTCCAGTACTGCACCTCCAGAAGAGACATCTTTTCAGGGAGGCAACGTACGCTGGTGAACAGGGCAAAGCCAGTGGCTCAGGAGACCTGAGTTCCAATTTTAGCTTTGCCACTGGTCTTCTATATGATTTTGGATTATTTAACAACTTCCTTGTGCCTCAGTTTCCACATCTGTTTAACAGGGAAAAGGATACCTTCGTATTCTTGCCTGTTGGTTTGTGATTTGCAGATGGAAAAATACTATACATATGCCATATATTATTTATTATAGTCTGGTGAACGTCCTACATCCAGAATATATGCTCTTTTCCTTGATGTTTGTCTGACATTACACACTTTAATTTGCTTTGTATTCACACTCTTCTGATTCCAGTATTCAGCCATTTTATAGGTGCCCTCATTGCTTGTACTTTCTGGTTGAAGTCCTTGCCTTCTCCCTGTGTGGTAGGCTGAGAATGAATAAACACACGGGTTGGTTACATTACTCTCTACACATAGGCCAGCTGTGTGTGTCTGTCGGGGACAGGCATCCCCGCATCCCACTTTGAGGGTGTAATTGCCTAGTGTTGTGAGGCAGTGTGACCCAACAGCCAGTCAGTATCAATGCCTGGTGGAGCATGGCAGTATGGTTCAACAGCCAGAAGCAACAGCAGCCCTGGCGTCACGTCTCTGCAGCCTAGTGGTCAGAGTCAACAGTAGCCCTACGGTCGGGGCGATTTGAGCAAGTAGTCTCTAGCTACAGCAGGGGTTGATGCCTCTCTGCAGTCTGATGCTTAGGTAGTGGTTTTCTGTCACCCCAAGGGGACTGGCAGGACAGGTAGGGGGACACTGTTCCGCCTGACTCTACCACATCCCAGCCAAGGGCCTTGTCCGTGGCAGGGGTGTCATCATCCTGGTCAGCAGGGATCTTACCTCAACGCGCTGACAGTCTCAGGCAGGAGATACCACTTGCCCCATCTCCCTGGGCTGTGCCTTCTGTTGTGGCGGCCCGGGTCTGATACACAAAGACATAGTGGTGAAAAGGGACCATTATGATCATCTTGTCTGACCCATAACGCAGGCCACAGAACCTCACCCATCCACTCCTGTAATAGACCCCTAACCTATGACTGAGTTATTGAAATCCTTAAATAATTATTTGAAGATTTCAAGGTACAGAGAATTCACCAGCAAGTGAGCCGTGCCCCATGTTACAGAGGAAGGCAAAAAAAGACCCAGGGCCTCTGTCAATTTGCCCTGGGGAAAAATTCCTTCCCAACTCCAAATATAGCGATCAGCTAACCCTGCGCATGTGGGTAAGACTCACCAGCCAGACACCCAGAAAGAATTCTCTGTAGTAACTCAGAACCCCGTCTAACATCCCATCACAGGCCATTGGGCATATCTACCGCTAGCAGCCAAAGATCAGTTAATTGCCAAATTGTTTCATCGGGGCCTTTGGGTTCCGCAGGGTTGGTAGCTCCCTGGACGTCTGGCTCCGGGTAGCCAGCTGCGGGCGGCCAGTCTCTATTCAGGTCTCTGGTTCCCTCAGCTGGCTGTAGCGTCCTTCCTTCTTGGCAGTCAGCCCCAAATGAGCTGGATTGCTTCCTTTTGTGGTGGGGCAGGAGTTGGAGCATTCCCAGCACAGTCTAAGGAGCGGGACTTCCTCTGCCCATATTGCGGGGTCAGCTCCCATGTCCCTAATGCAGGGTAGGCACACCCCATCACAGTATGTTTTCAGAATGTATTGGAATGGGGAAAAGTCTGAAAATCACTGGAGGAAAAATGGAATCATCTGAAATGGCTGGAGTGGTCTAAAGCACACACATACACAAATACAATATCAAAATGTTTGTGTGCTTCAAAACAACAGGGCAAGCCATTTGTAAACTTTAGATGTTTCAGGCTTTCTCCAGTGATATTCAGACATTTTTCACGCCAGTTGAGAGTCTAACATTGTACAAGCAGATTGTATAATGCTTGATAAAGTAGTACTTTTACAACTTACTCAAGTGAGTAGTCCGTATAGCCCAAATTCAGACCTGGTGTTATTGTCTGCAACTCCATTAAATTCAACAGAGTTGTAACAGCCACTTACTCTAAATATGAATTGGCTCCATTAACTTCAGGATCGGACTCTGATTCTGGTCAGGATATATGGCATGCTTTGTGGGTTTTATTCTCCTTTGTTTTTTCAAGGATTTCTCCCCGATTAACTAAATAAGATATAATTATCACAAATGAAGGTCTGAACTTGTCGCATTGAAGTTAATGACAAAACTCCTATTGACTTTAGGGAGATCAAAATCAAGTCCTAACTCCTAACTTTTTGTGCCACTAGATCTATAAAAACAAACGTCAATAGCTGATTTTGTGATCACGAATTGTGATATTAGGCTGAGAGTTCTGTGATTAGGGAAATTGTGGCGTCGTTGTGATTTTTATCGAGCATGACTATTTTCTTGGAAAATAAATATAGCATAACGTTAATAAGGCCTTTCTCATTGACTCCAGCGAGGATAATTGCTCATGTCAAGCTGTTTATTTTGACTTCTAGTGTTATTAGTGTTCAAAGGAATTCTTTAACTGAGAAGAATCGAACTGGAAGCATGAGTTGGTCATGTGCAGCACACTGTTTCTGTGCATGTACATTTATAGATTTGACACAACATTTTTAGCTGCTTTAATGTAAGACCTGAAAATGAGCAAAACGCTCTGCAGTGCATCTTTATGTTAGCAAAATGAGTTTATCCAGAAGGTCATTTCTGGAAATAAAATTCTGTTTATTTCGTTAGTGAGCCACTATATATCACTGTGCCCATGACATGAACATATCATGCTTTCTCAATTACACTGACATAAATCCAGGTGAACTCCACTGAAGACACAATTCCAAACTCTGTTTTCATGTAAACCCACATGACTTCACTAATCTCAATTGGGTTGCATGGATATAAGTGAAAAGAGAATTGGCTTGAATGACATACATGGGTTTCCTTATTCAAAACAACTTTATCAAGCAGTTTAAGCCCATAATATAACTGATCTTAAAATTGTCTTCTGGTAAGGTATAACCTCATGTTTTTAAGTATATGTTTTTAAAAAAACAAAGCAAACAAAAAACAAAGAAAAAATTCACTGGTTCATTTAAGAAACTTAAAAAGCAAATGTTAATTTTTGTGCAGCATTAAATAAAAATCCCACATTTGTTGTATAAATATTAGAGCGAGTTGGAAATATTTCAGTAAAAAGTTTTTTTTTTTTTTTGAAAAATGCAGCTTTGTCAGCTGAAATTGTTCACTGGATAGGATCAATTTGACAAATTTCTTGAAAGTGTTGACAGTGTCTTGTAGAAGCTTATAACTATTAGCTAGTAAATTATTTTAGTTCTTTTTCCATTGCCCATTGAATTGATTGAAAAAATCGCATTTACTTCAGTGGTCTTTTTGGTAAGGCCCCCTGTCTCTTTCCCACTGATATAAACATGAGAAATTGACAAAGAAGAAATATTTATAAGACAAGTCATTCTTAAGGGTAAGGTATAATAAAGCATAAAAAAACATAAACCATTGTGTACTGCGCTGTACTGTTTGAATCGTGTTTTGGACTTTTCTAGTCTGGTAATTTCTTCACAGTTTAATGGTGCATTAGAATTAACAAGTACTTAGTGTTTGTTTTAACAAGAGTCCCCAATGTCCCTGAGCAGACTATGATGTAAGCAACCATTGTGGGACCAATTTGAATCTCACACCAGTTATACATGTTGTAATTCCATTGACTTCAATGGAGCTACTCTTAATTGACATCGGTGTAAGTAAGATGGGAATCAAAATTTATATTTGAAGCTCCTTCATAGGAAAGTAGGACAGTAGCATGGTTGCCACCTGTCCAGAAACCCCTCCTCCCCCCGATAGGTCCCTACAATGGAAAGAAAAAAGGGGAGAGACACAACTCAGGCTAGGAGAAAAGGTTGTGTATGTATGTGATCCCCATCTTACTTGTTGTTTCCCTAACGTTTGCTATGTGAAGCAACTGAATAAACGTAATTAGAATCTGCAGGGATTTTATTTTATGTTTATATATTTGTATCTGTGTGTATATTCATATCTGTGGAGACCATTTCTCATCTCCTGGATGTCTTGCCTAATGAAAATTAAATAGAAAAGTAACTAAAAGGATTCTGGGCCAGATCCTCATTTGGTGTAAATCGCAGCGTTGCATTGCTGTTGATGGAGCTATGCTGATATATGGCTCTATATATGTTACCTCCATGTCCTGTACCTAAAAGTAGCTTAGTGGAAAAACATGACCAAATAGATACATCTTTCATTAAGCCTTGAAGTTCCCCATATTTGGGGTCTGGATTTCCAGGGGGCAAAATTTCGAGAAACCGAAAATGTCCAGTGGAGTTCACCCTGACCATGGATAGTAGAAGCAACAGAGCATGTTTTATGTAAGCAGAGAGGTTCTCTCTCAGGGTCCAAGGTCAGTTAGGGTCTTCTGTAGAGCAGAACCCATTGGAACCAAAAAGAGCGTTGAGGGTGGTACTGATTTTTTTAATGCCCGTTAATGGCTTATCACATGGACGAAGGCGAGCTGTTCCATTCTGTACTAGCTCCAACAGAATGATTCTCAATTTCTTCAAAGCACTTTGGATCAGATCTATAATGAATATTTTCTTGTACAGTTTGCTTGGAAACTGCGACCATCCCTCAGAGGTATGGACTCTGACAATAGTCCACACCTCCATGACTGCAAGTCTAGCTGAATGAAAGCTCTTTCCTTTGGGCTATGGTAGAGCAACTGAAAGCTTCAGCAGAATGGACCTTGGATCCTCTTTACTCCTGGACCTTAGATCAGACCCTATGTGTCATTGCTGCCAGTTGGGGATCCAGCATCAATAATGGATATGTTAATATCCCCAAACTACAAACTGTATTGGCAACAGCCTGGCAAATAACCCTAGCAAACACCCTCATACATTCAGCCTACTTCTCCTGACTGTCCACATCACTTCAGTACTGAGTCTAAACCATCTTACTTCCACTCATAGCCCTGCCTCTTTCAGCCACCAGAGGAGGCAAGAGTCCATAGTGTCTGTGTTCGGGGGAAAAGGAGAGCTAGATCTGAGAGAGTCACAAATTCATTCCACCAAACAGTTATACTATGATTATGACTTTTGGTCTTTCCAAAAAATATGTGCTGTATCCTATGCCCCAGATGAGGATAATTTTAACTTGGATCCTAAAGTATTTGACTGTGTCCCTTTAATTAAATGCACATTTTGGAGGTTAAATGCAGTACAATATATTTTAGTAAGTGTAGAATAAAAGTAACAGCCCTGCAGCACAATTTTTATTGAAAAAAGACTTTTGGTAGGTAGGATTTTCATTATATAATGCTATGTTCAGGTCTAGTCATTAGCAAGCTGATATTCTCCCTCCACTTGTCATAAATAGTTAGTGAATCTCTCAGCTGTCATGTTATTTCAGTATAAGGAAATGTGGTTTGCTGCAGCATATTATTTTTTCCAGTAAACTTACTTTTCTGATTCCTAAGACACTCCTGGAAAGAGTCTCCAACAACCATTTGAATCTGTGCTGGGAATGGTACCTAATTAGTAGAAAACAAGCTGTAGTGATTAATTTAGGCCAGATATAATAAAGTATTAATGAAATAGCTACACAGATTTATAATTACATTCCTATTAAATTATTGACAATAAGCATAGTATTTTGCTTCTTTTTTGTGAGTGGGAAAATGTAATTTTAAAGTCCGAAGACGTTTTCCTTACTAAAATGCCGCATTCTTTATGGCGCTATTAGAAAATTAGGTCCATATGTAATTCTGCATTAGTATTTGAAAAAATAGTCTAAATAAAGTAGATTAAAAAACCAGTGAGTTGGTACTATTGAAGCTATGTATAAATAATATATATTCTGTGAACTTCAGTGAAGTGAAAGTAATTCCATTTAGTCTTTTGATTAGACTAGTGTGTTCACAGTTAAATAAATGAAGAAGTCTCCTTTCAAGCAACAGATAAGATCAAACTAATGAAGAATAAACATTAAACTGGATCACTATCTGGGGAAATAGCTGCTCACCATATATACTTACACGTGGGAAACATTTTTGTGTAGCTTCCCTGATCTCTACAATGTGTAAACATGTAATTGTACATATAATAAAACATCAGTAGTTCAGAGGTTTTTTTAAAGAGGCTCCCAGTATGGATAATTAAATGTAAATTATAGGTATCTTGTTTTTTTATTCTGTTACAACCAGAGTCTCACTGCAGAAAATCCTGTTGCCAAAGCAGCTGTTGTGTTTTACTTGTGGTCCCAGTTTAAATTGGTGACTAGTTTCAGGTGAAAAAGCTGACATGGGGGATCCTGATATGCTGTGTTAAATTACACACTTTTCAAGCATAGCTAATTCCTGCTATAGGCACTTTTTCCCCCTGACTCCCAGAACTGTGCTGAAGTAGAAAGCAGGAGTTTAGGGCTATGGTTGATGTTTTTCAGCTTTATAATTTTAGAATTCTAGAAATGGGATATGGCAAAACCAGTTAGTTCATATAATTGATCTCATAGTGTCTGACAAAAGTGTTCCCTACTATAAATTCTCCAATATTAGTTCAGCTGAGTTTAAATCACTCTAGTGAAAGGGCTTCCTCCATTTCCCATTGGAAGCTCTTTCACTAACAAATTCCTTATTGCTCAGTTTCTCTTTTTTCTTAGTTTCTGACTTCTTAGACCACCTTTGACTATTTCCTTTCTTTTCTTGAGGTTTTACATAGTGACAAGAAATCACCTACAGTCTGATCCTGACAAAATAATGTCATTCATCAGTGTAAGCAAATTACTTCCCTATCCACAGATGCCATGGTTGTCAGCACGGACTGAACCCAGTAACTCCAGCACCAAAATACACACTTCTACCACTTCAATTAAAGAATAATTCAATTCTTCCATTAGTAGCAGGTACTTATCTTTGCTGGAGCTTGCCACTGTAGTGAAATATTGCCATACACTCTAAACTAGTGTATGATAAAATCTCATCACCAACAAGAAATGGCTATTGGAAAGCAAATTTTTTATCAGTATGGCTGAGGAAAACTACATTAGCCAGTGAAGTGCTGTGAGATCCACTAATGAAAAGTGCTGTATAACAGCTAGATATTATATTGGTTTCTCCTTTGTGTCCTTTACTGTCGCTTGCCCTCACTAGTTGTTACGCAGGAGTTTTTATTATGTACCAAAGTAATTTGTTTAATCGGTGGATGCTTTCATTTGTAAACCTTACAATGTTTATTTTGATATTCATATGAAAGGAAGCATTTCCCTTTTATCTTGAACTTGTTTTCTGAATGTTCTGGAGACCAATAAAATATTTTTTAAAAGGGCTTTCATAGCACTGGAACGGATTACCTAGGGAGATAGTGGAATCTCCATCCCTAGAGGTTTTTAAGGCCCAGATTGGCAAAGCCCTGGCTGGGATAATTGAGTTTGTGTGGGTCCTGCTTTGAGCAAGGGTTTGGACTAGATGACCTCCTGAGGTCTCTTTCAACCCTAATCATCTATGATTCTATGTCATTGCACATTTCATTTGATGTATTTTGGAGAAGTTAATTTGTACCAAGATTTCATATGAATCTGATTAATCCTGGTCATAGCACATTTCTGGTCAATTTCAGGTATTTTCTTGACATGTTGTAGTGAGCCTTTGGATTGTTTATGTGACTAATAAAGAAAAGCAGAGTCAGAGAAAATGATAATGGCATAGTTTTAACTAAGGATCATTACTGTAAACAACTATAGTTAAGCTTTCCTAAGTACTGCCTTCACAGGTTTGCTTTCAGTTACTGATAATTTCACAAAATTCAATCTCCAGCTGCAATTGTACAAGTCTGCTCTCTACCCAAAGGTGGATATTTTACAAAAGTTTGCACAAAAACAATTCAGGCATTTTTCAATGAATGGAGAATGTAAAAACACTTTAAAAAATAATAGAAAAGTTCTTTCATTCTTTCACTTGAACAATTGCTTTAGTGACAAAAGGGCTGGGGCTAAAAAATGAAAATTTGGTAGGGCAATAGTACTCACTTTGAAGGGAGCAGTATTGTCTTTGAGTTTGCCCATGAAAATGAGATTTGATATGGCTAAGTTATGAGGGCTTGAAGCTCTTTGCAAATTTGCAATATTTGAGGTTCGTATTTTAGCTTTTTATTTATCTGTTTTTAAGCCAACATTGAGGCAGCATTGTGCATTTGCGTATGCTAACAACCTGTGTCATGTGCCTCAACCAGAACACTTTGACATCTTTGGAAATATTTCATTGATTTCATTGGATTAGGGCCCAACTGTGTAGAAAAAAAGCACACTGAATTAGACAAAGGACTCATTCCATGAGCAGTGAAGTGCATTTTGAATAAAGCAATGTATCATAGGAGATTCAGAGAGACCTGTTAAGGTGGGCACTGAATGAATCATTTACCCTTCCTTCATTCAGCACACACCTTATTCAGGAGCTTACAGACAATTCAATAGGCTATCATACAACATTTTCCGACAACTATTTAAGATGTATCTTGTATGCTGGGAAGTAAATGACGCAGAGGCTCTGAAGGTGAATGAGTCAATGACTCATTGAGCATCACTTCTCATCTGGACCTCAGTCCAGCAAATCACAATAATGTATGCTTAATTTTAAGCAGCTGAATTCTCCCAACTACTTATGTACGTAATGTAAAGCGTGTGTTGAGTACTTTGGCATAGTGGGGCCCAGATATATAAATAGCTTTCATGGAATCTGTCTGGTCTATACAGTGAAGTAACATAGAGTAGAAGATTCTGCACAAGTACGTAATGTTCACTGTTAAACTGATTTTAATATTCTGTATTCTTCACTACAGACACCACCACCAGGAGAGGAAATAAAAAAACCCAGCAGAAAGTGCAGAAAAATGAGTGGGAAGTGATATACCTGAATGTAATTATGCATTTAGTTGTTGTGCCTTTTATAACCAATCTGAAAAACTGAACCCCAAATGCATTAATTCCATACTGCTTTTCCATAGTGTCTAGTAACTTGAAACCATCTTTTAAATATTGATACCATGCGGACAACCCAGATTAGCATTTGGCAGCCCAGTAGAGTTTTGATTTAAAATTGACAAACTCTGTAGATTCACTTCTAATGGAACCTAGAAACTGCCCCATGGCAGTGAACTGACTACTGAGTTACTTAACAGAGCCCATAGCAATTAAATCAGAGATTGTGCAGAGGAACTGTCCCCTTTAGCTGCCTAATAACTGTTCAAGCTTTCAGCATCTATAGCTTGTCAATCAGACTATGTTTTTGTGAGACAAGGTGGGCGAGGTAATATCTTACATTTTTCTGGTCTTTTGAAGAGTTCCTTGCCTACAGCAAGAGAAACAAAACAGCACCTTGCCGAGTAGGACAACCGGTACTTTAGGTAAAAGACACATTGTCATTCGGAGAACAGATTCTGGCTTGATATATTTTTGTCCTCATCAGTGCCTTAAAGGAATTGAAGATAGAGATAAGGATTGATTTACAGTATGTACTAAATCTTTTGTCCAGAATACATCTAGTAAGTGAATCCCAAGCCCTATCCTGTAGTTTTTTCCCTCTCTTTAAACCATTTTCATGAATGGCTTATTACACCAACTCTTCAGTTATCTGGGTATATACACTGCCACTGTGTGTGTAATATGCAATGCATCATCATGTGGGTGTGCAGATGCTTTCAGTGGGGTGGAAACCATGGAGCTACTTCAGTGTCTAAACCCACATTTAGGTGCCTAAGACTCCCACTGTGATCCACAAAACTCCAGACAAACCCTGCAGGCACCTAAACTCGCTTTCAAAGTAAAAAGTCCCTTGGTGCCTGCGTTTTCGACTCTGGGCTTTTGCACTGCCACCTCACTCTAGGAGTCTAAGCTTTTATTTCTCACCTAAGCCTGATTGATTCATGAACCAGGGGAAGATAGACGTTAGGTCGCCTAAGTCATGTGTAGGGGCCTGGTCCAGAGCATGCCTGCTGGATCAGGCCCCATTCAAAAGCTGGCAGGAGGAGGAAGTGGGGGTGGTGCTGCCCACTCTAACTTCTAGCCTAGTGTCTAGAGCACTCATCTGGGATGTGTGAGACCCAGGTTCAATTCACTCTCTCTGCCAGACTGGGAGAAGGGATTGGAAGAGGGGCCTCCCACCTCTCAGGAGAGCGCTCTAACTACTGAGCTAGGGGACATTCTGTTGTGGGGCTCCCCCAGTCTCTCCTGTTGCACAGCGGTTCCACTGTGGATACATAATGAAAGAGTGATTGGAGCACAAAGACTCGGCCCAGGGTCGTTCCCTTTCTCTGGCCCCTTCTTTTAAAGGACCCAGCACGACCCTGGGGAGTGCTACAGCCATTGGCCTGGAAGCTATATGGTGAGCACAACCACCTCCTCTGACCATTTTGTGGGGAGCAAGACCAGCATCTAACTCATTGCCTGAAGAAACCACATAGCTGCCTAAGCCAGGAGAGAGTGTCCTGTGAGTGTGTGTATCATTAGCAGAGCCAGACACTTCCCTGCAGCCTGGAATTAGTTGCCTATCTGTGAGGAAAGAGTGGGGCCTAGCTGAGGTGGGAAGCTGCCTAGCATGTTGGATCACAGTCTTAGGTGCCTGTCTCTCTCTCCCCGTGTCTTGTATAGGGAGCGTGGGCACCTAACTCAAGTCGCAGTGTTGTTCCCGTGTTTTTCTAGCTGCCTAAAACTTCGGTGCCGTGATGTTCAGCAATGCAATGCCAAAATCCTTTCATGGATTCCACTCACAGGGCTTGCCCTGTCTAAAGGGTGTCATGCTTACTCCACTGAGATATCTGCCTCAGCCCTCCTTCCCCACATCAAAGTATTAAATATGCGTCTGTGTCACAATTGTTTCCTCTTTTAATTATTTTCACTCTCTGTGGAGGAGTCCCGCCTGTTTCTATTAATGCTGCTTTGTTTTGCATTCAGTTTAGTGTTTTTATATTGTCTGCTTCAGACTCTTTTTGGTTAGTGTTTCTGAATTTTAAATACTCTGTGGCCCAGGGCTCTGTGTGTGTGTGTGAGACAATGATATGAGTAAAAATTTTATATATATTTTACTGAAGTGACAATTGTATTAGCCAATCAAAATTCAGGATGCTGGTACTGCCTTGCGACTACCCACGTCTTTCTCCATTGCATAATTCCCAGTAATTATGGACAGATAGATGAGGATTTCTGCAGGCAGTAGGTAGGGCCCAGAAATGTATGGTTCTCAAGGCAAAGTGCAGGGATGAATGGAGAAAGGCCACCTATCACCAAAGCAGCTCCCTATTAACTAAGCAATAATCATGTGCTGAGTTTAATAAACACTTAGAACAAGGGCTTTGTAAAAAGGGAGCACCTGGAGGTTACAACTTGAAAACATTATCATTGTCATCAGAAAGAATTCATCAAGTAATGATTTATAAATCAAGACAGGATGCCTTTCTGGAAGCTGTGCTTTAGCCAACACAAGTTATCAGGTTCAATAAAGGGGTAACTGAGTGAAATGCTATGTCCTGTGATATATGGGAGGTCAGATTAGGTGATTTAATGATGCCTTCCAGCCTTAAAATCTATGCCAAGATTTTCCAGTCTTTGTGTCTGTATTTAAGTAATGTTCTTCACTTGAAAGTGTGGATCCTTTAGCTATACTAAGTATATTCCAACTGTTCTGAAGGTGAAGGCTGTGTGTGTGTTTGAAATGATATGAAGAGTTGGGAGGGATAACAGAAAAATAAGCCATGCTTTATCAAGACTGATTAATTCTAGTACATGAACAGAATAGAAAATGGGATGTTTCTCTAAGCAGGGGAGACCAGTACAGACCGTTTCAAAGAACTCCATACATAGAATTCTTTTGCAAGTATACTGAGAAGCAAGCATTGCACCATAGAATCATAAGACTAGAAGGGACCTCGAATGGTCATCTAGTCCAGTCCCTGCACTTATAGCAGGACCAAACATTATCTAGACCGGTTTTTTTTAACCTACTATTAAAAATCTCCAAAGACGGAGATTCCACAATATCCCTAGGCAGTTTATTCCAGTGCTTAATTACCTTGACAGATGGGAAGTTTTTCCTAATGTCCAACTTAAACTGCTCTTGCTGCAATTTAAGTCCATTGCTTCTTGTCCTATCCTCAGAGGTTAAGGAGAACAATTTTTCTCCCTCCTTCTTGTAAAAAACCTTTTATGCACTTGAAAACTGTTACCATGTCTCCACCCCCCTCCCACACACACACACTCAGTCTTCCCTTCTCCAGACTAAACAAACCCAGTTTTTTTCACTCTTCCCTCATAGGTCATGCTTTCTAGACCTTTAATCATTTTTGTTGCTCTTCCCTGGACTTTTTCCAATTTGTCCACATCTTTCCTGAAATGTGGCACAATACTCCAGTTGAGGCCTAATCAGTGCAGAGTTACTGCTTGTCTTTTGCTTACAACACACCTGCTAATATGTTCCAGAATGATGTTTGCTTTTTTTTTTTTTTTTGCAAGAGTGTGATACTGTTGACTCATAGTTAGCTTGTGATCTACTATGACCTCCAGATCCCTTTCTGCAGTACACTTTCCTAGGCAGTCATTTCCCATTTTGTACACGTGTAACTGATTGTTCCTTCCTAAGTGGAGTGCTTTGCATTTGTCCATATTGAATTTCATCCTATTTACTTCAGACCATTAGTCCAATTATTCTGAATTTTAATCTTATCTTCCAAAGCACTTGCAACCCCTCCCCGCTTGGTATCCGCAAACTTTATAAGTGTATTCTCTATGTCATTATCTGAATCATTGATGAAGACGTTGAACAGAACCAGATCCAGAATTGATTCCTGTGGGACCCCACTTGATATGGCTTTTCAGCTTGATTGTGAACCACTGATAACTATTCTCTGAGAATGATTTTTTTTTCCAAATATGTATGCACCCACCTTATAATAGTACCATCTAGGTTGTATTTCCCTGGTTTATTTATGAGTAGGTCATAAACAAAACTTTTACATCTAAACAAACTTTTGCTAAGCAACTTCCCTGAACTGATAGTTACAAATTAACCCTTTTGGATGGTCACATACAGCAGCGAAATGTGATATGTAGATTTCATCAAATAATCAATGCATTTCTGGATCAGTGACATAAATTACACTTTCAAAATATGTAGAGTTGTTTTCTTATACCTGAAGAAGAGCTCTGTGTAAGCTCAAAACCTTGTCTCTTTCACCAACAAATGTTGGTCCAATAAAATAAATTGCCTCACCAACTTTCAAAGTACAATGGTTTTTATGTGAAATATATTCAAAATGACATTAAAATCCCACATCCCTGTAAACACAAGGCAGGATCCCAATACATATTATATTTTACTTTTCTTCTAACTGGTTCTTTTCGTAAACAATGCAAAGCTATGTTGCTGAGAAATTGTATACTGAGTACCACAGAGAATTAAAAAGAACTAAATTATCCAGTTTGTGTTAACTAATCTGTTCGGTTAATGAGTTTAGTTATTAAACTAAAGGAAAAGCACAAATAAAATAACATTTTTAGCTTTTGTATGACTGATGTTATGCATGTGGGACTAATGTTTCTGTCTAGAAATAAGAAAATCTATTGAAATAAAAAGAGGAAAAGAAAACCATTGATATAAAAATGCAATAATAATAATAAAGATATTATTTGCTTGTTGAATGCAATCTCAATTTACATAAAAGCCTTTCAGTTTAAGATTGAATATTAAATCTGCTTACTGCCTTCAATTAAATAGCAAACAGGATTTCAGCCCCTATATTTCGCCACAGAATGAAACGAGCTTAAATACCAATGTCTGAGGACTTTATCTAAGGAACCTCTTGCAATATAATGTTGAAAATGTTATATTTCTATTCTGAACTGGATGGGTTCTTCCTCTTGTCAGCAGGATCCCTTGTTTTACTACAGTCCTAAGAGGCTGGCTTCAATTGGCCTCTTCTTGTCCTCTGCATAATCTATAGTAATGGCAATATTTTTTACATTCATAAAAACTCCTTCCAATGTGAGGGTTCTCAAAATGCCTTGCAAACTGTGGGACATTTTCCCTTACAAATATGCATATCATACTCCAGTTACCATGAAGATAACATGGGTTGGGTGTAGGTGTCTAGGGGCAGACCTTGACTTCATATATTATCTTTTGTTCTATCCGTCACTGAAAGAGAGTCATCCTTTGGGATGAAACATCCGCCATTTCACATCTAAAATCTATTGCAATATTATGCAACAGACTGGGAAATGATGAACATCTTTCCCATCTGAAACTGCAGAGAATTTTTAGGTAAGTGGAATGGATATTTTTATATCTCATCTTGGGGGAAAATTATAAAAATCTTTCCCAGAAGATGAGGTATTAAAATATGCTGGTGGCCAAATTCCTATACCACTTTTTCTATGTATCTATGTTGATTAGTAATGATGATATCTATCTTTCTATTTTAGTCCAGATAATAGCTCTGATATATACTTTTTAGGGGGAAGAGATGGAGTGGGTCAAGTTAAATGACTTTTCAGAAGTTAAAAAACAAGAAAGAGAAAAAAGACCATTTCTTTTTCCCCCTAAAGCTCTTCAAAATACTTTTCCTGATTAACTTCAAATAATTCAAAAAGAATCCTTTTGGCTAGGGACTACACTTGAGAAATTTGAAACAGAAAGGCACTTTCTTCTAAAAGATAGAGGGAGAAAGCATGTCCAAGTTGGTTTTATAATTGAAAGCATCTCACGTCCTTACCTACAGTCACTGCTATAGCACCATAATAATATATATTTCTCAAGTGTCAAGGATTCTGGTTTAGAGCTTAACTGAGCCTTAAATCCTTGTGGAAAGGAAAGACCTTTTAAAATACTTATTAAATGCTAATCTTAATCATATTCATTATTAAAACTTGAAATAGGTTGAAATGCTTAAGTAATGTGAAATGAAAGACTAGCGATGGACCTGAAACACACTGAAGAAATTGAAGAATAATTGCCAAAGATTAAGAAAGCAGAAATGGCCAATCAAGAAAAGACTTTAAAGTTTCTAGTTAGATTATTTTTTTCATTAGAATAAGCTTTTCTTTCAAAATTTTACAGTAATTTAATAATAATAAAAAAGAGTTGAAAAATGAATTGAGACTTAAGTGCAATGAAGTGGGGAGAACTATTTAAATAAATTAAAACTTAAATTATTCTTGTATTTTGTGTTTGGGACTCTTCAACTCTCCTATGCACACTGTTCAGGCCTTACTAATTCCTGAGATGGTTGATTAGTCAATATGTTTTTGGGCAATATTCTTATTTATTTATTTATAACATGGTAGTGCTTATGAATGCTGGTTATGGACCCAGGACTTTATAGTGCTATGTGGTGTACAAACACAGACCAAAAAGACTCCCTGCTCCAAAGAGCTTCCAATCTAAGTATGGTTAAAAGAAAAGAAACTGTGTTAAAATAAGTAACCTTAATTTCAAAATGTAAAGAGATATCAAAATGTTGTACCTGTATTTTCTTACTTGTGAGCTAAACATTTACTGGGGCAGCCCTTGGTGAGGATGTCATGCTGTCTGGAATGGCTCATGACCATGAGTGCCTATGTCATGGCATCCTGTCAAAAATAGGGTAGACACCCCAAACTGGTGGTGTGTTCTATGATTAGATTTCATCAAGCCAGTAACAAATGTGAACTCTTGGATCACTGTAACCGCCTTACCATGGAGTCACAGACAGTCCCCTTAAACTCTCCAGTCTATCTTGCTACCCAGACAAACTGGACTTAGTGATAATGGTCACTTACACCAAAAATCACACCATATTTAGGTTGCTTCCAGTCCCAAGAGACCAGTCATTTTACCCCACATCACTTAGTACCCTAAGTCCTACACCAAATACAACACCTGTAGCCAGTCCTGCACTAAGCTATCTAAAGGTTTATTAACTAGGAAAGAGAAATAAGAGAGTTGTTTACAGGTGAAAATTAGCAAATGTACATACACACCAATGAGTTACCATCTAAATGCTAAGAGTGACAGAGTTGTAGTGATCTGTCAATGCAAAGTGTCTTTCAGGGCAGACCCAGGAGACAGCTCCTGGGTATCTCTGGCTTCAGTTTAGAGTCTCTGGCCCTTCAGAGTTCAAACAGCCAAAAAGATGCAGTTTCTTCTTGTCAGGGTTTTTTATCCTTTTCCCCAGAATTCAAGGTTAATATGCAGATCGCCTCTTCATGAGAATGGAGAAAGCAATCAACAAAGTCTTTTGTCCTCTGAAGGTCCACAATGGCTTGGCTGGTGTCTATGGGCCTTCTTTTGTTGGGCAGGAGAAAACACCTCCTGTGGCAAACCAGTATTTCATATTCATATTTTTCTCTCCTGTCTGTGGGGTTTCTAGTTGTAGAGCAAATGATTAGATATATCCTTGTAACAGGCAATATAGATATTATAAGTGAGATTACTGCATGCTGCAGCATACAAGCATTTCATAGAGTCCAAATGCTAAATACATTCTTCTAAAACTAATATGTATTTTGTGCAAAACTAACACACAGGTGACCTGGTCTTGTCTCCAGCTATGAGGTTGTCAGTTCTTAGCTAATGCCTGCAGCCTGGGCAAGAGATGGCACGTGGCATGCCGCCATCACAGATGGCTGCTATACAAACTCCTTAGATAAAAGAAGAGCCATCCCTAGGAGCTTTTGGAGAAAATGGACTCTAGCTATGGTACATACTGTAGTTTTAAAATCTGCTCCAGTGGCTTGTGCTTCACTTTGGAAAATCTAGTCTCTATGTGAGATAAGAATTTAACATTAAGAAGCTGAATGTATTTATTGTGCTTGTTTATTTTAGGAATGACATACCTTGACCATGCGGGTACAGCACTATATCCAGATAGTCTTCTTAAGGGGTTTACTGATGATCTCGGTGAAAATATTTATGGTAAGTACCAAGCAATTTTCTCAGATTTAATCTAAATAGGCCAAAATCGTGTTTCCTGTTACTGTAACCGTACTTACATTCTTTATACTACAGTGGTAAAGTGACAAGAATAATGGTCTTTTGTCACAGTGCAGGAAACTGCACCTCCTCAGCTGTCACCTCTCTTGGGCAGAGACACGTGTCTCACTCCATTCTGACTGGGTTTTTTTTTCCAGATTGCAAAGTTCCCTTTCTACATTGTGATATTCCCAGCAAGCCAGAGCACCAAAACAGGCCAGCATCTCTGTTTTGCTTTCTCTCCAGAGGCTACAAACAATGTAATTTTTACAGTTACCACACAGCTCTTTTTATAAGCGGGCACATTTAAGGTGAAAGCATTATAGAGGAAACATTAAAAACAAGAAAAGAAGATACATTCATGCTAAAAAAGTTGCCAGATGTCATCTCAACTCCAACCTCAGGCTCTGGTAGGTGTCATTCCTTCAAAACCCACCACTGGGTTTCCCCTATGGTTAGGAGGTCAAAACCATCTCAGATTCAGAACTAGAATCATCATGAATAGTTCAGTCATTCCTTCATGTGGCTTCAGCCTTTGATCTTGGCTTCACGTAACAGATGATCAGCAAACAATAGCCTACTCCCCCCAGCTTCAAAAGGCTGAGCTTTGGCATAACCTGAGGGGTGAAATTTGCATTGATCTTGCCCTGCGTATTCTTCAAACAAACCACTTTACCCTTTTTGTTCTAAAAATCTTGTCTGGCACTTTGTTCTGTATAGTCCCTTGAATCACCAAAATCTCACATCAGTCACATCTCCCCTGTTGAAAAGTGACAAGCAGTCAGGCCCATAATAATACATAATTCATTTAATATAATGAACCCCAGAGATACTGACACTTAATTCAGTGAGGTCCTCCAAGGATATTGCAGGAAATTGCCACATCTCTCACAGTCTTACCTTGACTTTGTACCTAGTTACGTCACGAGCTCATTAAGTAATGCTGGGAAAGGCACTTAATCTCTCCAGGCCATCATGTCCTGAGAGTCATGTGTAGAGGGGACCTCCAGGCACAATTTTGTCCTGTTTCATGTGGAAAGGAAGGCAAGTCAGTTCTCTTTGTGGAGCCATTTCCAAGACATCTCAGCAGGGTCAGGATTTGCATGGGACGAATGGCAGGAACTGGACTGCCAGAGAGTGAGTGGACTCATTTTGGGTGGGTGGTGCTAGGGCTAGGAAAGGATCATCTTCTTCCCCCACCCCCACCACCCCACACTGATGCTCAAGGTTTCATAGCATAGCCCTATATATTTTGTATGACCTTTTTCTGTGCCCTCCCTCTGTAATGGGGAGGAAAACCTCTTTAGGGATATCCTGGGGTTATCTGTGACTAGGGGAAACCCTGGCAGGGCAGCACAAATGGAACCATATTGCCAGGGTGTGCAAAGGGAGCCTCAGGATCCCAAAGGTGGCATTGAGGTACCTCAGTGTTCGGAGGGCAGACTGATCGTTCATTCCAAGGTGATGGTGGAAACACCCTTTTCCACCCTGTGAAGTGATATGGGGAAAGCTCTGTGAGGTAATGCTCCCAAGTTGGCTACCCTTTCAGTTGCCTCCCATGGATTTCACTGTAGGAATGGGTGATCTAGTCCTCGATTCCTAAATTCCCTCCTCTATAAAAGAGGGATAACTCTTTCCTTCCTCACAGGATTGTTCCTTAATGTTTGTAGGTCACTTTGAGACCCTTGGATGGAAGGCACTATAGAATTGGAAATGCATCATTTATTTTATTTATTATCTATCACATTCCTTCCCCTCCCCCCCGGGTTTTCCAGCCCCGTTCCGTCATATGGTGTGGCTGGGTCCCCTCCCTGTGCAGCAGCTGCTGGAGCTGGTGAGGTCACCGGTGAGCCACAGATGGGTTCTGGCTGGTGCTTATTTTATGTACAGTTTCATCCTCTCTCTCCCCATTGCCATGCCAGTGCTGTAAAGAACAGAATTTAGAATACAGATAGGTTCCACTAAAACTTAAAAATAGTTCTTAGTGCAGAAGTTGTGTTTTAGCCTGAAGTGTGGACTTATGGGTGAATATTATAATAGTATAAGTTGATTTGATCTTAGGAATGTGCTTTATTTCAGAATTTCTAATTCAAGTGCATTTCAGTGTTATTAAAATTAATGTTCTATCACTCTAGCCATTCTAAAGCCTAAAATTTGTGGTGTAATCTCAGCTGTCTCAAATAACATTGGGCTGTAATCTGATATATAAATTACAGGTCCTGATGGAAAACTTAAAAATATTTCTGCTAAATTAGTGAGTCAATCTAATGCTCAAGCATGTGAAGGACTAATGGTACCAGCTTAAACCAGAACTGTATAGGATTTGCAGTGATATGAGAAAATTAGTTAAAACCTAATCTTTCTCCCTCTTCATCAAAATTGGTAATTAAATTTCAACTACAGCGCCAATTTCTCCCTTTGATTACACCTGTGCACCCTATTATGAGCTGCTGGGTGAACAGGAGTAAAGAAGGGCAGCACTAAAAGACACAGAAGTAAGTAAATAATGATGGAACTTGGTTGCAGATGTTAATTTTTGGTGGTTATTCACAAGTCTAAAGGACCCCAACTTGCTGAAAGTTAGAGGTGGAAAATAGTTACTTGTAAATTGAGCACACTCAATATGGAAATCACTGAACTACAACAAATGCGAGAGCCCCAGGTACGAATTTTAGAGTCCCTTATCACAATAAAACTTCACTTACTGTATTACACTTTTTAAGGTCCCCACTGTAATCACCACAACAGTGCGAAACCCAGTGATTTTTAGAAACTATTTAAAATAGTTCCAGAGGGGTAACCGTGTTAGTCTGTATACAGCAAAAACGAGGAGAGTCCTGTAGCACCTTTAAGACTAACACATTTCCGCAGGCATAAGCTTTCGTGGGTTGCAGCCCATGAAAGCTTATGCCCGCAGAAATTGGTTAGTCTTTAAGGTGCTACGGGACTCTCGTTTTTATTTAAAATAGCTAAACTATGCCCTTTTACTGAAAAAATTATATGCACCTAACAATTTAACTTTATAAATTTTATTTTTCAAATGTGTAGTCATTAGATGAATGTAAGTGCTTATTACTATGAAAGAGTGATGTGCTAGCCTTAATGTCCACATACTCTTTCTCACGGAGACCTACCACATTAACTTCAGTGAAGGTTTATCACCTCTCTCTTCTTGAATTTCTGAACAGATCCTGCCAGTTTGTTTTGAATTGTGTGAAGCTGGCTGATGATTTTGCAATGGAGTGGATATCCACTAGGACCTGCAGTTAAACTACAAAAATCATTTAAGACTTAGGATAGATTTAAACCCAGGTGACCAAAAATTAATTGGTTGTCACTTCAACATACCATGCCTTTTTACCCTCTAACTGTTAGTGGTCTGTTAACTGGTTTGTATATGTATTTATTACATATGCATGCTCTATAGCTTCTTTCTAGTGGAATAGTGTACGGCTGTAGTTTGTGTCTAATGGAACTCTAGTATTAGTAATTGATCGAATGATATCTGCCAGCTGAAGTTTCAAGATCTGTCATAATTGCTTTCTTCTGCTATATGTCTCTCCTCTTGACTAACTACTGTAAGGAGCTTCAGGGCATCACTGTGAAATATTCACTAAATCTCTTTTTGTCATCTTTTCATTGTACTTTGATAAAGAAAAATATATTAACAAAACTGATTAATGATTAACTTTGTCTCTGTTGTCTCCTAGGCAACCCTCATAGTCAGCACATCAGCAGCAAGCTGACCTATGACACTATTGAGCATGTCCGATACAGGTAGAATGAGCTTTATTTTTTAGATGCTTATCTACTGAACCTTATATCTTGCACTTTGATTTCCTGTATGCTATTTTGATTATTCTTTGTGGCTAGGTCATTTTTGTGCATTGTTTGTTGCATGTGTTAGTACCCTTTAGTTTAAAAACTCCATTATGCCTTCGTCAGTCTCCTGTCTGAGGGATTAGAAGATCACTGATGCTTTTTTCCCACTGTCAAACCACACCTAGATTTATGCAGTCACATAATAATGTAGCCTGAGACTGCAGTTGCATTAGGGTGTAATGGCTGCAACTTTAACCACATTTTGGTGGTAGTGATTAATAAGGTGGTGTGGGAGCGCAAGGTGATGGTTCAAATTCAGGAGGTAGTCTCAAAATGACCTAATGGGCTAGAGGAATTTGTACATTACTTTACAGAAATTACTAAAGTACTTTAGTGAAAGTAATTAAACATCTTAAAGTACTTTTAGTTTTAAAGAGAAAAAAGAATATTACATGAAGACTATAAGATTCTGAGTGTGACTGCTTTTTGTTCTGGCTGGAAGATGCGCTCAATGTAAGACTATCCCTGTCCCCAAATAATTCTGAGATGCATATGCTAAGAATTTTCTTTTAGCCAATACTTTACCAAAATAAAGGGAACTTGGGATTAATGTAGCTAATGATTCATTTTAATTGTTGGCTTTGGCAACTATAAAATTAGTTTATGTATGTAACTAAGTATAAAAAGACTTTCATAGCAGTATAACAGTATACTTCGGACTCTTGACTATTAAAGTGCATGGTTTGCCCAAAGCAGAGAGGTCTTGGCCCTTATCTTGTACAGCATTTTTATATAGCATTTGTATAGCAGAATCTGTATAGGATTTTGACAAACCATGGTATATATCTCAATGCACTTTACAGAATTCAAATCTGTAAGACCATATGACTGTAATGTTTGGAGGTATTTTAATTTTGAATCTAGAAAATCTGTAATTTATCCTTTTGTTCTTTTATCTTGTGATGGAGCTTTACAAAAATATAAGATGATAAAATCTCTGCCCTGAAGAAGTTGCGATTCATGACCCAAATCTTGCTTTCCTTACTTTCTGAAAATGTAGCATTTGCTTACGCCTGCCACAGCCTCTGTCCATTGGGGTGCAGGATTACAATCTATTAAATTTGGGACTACCTGGAATAAATTAAATGAAATTTTATGTGAGTAACGATTATTCACAGGAGTAAGAGTTCCACATCAGGCCCATAGATTGTAATGCCCGCAACATTTTCCAGTCCCTGTAGCAAGATGCAGAATTTTATAGAGATATAAAATATATGAGAGAGAGTTTCCATGGGGGCTAATTTCCACAGCATTTGCTAATTCCCATCTAGTTTTTCTAGCACTGAGTCTGTGATGCACATCCAGTTCCGCTACACACGCATGTGTGAAGCAGACTCTCTAACATGTCCAGCTCAGCTCTGTAGCTGCTGGCTTATGGAGAGTCATTTCACAATTAAACATTTAGAGCTAGACTGTGACTCCCTTACACACACTGTAGTAATACCTTACTTGGCAAGAGGTCTCATTGACTTCAATGGGATTACTCAAGGCATAAGGTACTATTTAATATGAGTGAGGGTAACAGACTAATCCTTAATAACTGCTTTATTTTAAGACAATATTTGAAATAATCAGTGCACTATCTAATCATAATCATATTGTATGTGGGGGGAAAGAAGAAGGTATCTTAAAGTCCTGCTAATATTGGGGGGGATGAGGAGGGAAGAGGGGGAGACTGCATCAAATTTCCATATTTTACTCTCTTTACTTTACTTTCAACTGATTAATAGAAGATTATATAAAATCATTCTTTCATATTCCTTTTTAACTGATCTTGTCTTACACAAGCACACCTGAAGACATACTTTACTGTAGTTTTATCAAAATATTTTAGTTACCCTGTTATTATTATTATAGGGTAAGAAAGAAAATAGACTTTCACTTTAATACTTGTATGCATTTTTCAAAAAGAAACGAACATTTTCAGCTAGATTTATTTTGGAGCTTGATTTGGAAGAGTATAATTGTTTTGTGTGTGCAAAGAACAGCAGGAAAACAGTTTAGAAGCATCCTAGTAAAAAGATCTGTGCCCTGCTGTTCCCATGTAGATGTGTACTGTTCTATACTTAATAGACTTTGTTAGCCACTTAGACTGTTAGAAAACTGACTGTTTTTTCCCCAGTAAAAGTTTGACAAGCACAATCATCCAATCAATAAAAGCAGATTTTTAAAAAATCTGTATTGTCAGGACATTGCCTGGTTTTGGTTAGTTGCAATATAACAAGATGAGGAGGCAGGCAGCTCGATTCTGCCTCACAGCCACCATCTTTGATTTCCTCAGGAGAGCAAAAAATCCAGCTGGCAGTTTTAGATGTTTTAAAATGCTTGTTTGCTTTTTTAAAATCTGCTGTTTGAGCAGAAACTCTGCTTAGAGAGTGGCTTTTAGAAAAGTTTGCAATATTCTGTCATTACCAGAATGTGGCAGCCATTTTAAATGGGTTTTTCCCCTCTGACATAGGATCCAAACAACTATGTTAAAATGGAAATTGTTTTTGTGTTTTTTAAATTCAATATGATAATGGAAACAGGATATATGTTTTGCTCCAGTAACACACAAATTGCTCCAAAATGCAGAACTCCATGACTTGATTTCTCCTCAACCATTGTTTGTCAGCTACAGGACATTCTTGGACCATAGACTTGCATTCTATTAACATTAATACTTAAATATTGGAAGCAGGAGACATTTTCTGAATTTACAAAATGTCAACAGATTTTTCACAAAAATTGCTTGCAGTTTTTCAACCAGCTCTGTTAAATAAAATAGAGTACAAATAACAATGATCCTCTCATTCCTATCACAGCATCAACATTTGTCTTGGATACATTTCCCCTGCTTGAAAATATTGATGTACTGATAAATCTCTTAAATATTAAGCATAATCTATGTACTAAGTAACAATATTATTTAATTATAACAGACATCTAGCGAATGATGCTACTATGTTTATCTCATGACGGTCTTTCAAAAATGCTAAAAATTCCTTAGTGTGCTTAACTGATGTCTTGTGCATTGGAAGCAAGGTGCTCCTTTCTGTTGTTCATCTATTACATGGAAACACCATCAGTCCACTTTCCTACAGAAAAGCTAAAGTGTATAACTGTAATTCACACTTATGGCATAGTATAAATAATACCTGAGTTTACAAGTTCAACAGTTGATATGTTGTTTTTAAGTTAGCTGTTTGTTTCTCAGATAGGTATTTTTAAATATTTGCTTTCTGAATATTTTCAAACAGTTGCTCTTTCAGATCTTGAACTTTTGATCTCAGATGTTGCAACACTGTTCTCTAGCCACTAAATCAGACAACTGCATGAGAGGATGTTATTCTTTTTCTAGAACTATGTAATGTATTAAAATATGGGGTCAGTTCATCAGCTGTTGTAAGTAGGACATATCACCCTTGAAATCAATGGAACTATGATGATTTATGCTAGCAAGGGCCTGAGCCAAATGTAAAAAACAAACAGAAGCTGAGGTCAGAAATGAAAATATGAAAACATCAAGAAATTGCCAACAAAGGGTTCAACATCAGACTTGGAACTCAGATCATCTCCAAGACAATAAACAGTATAGAATGGTGGGGTGGGGTCCAGAGGATGGGCTTGATCCTGCTCTGAGTGAAGTGAATGGGATTTTTGCCATTGAGTTAAAGAGGAACAAGGTTAGGTCCAGAATTGGACCAATTTACTTTTCATAAATGCTTCTCTCCGGATGTGCTGAAAAGAACTCAGTACCTTCTTTTATGTCTAAAGAAACTACCGGAGAAAAATAATCTCTGCCCTGGCAATACTAATTGGAAATGTGAAACAGGAGTCAAATTAATGTAAATGGCTAACTTCGTTATTATGAAAATGGTTGTGCCTCTGTAGCAATATATACAGTTAAGTATTATTGGGTTCTGCCAAGAAAATTATCTTACACTTTTTGGGGATAATTTCTCTATGGTGCATTTCAATAAACCATTTAGCAGCATGCAGAGCTTTAGTTTGCTACCCTCTATGGACATCAGACGTTGCTTATCAAATAAAAGACGGTGAGTTTCAGTGCTAGATTTATTTTTTAAAAAGTTATTGCAGGTTGTGGAACAATGATACACAAGATCAGAAATCTTTCTCTACCAGAGTTCGCCAAGGCTAAGCAATCTGTGTGTCAGAAAACAGCAATGTTGGAATGGTTACATACATGGAAATTGCTTGACCTTTCATACACAGTAAGAAATAGAAGATACAGTATCTTCTTTGTATTGATTTGTCCTTTCTAAAGGTCACTAACTGGAGACTGTATGGATGAGTGAAATCTGAGCACCATGTTCTGTCCTTCCCAATGGTGCACACCTGTTTGGAAACCTTGTTTAAATTAATCAATTCTTTTACAATACTGGATTTATAAAATCTTCCTCTTGCTTCCTCCAGTCCACCTGGCAATATTGAAATAACAGCACTTCTATTATTCAGTAAGGAGAAATGCTATCTGCTTAAAGAACTTAAGGGTTCCATGTTGATCAGTGAATTGTTCCCACTTAGGAGTGCAGAAATACCTGAAGTTCCCTGAAATTCTTCCATCTAGAGGGGGTTTATCCCTGTTGAATCAGACAGTTCAGCCACTTGCAAGCTTTGCACATTTAAGGATGTGCATAATTAATTCAACATTAATGTCAAAAATCAAGCCAATAGAAGCTGTGCTTAAAATGATGTCTCCTGGTCTCGTAGATGTTGATGTTTTTAGTACTCCAGGATAATTAAGCAAAAAAAAAAAAACCAGTTTTGAGGAACAGCTAATAATTATGTGGGTGAGGGAGGTAGTCATTTTTTTGCAGGGTTTATATATTAAATATCAGCTTTACACAGGCATGGAAGAAAGTGATCTCAAATGTACATGGAAATGTTTTATGCAGTGTTGTGATAGCTGTGTTGGTCCCAGGATATTAGAGAGACAAAGTAAGTGAGGTAACATCTTTTATTGGATCAACTTCTGTTGGTGAGAGAGACAAGCTTGCAAGCTTACACAGAGCTTTTCTTCAGATCTGGGAAATGTAGCGTGCACATGGGAAGGGGAAAAAGCCATTGTGCCCATATAGACTGACCACATCACCATTGGCCTGAATTCACATTCCATAACACATTGAGTGACCAAAAAATGGTGATGCAAACACTTGTCTCTGTAATTCATTCCTTTGGGGACTGTTCACGGTTGCAAATACTGTGCTGGCAAGTAAAAGTTTGCAGGCAGGCCTACAGGTACCATTCTATAGGCGTAAATTGACAGACCAACCCATCATGCTTAGAATTGCATTTCATTGCAACATGTAAGAGCTATTGAAACAGCTCTTTATTCCACTTTGTTAGCTCAGCTCCTGAACTTTCATTTCTGTCTTGATAAATTCATTAACTCTTTACTTGATATGTACGTGGGGGCTTTATCAAGTAATGTGTTAATGTTATCTTTTACTCAGCTGTTAGTCAGCTTTATAGCATCTGTGCTCCCTACAAAGAGAATGTGATAAATAACCTCTAAACATTCATAACATTTCTGTCTTGGCATGCTAAGTAACCCCAGTTACATAATCTGAAATGCTAAATTTTATTTTAAAAAATAAACACTTCAGTATGTAAAATAAGAGGAAATCTGGAGGCTTCATGTGATAACATTATAAAGCACAGACAATCATACTTTTCATGCTGCCGTTGACTATAACAGGAGATTTACTTGTATAAACAGTGCAGGACTGGACTCTCTCTCTCTCATATATAAAATCTGCCCCTGAATCTAAGAACCTAGCAGGAAGTAATTGTGACCTCCATTATAATTCCTTTTAGGCTTATATGGTGAGAAGGCTGTAATGGGAGCATGTAACTGGAGCATGTAATTCACTATTGGGAAAAGGATCCTAGTCTGGAATTTTGAGTCTGATTCTCCCTGTGATGGTCTTGGAGGTATTTAAATAATTTATGAATGCTGTATGTTGACCTGGTTAGTGGGACCTTTACTGCATGAATATAATGGTTTAGTTTAATAGGTGCTGTTTGGGGACTGTGAGCAGGAAAGGAATGAATGGTTCAAAATATAGCCATGCCTCTGCAAACACTTGAGACAATGCCACATGTGTGGTAACTTTTGATTTTACCTCTTGCTCCAGCCAAACTAAAGACCAGAAAGGAGAGAGCCTGGGAATGCAGAGGAAGAAGAAAACATGGCAGTTGAAGAGAGGGGGACTCCCTCTCAAGAGTGGAGTAGCTGATCAGGGAAAATAGAGTGAGATGCAGGGTTCCTGCTGGGAATATAAGATGTTAGGTCTAGCCCTAAATTACCATCGCAGGGTGGTAAGCTTGTAAGATAAGATAGACTTGTTTAGACTGTTGGGTTAAAATCTTTTTTCTCTAAAAGCTTTGTTCCTACTGCAAAGTAAACAATGCTTGAGTTTAAGGACACTGTTTGGGGTCACTGTATTCACCACCGGTCACAGATTGCAGCAGGGAAGAATTGTAGGTGCCCAAACCCAGTCAGCCCTGCTTGGTAAGCAGGTACTGTAGCCCAGGGCCAGGTTTAAGAGTGGGAGAATCATGGATTGCCACCCTGAGATAGATAAAAAGATGAGGCCTGACACCTGATGGGATGCACTCAGAGAGACGGGAAAGGGGACAGAGGTGTAGTTATAACACATGCTGCCTTTTCTAGAATCCAGACTGCAACAGGCAAGCCAGATTGACACCCCCTTTGATGAAGGAACAGCCTCTGTGGCACTGAAGTCAAGCTTTACCTGGATAGGTCCCTAAATTGTTCCCTAAAACAAAATAAATGTTGAACTTAAGTTCTGGATGAGAAAGATGGGCCTCTTTCTGCTGCACTTGGAAGAAAAGCCACAAATCTGCTGCCATAGTTTTTGCTGGGCCAAAGTAGCAATGGAGAATAAGTTTCAAAATGATACAAGCCAAAGAAGATGGAGCGAATTAATTGAGAAACACAGAAGTGACAATTGAGGGGATTAAAATTGTGCAACCTGTGTTGCAGAAAAGCACAGAAAAACGGACATTTAGTAGGCACAGAAAAATGGATGAGTGTTGATGATGGACAAAGGTAAGACAGAATTGGCATTGATAAAGTAATTGGGAATGAGGTGAGAAACAGAGAGACCAATGTTGTGCCGGGAGCAGTGGCTGCCAAGTTTCAGCAAAGCCAGATCAAAAGAATCATGCCAGGCTGAGTGATGCTGTTAAAGGTACAGTAACAGAAGAAATGCTATTGACAGCATAAAAAACAGGTTTGATTGAAGATCTGACTTGATTGACATGCTCTGGATTCCAGAAAAGGCGGCGTGTGTTATAAAGGCAAAGGAGAACGACACAGGCACACCTCAGGTAACTGGAGGAAAGTGGAAGCACCATGCAGGTTAGAAGATCTTTGGTTCAAAGGCCAGATAAGTTTGTATACTCCAGAATGGATTGCAGCACATCTTTTACGGAAAAGGTTATATGCATTTGGCGGGGAGGGAGGGAGAGACTCCTTAGAAATCATTGGAAGCCAAGCATTTGCTTTTCTCTGCAGAATGCTTTTGTTTTAGAGTTTCATACCAGAATGATGTTGAAGTGCTGATCCGTAAACTGGTTGAGATTGATCTGAGCATCAAACTGAGCAAAAAGGAAAGAGAGAACTTGCACAGACAGATGTTACTCCTACGTCTCTGTGAAAGGAAAAATCATTTGATTGATCTGGTGCTCTGTCATACAGAGCAACTAATTCTTTACAGTAATATGCATTGGCTTTCACGGGTGGCTTGAAAAGGCACAGCAAATGTGCCCGTAAAAACTTTGTGAAACTTTACAGGAAGTTTCATTGCAGATGTGTTGCCAGTTTTATAGTTTTCTTTTGACTTAAGAAAAACCATTCCTTTTCATTATGCCCAGTCAATCTGGAAGAATTCTTCCAATTTCTCAACAGCTTTAAGAATACTGTTTATTGTTTTATGGTTGTAAGTAATGATTATTTCCTTGAAAATAAAGAATTCCTTTTAAGAAGCAATATGAGCCATGATAAGATATAGGAGCAGGAAAAATATATAGGGTTGGGCAATATTTATGCACAAAACCGCCTTCTATTTTGTCAGGGTTAATAATAAGCTAAGAATTCAGAGTCTAATTTTCTAATATAGCTAGATTTTATTTATTTGTTTAGTATATTTCAGAGCAGGAGGAATATGCTTTATATTTGTTGTTATGTGAGATTCCCCAAGTGAATATCATGTTTCTAAAACTTAGAATGTGTTTGCTATTCTTTAAAAGGTAAGCAAGCCCATTTCAGAGAGTAAAATGTGCGTGCTGTGAAATCTTTATGAAGACTCCTGTTTTGTAATCCATTTGTTGTGTTCATATCCAAAGGTGTCTAGAAGGATATTTAACACTCTGCCATTTCTCAGTCATCCTCCTATTATCTCTCTACATTTAATTTCCTTTGCCTTTCTAAAGGTGATTTAGCTGTCTTTGATGTTCATTCATTATGAAGTCATAAAGTGACCTCCATGGATTTACAGTGAAATTTTGCCTGAATGCACATAAATCCATGCCCATAATGTGGTTGAAGAGATTC
The DNA here is from genome assembly GCA_007922155.1 of Mesoclemmys tuberculata. NCBI lineage: Eukaryota > Metazoa > Chordata > Testudines > Chelidae > Mesoclemmys > Mesoclemmys tuberculata. The sequence goes on along the minus strand of ML675603.1, from coordinate 99,143,895 downwards.
TTGAACCTTAAGCCACCAAACATCCACTGAGAAACACCCATATTCTACTTGCTTTAAAAAAACTGGCACCATAAACGTGTACTCCATTTGCTTATGGGTTTGAGAATGTACTAAGTTTTATAACAGCATTGTTTAGCAATACACAACAGTGACAGAACCAAAGATGCTCAGAAGTACTAAAATCAAGATCTGGAATGCAATACAGAGGTTTTGCATGATGGACCCCAGACCCATTAATGTGACAGATATTTTTGCTGCCCTACCTTTGTCCTGCCTGAATGAAAAGTGTCTGGCTATTGCTAGTGAAACACTTTACTACAACTAATACTGTGAACAAGCAATACTCACCCTCTGTAAATTGTACTTGATGGGATGAGAATGCCTCTCCTCATGAACTGTGAGCACCTCACACTTCCACCAATCTGCTGATCTCTCCTAGTACAATGAGAAAGTGACCCAGTCCCCTTCAGCTCTCTGACCCTTGTATAATAACTCATCCTCCAGAAGTGCCCCCCGCTACCTGTTTCCAGCTCCTGATTCATCTCTTCCTCCTGTCAAACGCTGATCTCCCCCTAATCTGCATTAAAACTACAATTCAACCTGCTCTCCAAAGCCATCCCTTCCAAACTGACAACTACCTGAATGAAATCTGCCTGTTAGCTAAAGCTGGTCAAATTTAACAACTATTTTTTGTGGGAAATTTCTAAACCTTTTCAGGGTTTTTCATTTTGGTTGAAATGTTGCACCACAGTTTCTTTGTTTTTTTTCAATGAAAAACTGAAACCAAAATCTGAAATGTTTATACTATTTATTTATTGTGCGCTTTGAAAAAATAATCTGTTAAACATATTGGGTTTTTAAAATTTGGACCTTTTTACTAAAATATTTTTCGTTTAAAAATCGGAAAATTTGATTGCAAATGATTTTTTTGGTAAAATTGTTTTTGATGAAAAGCCATTTCCCATCAACATTTCTTGTCAACTTTTTTGTTGTAAAAATCTACTGTTAGTTGCTAGAATTTTTCTCAATACAAGACCTGACTCAACTCACCTTCAGGTGTCAGAAACCTTTCTGAAACCAGGCACATGCTTGTTTCCCACCCTACTCAAACCTGGTGCAACCTGTCAGATGTAGTTCCCCAGCGTCAGCCTCATGGAGTATGTCCAGTGTTCTGAGGACTAAATAGCATGCTACATTTTTTTGTAATTGTACCAAACATTTAATGCAAATATACTGATTCAATGAAGTCCCTGTGTATGTAGTGTAATGTATGTGATTTATTATATTTAAGTAAAGTAATTAGAAAAAAAGTATTCTAGCCTTCAAAGTGAAAGGATAATGACTGTTAGCATTTACTTGGTGATATATGTGTTCAGACCATTGTATAGATATTGAGTAATCATTGAAGCATGTCAGTGAGCTCAAAATATTATCATGCCCACTATTCAGATGGAAACGGAGATACAGAGCAGTTAAGTAGCTTGTTTAAGACCATAAAGTGAGTCAGTGACTATGACGGGATCCCCTGGGGTGCAACCTGGAATTTGGGACTTAACTCTCCAGTCTGGGCTGTCTCTCCCAATACCTTACTAGTGACAAGTAGAGAACCCATCTAGGTACTGTTATCACCTAGCGCAACAGTATGTGAAGCCTCACACCCAGCTACATTGCATGAATGCTTCCAGAGCTATTCATGAATCTCCCAGAGAAAAGGACAAGCTGATTCTTCCCAGTTCCCAGCCTTGTACCCCAGAACTGTACCGTCTTGCACTGGTCAGAACCCTAGCCAGTGTAAGTTCATTATTCAGTTAGCTACTTCTTCAAAGGAAAGTAGTCATGCACCAGCCTTTGTAACCCGAGCACATTTCCCAATTCCTGCAACCAAAACACACTGTTTTAGAGAAAATATCAAACAGATTTACTAACTACAGAAAGATAGACTTTAAATGATTATAAGGGGTAGGCATAAAAGATCAGAGTTGGTTATTTAAGAAGCAAAAGTAAATTCACAGTCTAAGTTCTACTGACTAAATAGAATTTAAATCAAACAGTGGCTCACCCTAACAGGTGGTACAAACAGGTTTATATTCCTCAATGCACTGGCTGGACATTCCTCCAGTGCGGGGCCCCCTCCCCAGTTCAAAAGTCTTTGTCCTCTGGATGTGTTTCCAGGCGTTGAATTGTGGGGAGAGTAAAGCCAAATGATGATGTCACTTCCTCTCCTATATAGCTTTTTCCAGCTTGCTGGAAAGATCTGTGGCTATGATGTGGGGCGGTCTCTCTATGAAGTCTTTATTGTAAACAGTCTCTGAGATAGTGGATTCTTTTCTTGTTGGGTGATGAGCAACTAATGCTGTCTGGTTACTCCATTGCTCTACATGAAAGGCTGGTTGCGCATGTTGCCCACCTCACAATGTATTTTAGTAACATATACAGCAATACTTCATAACTTCACATGCCATGATAGCACATACAATCCAACAGGATGTTAATGTTCAGCAGATTGACACTTTTAAAATGACACCTCACAAGGCATACTTTGTACAAAACATATCATAATGATGTGACGGGGTGAATATGGGGTTCCAGGGTGCTGCTTTGAGGAACATAGTGCCACATTGACAGAACCAGGATTAGAATTCAAGACTTCTTGACTCCCAATCCTGTGATTGCATGCTACATGCAAGGATGCTATAGATGTGAGTGGCATCTGAAAGAGCTTATTCAGAAGAACTTAAATATAGAGGAAAAAATAGTCTCCGTCATTAAAGGTTATGTAAAGTAATTACTGAAGAGACTCAGCATTTATTTTTCAGCATAAGCCATCAGCCCTAGCCCTTGTAAAGCTTTTGTCTAGAAATGTGGCTATTCCTGCGTAAAGGAATGGAACCACTGTGACTGTCAGCTCACAACGTGTCTGTTCAGTTCTTTCATCAGGAGAGGTCTTTGAGTTCTCCTACTCCCTCAGGCCAGAAGCCAGGAGGAGGAATCTATCTCCTAAACTCACAGGGAATCAGTGAGTATCAACACAGAGACCCTTGCATCCAAACTGCCTCCCTGACCCTTCATGCAATTCGTGGTCCCTGGAGAGCACTGCCACATAATGGGAATTCCACAGCAGGGAGATGGGGAGCAGCACAGTTTGATGCCATGGGTGTGCAGGGGAGACGGGGAAAGCCAAAACTTTGGCTGAGAGCTGTAAACCCCTCATCCATGCCAATTCTGGAAGCGGGGCCCACTAACCCCTCCTGCTGTCAAAGGGCTGATTCAGACATTTCTCTTTTAAAATCACCGTGTGCAGCCCAAAGGAGACATTTTCAGTTCATAATCAAATTTACATTTTCATTTTAATGCAGTTGCCCTTTAGGTCTGCAACTCAGTGCTTCTGGCAGGCCACAAGTCGGAAGACACTGGACTACAAAGTACATGGGTTTTTTTAATTAAGCCATATTTAACCATTTAGACTCATAGACTTTAAGGCCAGAAGGGACCGTCATGATCATCTAGTCTGACCTCCTGCACATTGCAGGCCACAAAACCTCATCCACCCATGTAACAGACCATAAACTCTGGCTGAATTACAGAAGTCCTCAAATCACGATTTAAGGACTTCAAGTTACAGAGACTCCTCCATTTACATAGTTTAAACTTGCAAGTGACCCATGCCCCATGTTGCAAATTAAGGCGAAAAACCAGGGTCTCTACCAGTCTCACCGAGGGGAAGATTTCTTCCTAACCCCAAATATGGTGAACAATGAGACCCCGAGCATGTGGGCAAGACCTACCAGCCAGACACATGGGAAAGAATTCACTATAGTAACTCAGAGCTCTCCCCATCTAGTGTCTTATCACTGGCCAGTGGAGATCTATGCTATCAGCAATCACAGATCAACTACATGCCACTGTAGGCAGTCTCATCATACTCACATGCCCTTTATAAACTTGGCAAGCTGAGTCTTGAAGCCAGTTTGGTTTTTTGCCCCCACTGCTCCTCTTGGAAGGAATGTCACTCCTCTGATGGTTAGAAACCTGCGTCTCATTTCAAGCCTAAACTTGTTGTGGCCAGTTCATATCCATTTGTTCTTGTCTCCACATTGATGCTTAACTTCAATAACTCCTCTCCCTCCCTGGTATTTAGTTCTATGTTGTTTAAGGAAAGCAAACATCTCTCCTGAGCTTTCCTTCAGTCAGGCTAAATAAGTCAAGCTCTTTGAGTCTCATCTCATAAGGTAGGTTTTCCATTCCTTTGATCATCCTAGTAACCCTTTTCTTCACCTCTTCCAGTTTGAATTCATCTTTCTTAAACATGAGAGACCAGAATTACCCACAATGTTCCAGATGAGATCTCAGTAGTGCCTTCAAAATAACAAAAGTTTCTTGCATGGAGTTACACCAGGGATGAATGTGATCTATTAATTATTTAGATTATACACAATAGGATCTTTTTAACTCACATGGGAAACCCATTGTTGCTTAATGAATTAGCAAGTAAATGGACAAACAGGTTAAAAACAGAGAGCAAGAAAACGGCATTAAAACATATGTCATTCATTTGACAATTGTCATTCGTTTTTACTTTGCGGTAATATGGTATGGCACAGGCATTTTCATAGAACATCCATGAATAAGTCCTAGTCGCTCATATAAAAGTAAGACCCCTAAAATGAGACCTCATTTTGACACTGCCCCTGTTGAGATAGAGAGAGCGAACAATTTTCATATGCAGTTTATAAGGTATGTGCATTAGCAAAGTGCTGATGAACAAAGTTATGCTGTTGTAGCTTTTAGTGATGGAAAGAGATCATGCAACCCATGCTGCTATGTCAACTCTCTGCTCATTGTTTGTAATCTATATGTGCATTCCCAGCTCTTTTTTAATACTTCAGAATTGCAGGCTTTATGTAGGTAGTGTTTGCCTTATCCGTCACTGTGCACTTGAGTGTGTATTAATCAGCTACATCTCTCCTGCCGTATTGCTTGAATGTACGTTCTTCCTGTAGTCCTTACAACGCCTTTAATTTTAGCAATTGAAGATCATCTTAAGGAATGAAGGTTACTGGTTATTGCTACTTTCTCCTCTTACCATGACCTGCTTCTCTGGGCCGTGTGGAAGCTTAGCATGTATTTGATGCATGTGATAGTTGGTGAGCTAAATAATAGGGTACGATATGATATGGTGAAATTGTGTCAGAATTCTCTGAGACACAGAGAGGAATGAGACTCAGGCACAATCATTGAGGCTGCAGTTTCATTACGTTTATTAAAAGCCTTTGAAGGGACAAGGAGAAATAGGGCTAGTGGGAACTACTCACCCCTCCCCCTGCCATCAAACACCTACCTCATGGTGACATTTGCAAGCTGAGTCGAGGGATGCCTCAAATTGTGCAGGGAAGGGGTGCAGCTTTCAGTCTCTTGCTATGCCCATGTCCCATGCCTGTTTAACTCTTTCCCAAAACTCAGGCACCCAAGCAACCCGCTTGTTGCTGACTGGAAGGCAAGACAGTGAAAGGGCTATTGCCAATTTGCCCCATTTTTAAATTCCTTCCATGGGTCAAAGCCTGGTCACTCCAGAAGGCCTAGCACCACATGCAAACATACCAGTACAGGAGGGTCTCAGAGGGTGGATCAAACCAAAGTTAAATACCGGTTACCCCAGTCAAAAATTATCTAAACATTGCCAATCAGGACCATCTTCCTGTACCACTCCTATTCCCTCACACTGACACGGAAGGGGTGTGTTCAATGCCCTTGTTCCTCACCACTCCCATAAGGCTAACACACCTGGCAAAGGGAGAGAGGAGGACCTTCTGATCCTTCTAGGTTCCTTAGGGGTGTTCATTCCCTTGCTTGGTCCAGCCAAAGTCCCACCACAATGAGCAGTGATGTGGGCAGAATCCCCCATGTGGGAGAAGTTTTGCATGCCAAAAGCCAGTAGCAACCTGCATATTGTGGGAGGGTGAGCCAGGAGAGGCCTCAGCGTGGACAGGATGGGCTTGGAGGAACATGCATCTTTCTTCCCAGCAACCAGTGTGGCAGTCCACCAAAAAGTCCCTGCCTTTTGTCACAGGTGTGTCCCTTGATATCCCCAAATAATGAGATTTTTGACATGTTGCTTCATCCGTCTGCTGCCCTGACAAGGTTTTGGAGGCAGCTACACAATAGGGTGTCTTGTTCTGTTTGCCTCCTCCTTGCTTCCCTCCTGTGATTTTTGAATATGGGTGGATGTAATCTGTCTCACGATGACAGGTCAGACACACAAGGTTTGGTCTGAAAAAGCACAGAGCCTTCAGATGCATCTCCAAGCTTGTCTGAACAGGTTTTTGTTTTAAACATCTCAGTGGAAGGAAATTATTGCAGTATATAGTGCTGGGAATTTAGCATTTTGTAATGACCTGTAAAAACGAGTTTGAATAAGTATATTTTTAGTATACAATCAGAGATAAGCCATAGAGGAAAAATGTGATATTATAGGTAGTATTCTTAACAATGCAGTGCAAATGAAATTCTGCCAGCTTTAATTAAACAAGTACACACTTCACTGAGATTTTGAAATTTAATTCTGTTAAGCTAAAGCTTCAGACCCTGAATAACTATTGTAAATTGAAAGATATTTTGATACGTTTCAAAGGATGTTTATACTTACAGAAATATCCTGACTCTTGTAGTGTGTTAATTGCAGCCATTTTAGTTTCTTTAGGCAATTTACTGTTGAGAGAAAAAGAAATATGTTACTCTTCCATTAAATGTGGCCCAACAAGGTCACAGACGCAACTGAAATTAGCATGGGGGCTAAGGTGTTAGAATTTTAGTATATCTGTCTTGTGCATGTCAATTGTAGCTGCATAGTGCAAAGTGCGATGAAATACATTGCTGTGAACCAGTAGGGACACCTGGAAATTAAGAGCTCCTGTGGATCTTGTAAGGTGGGAAGGATTTGAATGAAGATTCTCGCTCATTTTGTAAAATGCATCAGAAGGAGTCCTGCTGTGGTAAACTTTAGACGTGACACCCTGGCCCCACTGAAGTCAAGGGGAGTTTTGCCAATGAGTTCTGGTGTCTCTGCAGCTCAGACACCGTATTAATAGGCATGGGATTGTGGTGTTAGTTGTGCATGTTTAGAACCATTATTTATAGTGTTTACTAGAAGAAGGTGAGAGTCTTTGTAAATAGAAAATGAAGACAGTCTGGCACTCGTACGAATCACAGTCTCCTGGGTCTCTGTAATCTCCCCAGGACATGGATAGACAGCTAGGGAAGGCGCATTGTGGAGCCTCCTAAGCTTTGCAGGAGAAGGACTCCTTGTTGCAGTTATAAGGTGTGAGGAAGCCACGCCAATAGTTGCAGTTTATGAAATTACAGACTAGTGCCAATGCTAACCGCTTCATTCCCTGCATTGCAAATAAGAGACACTGCTGCTGATTTGAAAAAAAAATTGTACATGAAGGCTAACGAAATTATTAAAATACATTCCTTAGAGAGAAGAGAATGGATTGCGTCATTAGGACAATGAAATTAGTGGGAGTAGAAAAGGATGAACACGTTATTACAAAATGCTACACAGATGTATCTAAGGTGTTAAAAATGACAACTTATTTTAAAAACACCATGCCATCATTGTAAGTGAATGTAGTGTGATACATATGTGCAAGAAGCAGAGTTAACATTTCCTGACTTGAGTGCTTAACTTGACAGCATGAATGACCTGAAGGCTCCCTACACAGTGCATGAGGAAAGTTAGGCACCTAAGAATGGGAATCACAAAAGCCAGAATGCTGAGTGGAGAGCCACCTAAATTAGTTAATAGGAAATGCTGAGGAGAGGGGTCTAAGCCCTGTCTCTCAAAGGGAGTTAGGTACCTAACTCTGGGCTAGAGGTAAGTGTCTTCCTCCACTTGGGATTCAAATGTGAGCTGTGTCCTGGAATTAACCACTCTTCAACAGGAGAGATGGAGGCTGCCAACCCAGAATAAGTTATTGTCAGGAGGTTAGGGGACTTACTGGGAGATGGGGGACCTGGGTTTTCAGTCCCTCTCTAAATCATGCTGAGTAGGGATTTGAAGCTGGGTATCCCACATCCTGGGAGAGTGCAGTAAACACTGTGTATTGGGCAAAAGAGGATATCGCTTCCTCCTTCATTTTTGTGTGGGGTCCAATCTGACAGGCAGCCTTTGAGCATGCACACCTGATTGGACCTACAGGCAAAACAAGTGGGGGAATGCCTAGTCTGAGAATTTCACCAAGGCTTAGGCAGCGTCAGGGTTTAGGCAGCTTTGTACATGCCCACTGACAAAAATGTAGGTGCCTAAGGGACTTGATCAGCAGAAATTTAGGGTCTAAATTTCAGATTTGGTGCCTAAGGTGGCAGTTAGGTGCCTACATTCATTTGCTTCTCAAGGCCCAAGTGAATTAGAACTTGTGTTCCATTGAAACTATGACTTCCCATGGATTTAAGTTTCAAAGTCATCTAGACACGTAAGAAAATGTTATCTAACATTACTTTTGAAGATGTCAGAATTATATTGTGTAATTAATAGGGTAATGGTCCAAGAGGAACCTTTTCTGGGTAGTTCACTTTAAATGAGTCTGATTGCTTGGCAATGTTTAATAAAAAGTTTGATGATATAAACCATGTAAAATAAAGACTTTAAAAGAGGCATGTTCAAAAGTAATTTCTCTCAAGCACAGATGGCTGGCTAGAAAAAAGAGCATGGGTGAACCTGATAACTAAGAATATAATTACTGAGGTGAAAAGCATATAGCATATCATTTTAAAATTTGTGAACAGTAGAAGGTTCAAAGTGTAAATATTGCTGTACTTTTTTTATGGCCATATTGAAAGACATTCCTCTGGGGGAGAAATTCTCCATGGTGTACAGATTGGAGTCTTTTTCTAAACGTGTTAACCATAAAATATACTTTGAGAAAGCAAGAGTTAGCATAGTACTGCTCCAGTAGGTCCTGATTAAGCAAAGCATTTCAGCACATGCTTATCTTTAATCACATGCAATGTGCTTAAGCGCTCTGCCAGCTAGCAATATAATAATGACTTATGTTTAAGTTAAGCATGTACATAAGTGACCTGTGGAACGGGGTCTATAGATTCTAACTTGGTGCCCTAGCCTGCAAAATATTTATAGAATCCAAATATTTATAGAATATTTATAGAATTCTCCCCTCACATCTTTTCCCTTTAGAACTCGTATAAGTATGTGCAGGACTGTTCTTTAAACCTGTCATTGTTCTATCTTTGTATTTAGCAGGGAGAAATCCTTATTAATTAGGGTCAGATTTTCCTCTCGAACCGCTGCACATCAGTGTAATTCCATTGAAGTTATGTCTGATTTATACCGTGTGAGTGAAAGGAGAAAAAAGACTGAGGCTCGAACCCTGCAGCTTACTGCATGGGGACACATTGCAGAAAGAGGTCCTTATTTTGGGCCATATAGTTCTCACCTGACTCACTCAGTATTCACAGAGGAATCAGTGGGTGTTAAACAATTAGGATTTAACTGTGTCACTGGCTCTCACGATAGATAGGAGGTGTATGTTTAGGACTAAGAAAGGCATGTATTTGTACAGGAGAAGCAAAGCCACTAGAGAACTGGATATAAAAAAAATGGGGAGGGAGGGGGAATTTAAGGCAACTTGTGAGCGTTATCACCACATTAAGACATGATGGGATTTCTTTTTTAAGTCAATGAATGCACATTTCTTTGATGCATTGAGAGTCAAATGCCCCTGGTTGGTGGCCTTCAGGGACCTGGGACATCTATAGACCAATAATCACAGCCTCTGTTATGTCTTCATGGTATGAACATATTTACTTATTTTATTTGTTAGTAATTTTGTATAGTAACTGGGTGCTTCATAGAAAAATTAAAAGCATAAATTACTACGCTGCCTACAATGGGTAGACAAATCCAGGGTTGTTGATAAAATAACCATTTCTGTTGCCAGAAAACATAGATAGCTTATTTGTCTGGAATGAAACAAAGTGAAGGAAAACCATCCTGACCAATGAAAAGCAAAACAAAATAAAAGTCTTATGTCCTTCTTGAAGGCCACCATACTCAGTTTGTTGTAGGCCAACAAATATGAGCTGTGTGAGTTTTATTAAAAATTCATTTTTCTGTGTTTTGATAGATCTTTCCACTAGGAAGAATAACTTAATGTCTTTGAAAGGTGACTATGTAAAAATAGCATCATTTCTCTCAGCCAGTCTGCTCCCTGTGTGCGTGTCCATAAGCTGAACGGCTGACTTTAGTAACGCAAATAAGTTTTTATTTCTTTTGACTCCTGTTAGCCCTGAGGAACTGACACAGCTACAGGAGAGAGAGAGCTAGAACTCGCACTAGGTAGAAAGGAATCTAATTTTCCCCTCCGTTCTGGGCGGTGCAATCCTCGGGATTTGGCCTGCTGAACCTCGATTACTGCTGGTGATGTAAAAGAAAGCAAGAAAGCCCGGCTTGATTTTGTGATGCTGGCCAGCTGAAAAGCAAATCTCTTCATTTGTGACCTAAGCAAATTGATATGGAAGTCACTGAGAGATAGGAGGGAGGAGCTTGTGTGCTGCACCTCTAGTAGCACAGAATTTGCAGTACAGGGGAGGAGGTGGGGGCTAAGGTGTGAAGAAGCCGTTTTTATGCCTTCTGATCCTAGGCTGCTCTACGGACTGGAAAGACCCAATTGTAATTTAGACAGCCCTTGGGGGCACCATCTAAATTACAGCAGCCTCCCCATAGCAGTATAGGCCTTGCCCCTAATGCCTCTCCTGTTCCCCTGCATTGCCCCCAAACCAGAGTTTGCAGGGGGTCCTTGATAGGCAGCCTTATGGCTATCTCTGCGGTGCCTGCATTGGGGAAATCCTGCCCCTGGTTGGAATCAGGGCTTTTAGGGCCCCTTATCCTGGTCAGTCCCTCTTGCCAAATGTAAAAGGGCCAGGGTGAGGATCTCACACTGTATCCCCATTTTTACACAAAAGACTCATACTTCAGTAGTAAAACAAGAGCAATATGGATATGTGTCACTTTGTTTTCTACAGCTTCAAGATGTTTCCCAAAATCTTTATTTGTGATCTTGTGATTGTGATTTTCTTCTCTCCCCCTCACGGACTGGACTAATTTTGCCTGGGTGCTGTCGTCTGTGTGCCACCTGTTCTGCAGCGTCTCACTGACAGCGGAGTTGCTTTCGAGATTTATTTTCTGTTTAGAGAAAGCTACACCGGGAGCTCACTCTGCTCTTGATATTCCCTCAGTGAAACAAATCTTGAAATCAGCCCTGCTGCCTCTGAAGAGCTGCTGGAAAAGCCTCAGCTGCCAGCCTCTGGGGAGGATTGTTAAAATGGTTGTCTCCATAGCACTCTGAAGGGATGCTGCACGCTGCAATGCAGCATCCTTTCAGTGGAAAGGTGATCTATTGTAAGTGTGCCGCACAAAGGTGGGTAAAATACCACACATTTGTATTTCTACCCCTCAGCCTCTTAATGCTTCCATCCTGCAATCAGAGCCATACAACTGCATCCTGGGGCCCACACAGAGTCCCTTGGACCCTTTGTGTGTGTGTAGGAAAGGTCCACCTGCATGGATCCAGTTGTAGCATTGAAGCCTTTTGCTATAGACACCAACTCTTTCAATTTTATCACAAATCTTGCTATGACTGATGCTTTCCTTACAGTCCTGGCTTCTGGATAGAAGTTATTTGAGGAGAATCTCTGCTATCATTTTGTAGTAAAGTAAGTTTCTAGCTCTTGAGGTTGCAGAGAAAAGCTTGAAAACATGAACCAAGTGCATTCTGAAGGCCGAGAAACCAGAACGCATAGAAAAAGAATCTGAGTTTTCTTGGTTTTGTTTTTTTGTTTTAATTTTATTTTCATGATTTTTTAGTCAATCTCTTGATATTTGGGCTTGACTGATGATTTTTGAATGTGTGGGGTTGGCAAATCTGGGTGCTTTGACATTACTGTGACACTTCCATCTGTGGTAGCGGTGTCCTCGTTTAATTTGCTGGTAAATTAATATGCTGCTCTGAGTGAAACATCTCTCCTCTATCTTTTTTGCCAGTAAGGTATTCCTGATACCTTTTCATTGTAGTATGTGGCTGTGTTTAAGGAGAGCTAAATCAAGCACCCAGTTTCTTTTAATGTGAAAAGATACTTGCACCAGGAGAGCTGTGATGCTGGAAGGGATAGAGTGGGATGATGAAAGAGGAGAGGATGCACGTCATCTAGGATCATACAGCAGGGCTCTCTTTTGAGTCTCTGCTGGCTGTAGTCATCTTCACAGCTTAGTTGCTAAAGAAGACTTTCGAATCTGACCAAAGTAATTTCTATCAGCCACCAGGTCACCCCAGCTCCTTCCCTTCAATAACAGCCAGTCTGAATCTCTTTGTATTGTCACTTTGGACATTCCAGTCGGCCTCTTCTCTGTTTAACGAAGACGTCTGCACTAAAGGCCAAGTCTGGGTGCATGACAGAGTGCTGAGAACCAGCAGCTCATCCAGCGCTCTGATCACTGTAAGTCCAATTAGTTTCCCTGGAGATGGGTCTGGCTGAGGGAAGCTGGGGCTAAGTACTGTATCCGTCTGAAGTGGGGCGAGCAAAGGAGCTAGTTAACGCTTAACTGGAGGAGTAGAAGGGCACACGGGAAGGAAAATACAAGGGGGGAATGAGAGCAAATGTTGGAGACGCTAGCAGGGCCAGGGTAAAGGGAGATTTTTGCATCGAGAGATCTCTTCCCTCTCTTTTTTCTGACAAAAGGGGAGGATGTTGGTATGTCACTATAAATGGAGTTGATGCATGGGACTCTAAAGGGTGGTGGTTGAAATAACAGAAATAAACTACACTTCAGCACTTACAAACCAGAGGCGTTTAGAGCCATTGGTACAAGAAGACAGAAGCAGAGGACTGCACCCTGTCAAAGGATTCTACTCAAGTTTGGGTCGATACTGGCTCATAGTTACACTGGAAAACTAATATAGCGAAATACTCAAAAATGTTGGTAGATAAAAAGTACAATTTGGTGGCTGTGGGTCTTGTTGTATCTCCAGTTAGTGGGAGCACTTTAAACCAAGGCATTAAAACTGACAGGGAGATACATAACTAAGTTATACTGATATGCTCTTCCCTGCGTGACTATTTTAAAAGAGCTGTGTGACCGGTGTTCTGTTTGGTGGCCATTCCAAAAAATCAGAGAGAAAAATTCATTGTGGGTTTGGGCCTCTCTCTCTAAGCACAATGGCCTTCTAAACTTCCCCTCTGGCAGAACAAGTCATCAGGGCACTCAAGCTGGCCAGAGACTAAATTCCACAATGTGGCCAAAGTCCCTTCTAAGTGAGCACTGAGCTCAATGTAAAACCTGGGAAGGATTATCTGGGAGTACTCTTCTTTACCTTGGTAGTGGTGAGTTACATAGAAGACATGACCTTCCACAGTTTGCAGTGTCTGGAAATTTGTTCTTCTTTTCCAGCCAAGTTGTTACAATTGTTTCACTGCCAGGCACCTGTAGCCTATTGCCAGTGAACTAAGTAGTCAAGCAACAGAGCATGGTTGTTTTTAATATTGGATGCTTCAGTTGAGATGGGCGTGTGTTTTTATCCATTAAGAATCAGTAAAACTTGTCTGTTTTTTGTCACTAGTCGGAATTTAATTATCTACCAACAAGTCAGATTGATTACACAATACGAGTGTTTTACAGCTTTGAAGACCAATGATTGACTGACTGGCAAATGACCGGTTGTATTATTTGATAATAGCTAGAAATTGATATATTTAAAGTACAAAGTACCAGAGTTCTTAATTAGAAAATTCCACTTTTTTTTTACAGCAATCTACATGTTTGATATGCGTGAAACTGGAAATATATTCTGTCATAAACCTGCAAATGGCTGCTAATTTATTTTGACCTTCCATCCTGAGTGTTCCATTATCAAAGGGTACATGTTTGTTTATGCACCCACTGTATTTTGGGTATGCTGCAGGGGGAAATGCAGGCCGTTCTAGTTCAGCTCCCCCAGTTAAATCTATGTAGATGTTATGCAATGAATTGTCTTCCAACCTAGTCAGGGATGTGCTGTCAATATTTTAACAAGGGGCTTCTATGATTTTTATTCTGTACCTCTTTTAAACTCCATATAACAAGGAGTGGGTGGAAGAGGTATTGGAAAAGATATTAATATATATTCCCACTTAAATGAAAATGCTTTCTCGCTACCATAGCCAAGAAAGGAGGCAGTAGTGCATGACAAACAAACGTATCTATATGTATTACCTGGAAATAATTCCTTTTCTTTCATACACTGTGTTCGGCTTGTGAAATTTAAAATGGGAGGAAGGGAAGCAGAGAACTGGGACAAGGAACGTTTAGCCTTGCAGAGGAGCCCAAGAGTATCTGATTTAATTTTTTAAATTCCTGAAACTCTCTGCCTGTGGTACATTCCAAAATGAAAACAATTGCTCTTCAGAAGCATTTTCTATGACCCTCAGGGAGAAGTCACTTCCTTCAAGGATGATTTTGCATATTCCAAAGAAAGGGTGATTCTATTAAAAGAAAGGAAATTGCTCCAAATTTGTCTTCCGTTTGGTTGCAGAGTTTTAATAAGGGAATACCATTGATTCTTCAGGAGTACATTTCTGAATCAAGCTGAATGCTAGTACCATTATTTATTATTTGCATTTCAATAGCAATAAGCTGTTTTAGAGGACCCAACTAAAATCAGTGCCCCGTTGTGCTAGTTATTGGACATACATATAGGAGGAGACAGTCCCTCCCCTGATGACCTTAAAATTTAAATGTTCAAGACAGACAGAGGATAGAAGAAAGGACATATTATCCCCGTTTTACAGATGGGAAAAGGATATAGGGGGGAATAAGTGACTTGCCCAAGATCATACAAGAAATCATTGGCACATCTAGAAAATGACCCCAGATCTCCTCAGTCCTAGTCAATGCCTGAACAAGTCTGTGCTTCATTTTGTACAAAGGGTGTATACATCTAAAATGTTAATTTCTTCACGCGACCGTATCTGGAATACTTTACAATGCCAGATTTCAGTTACTTTGTGGTGTTGACTGAAAGAAAAAATCTGCAATATGGAATATATTAAATGAAATCCATTTAAATGATTGGGGAAGTTCACACATTCATCTTACATTTTGACACTTCTAATCAGTAATCATCATGTTAGTTGCTGCGATAACTAAGAAGTCATGCTAAGCGTTAAATGGTTAACTTAAAGAGAGAAAGTGAAGTTATGTCCATTTGGTCAAGACTTGAAATAGGATGATGCTAAAGCTGGTCGAAATATTTCCATAAAAATATTTTGGATGAAAAAATGTTTGACAAAATGGAAATTTTAGTTCAAAAAATTCATTTTGTCAACATTACTGGGGTTTTTTTTTCTGGTGTTCTATTTGTGTGTGAAAGCCAAACATATTTTAAAGAAAAATGTTGAAAAGAAAATGTTTTCATCTAAATTTTTCACAAGAAAAAATAATTTCCTGATCAGATCTAGTTGATGCTTGTTCTGTCCTAGTAAGACAATCATTTTAGACAAATAGACTGGTTAGCAAATGTCTGCGAGAGGATCATGTGACTTTTTAGGTCCAGGAGACTGCTCATTAGAGAGGAATTCTGATGCTATATTACATTATGGAAATATGGTGTCTAGGTAATGAGCAGTACAATATTTGATGAACAGATCCTCTCCTGTTGCTTTTTAGTTATGTTATTCACATTATAAGGGGCAAAAAAGTGAGATGAAGCATAAAAATAGAAATATTTTCAGTTACTCTGAGTTATATCAGCAGGGATCACCCAATAATATGGTAAGGGAAAAACAATTTTGAAATGACAGAAGCTGAAAATATTGAAACTAGGAATACTATTGGCAGTTGTTGCTATTCCTACTATAATTCTGAAGCTGGCAGAGATATTATCATAATACAGAACCCCGAGTAGAAGAAGGTTATGCACAAATGTTTGGGGAAAGTCAATTGCTGAGAGGAATGGCAATATGTGATGGAGAATCCTTTACTTCTGTACCACCAACGTGAATCCTGCCTGGGGTGAGCAGTAGCAGCAATATTAGTCCAGTTCCTAGTGGGCAGGGATCGAAGGGACCTGATCCAAAGCCCACTGAGGCCAATGAAAAGCCTCTGATTTTCGGTGGGCTTTGTTTCAGTCCTTTATTAGGCTTTTATATGAAAAAAGTGACAAAGCAATAAGGTACTCAGCCATTGCAGGTCACTTTTTTTTCAACCCATAGGTCAATAGATTTTCCTTGTGATTGCTAGGTAAGTTTCACTGAATGTGATGTGAGACTGGAAACAAAATGCACTATGAGGAGTATATTTTGTTAATGACTGTTCCATCACACACTTAAAGAAACATTGCTTGCATGCTCAGTAAAAAATGTTGCCAACAAGAAATAGACCAAAATGTTGAGCTATAAAACCACAGATCTTTGCCATTTTGCAAACCTAGCTAAAACGTATTAATCATGTCTATTTTTGCAGAGGATGTGAACTCTTTCTCATAGTTCTTTGGGAATAATGTTTCATGGAGAAGCAAGAGACGATATAATTCTCAGCACAATGTTGGTGCTTTAAGAGGCTAGCTAGAAAAATATCGTCTGACTTGAAATTTCTGCTGAAGAAGCTCAAAATATGAAGAGGTTTTAATGGCAGAATTCTACAAAATCTTTCTAAAATAATGTGTTTAGGGACACTGAATGATGGTGGTGGATTTGTGTGTGTGTTCACTAGCATTGTTTTAATCTTCTTTCAAGTTCACAAATTTTATGGAGCAATTCAGAAATAATTACCAGTATTCCCAATAAAAAATTTGTACATAAATCATAGTGTCAATTGGAAACGAAGATTCACTTTTAATAGTAATGTATCAATGTAGGAGACATGCATTAAATAAAGATTTTGTATTTGCATTTTGCTGTGTATTTAATTTTGAATTGATCCTGATCCGTGATGATCTGAGAAATAAGACCGCTTATCAACATGAAAATCAGTAGAGTCTTGTGTTCTTTATTCAGAGTAGATTGTAAGGTGGCCGACTACATTTTAACATATGAATCAATACAGTTTAAGGGCTTTCCTTGTTTGCAGAATCATTGTTAGAGTGATTGATAGAATATTATCTACAAATCTTTGTAATGATATTTCATGCTGGGGTAAAGGGCTAATGGTTTGAGGATTGCCATATAACTGGATCTATCATCTGCTACTTTAGAGAGAGATTTTTGGCAATGATGATACAAGTGACGATACACCCTCAACTTTCTTTTATAGTAGTGCAACCTCCAGGCTGGAGGTCCTGTGCTAAGAAAAAATCCAACTTTAGACATCTTTAGGTCATACTGTAAGATGCATCTTTTCACCATGGTATTTGAGCCAGAGCAGAAGAAAATCTGGCATGGTGCTCAGAGATAGAATCCCACGATTAAGCCAAGAGGAGAGTGGAGAATGGATTGTCTTGATGGATGCACAGTTCTTATTGTTTCATATGTTCCTTCCTCACAGCAAGTCTAGTTGACTTGGTTTTGTGGCAGACAGATCCTCGTCTACACTTGGACTCCCACCATAATTTGTACTAATTTAGCGGGGCTGGTGTTAGCAACAGTGAAAATTTTAAGAGGATGGCCATACTGTAGTCAAACCTTCATCTGCATCTAAGAAGTCTCACCCCCACAAATTACCTCCAGCAAAGTACCCTCTTCTTCCAAGGCATAAGGAAAGGGATAAATAGAGCGAATCATTTTCTTCTCAAGCTCAGGCCTAAGGAGGGAGGAAAAGACAGCAACTTTTCTTCTGCTACCTACAAAGGGTTAAGAAACAGGATTTGCAGCAGGGGAACCTCTTCTCCCCTTTCATTGGAGCTGTTCATTATAATAATAATACATTAATTTTTAAAAAGCCAATTCCCTTTATATAGGTGGAAAGCCAAGGAGCAGCAACCACAGTGATGAAATGCAGGAGTTAGGCAAAGTTACACAGTTTACAAATCCAGTATTCTAAACTGATTTGAAGTGCGTTTGTTTTGGCATGTGCTTATTTTTTCCATTGGCATCAACAGAGTTAAAATCAACAAGAGGATCACGAATGCTCTCTTTCATAGGTGCCACATAAGCACTTTTAATACTTATTTAAATATATCAAAGGAAGAAAATATTTCAGTAAATAGTGAAGGCCGTTAGCGTTTGTAATGAACTGCAAACCAGTGTGTTCAAGTATAATTTTACTGTACAACTGGAGTTAAGCCATAGAACAGAAATGTGGCATTATACGTAGTATTCTTAACTATGCAGGGCAAATAAAATTCAACTTGCTTCAATTAAACAAGCTTACACTTCACTGAGTTTTTTAAATTTAATTCTGTTAAGCTTCAGCCTCAGAGCCTGAATGACTATTGTAATTTGAAAGATACTTTGTTATGGTTCTGAGTGAATTGATGCTTATGGAAATATCCTTTCTGTTTTATAGTTTGCTAGTTTAAAACTCTGAGACCATTTAGTTTCTTCAGGCATTTTTTAAATTTTGTGAACAGAAATGTTGTTAACCTTTTTTTAAAAAACATAGCACGCAAAGGTCACATCGTTTACTGCAGGCATTGCTTATAGCGCTTAAATGTTGGAAATTGGGTAAAATCCAGTCTCTATCTGTGCTCTTAAAATTCTAGATGAAAATGACTGCTATGAAGTGTTGAAAGTGAAGGGCTAAAATATGCACTTTTATTTTTCTGTGGTTCATCAGATGTTAGCTGGAACTGGAAATAGAATCAGCAGTTTTAATCAAATAGCCAAAAAAATAGGTAGTGAAATATAAATCCATGACATTCCTTTTGTAAGTGTGTGAGCGGGTTCCTAGGGTGCAACCTGGACTGTGGGACCACTTAGCCCTCCAAACCCACCAGCTTAGGCTGGTGTCAAACTCTGATGCTGATGTCAAGCTACAAGCCTCTGACAGACACTGCACTTGCACAGCCACCCACTGATAGGGCCACACCCAATGGAGTTACATGAATGTAACTGTTGATTTTTACAGATCAAAATTTTACAGATGGGGAACTGAGGCACAGAGAGACTAGGGGCTAGATTTTCAAAGGTATTTAGGTACCTAAAGATGCAGGCAGGGGTCTAATGGGATTTTCAAAAGTGTCTAGGCACCTAATGCCCACAGAAATCTGTGGAAGTTTGTGGAATTGAACCACGGTTTCGTGAATCTCAGGCTAGCACCCTAATCCCAGACCATGCTTCCTCTCAATTCCTTATTAAGCTAAATTATATCAGCCAAGTTTAAATTGTGTTTTGCATTGATTTAACTAAGTCACCTTTTAAATGATTTTACATTTAAACCAGTATAACTCTGAATATAGACAAGACCCACAACACTTGTTTAAGTTGGTATTCTCTACCATCATCAGTGCGTTCTCTAGGTACGGAACAGGCCATGTTCCTGTTTCTCCTCTCAGTTACGTTGGTTTACAAATACGTAACTCTATTGACTTTAAGGAGTAGTTCCTGATTTGCACCAGTGCTGACTGAGGCTACGTCTACACTGCCAGGAGCACCGCCAGCAGTGCAGGATCCATTTTGCAGGTTCGATTGAGTGGCAGTGAAGACTCACTCAATCGAACCTGGAAGTCGGCTCTGTAAATCTACCTCGGCAAGTAGTGTGGCGCTGTATCGACAGGAGGGCATTTCCCATTGGCACAGCGCAGTGGAGACTCTGCAGTAAGTAGACATTAGGAAGTCAACGGGAGATTTGCAAGCTCCCATCGACTGCCGCAGAAATCTGCAGCCAGTGTAGACCGGGCCTGAGGCTCAGACTTAGTACGTGTTACTGTGACACTGAAATATGTAGCATCATGCTATAGACAGTGGCTAAGCAGAGGAAAAGCTGTCCTTTTTATGCCTGGAAGAAAAAGGTGCAGAAATTAAACGTGTTAGTCTTTAAAGTGCTATAGGACTCTCGTTGTTTTTGATGTACAGGTACTATGTAAGTAGTTAGTTATGTGTGCTGACAATATGTTCCTAAAGTCTGTATCAATATAGGGTTGACAAACAGGGTTTTTGCCAGACAAAAAATGTTTTTTCAACTATCTCTTGGTCAGGATGTAAATTAAGTATTGCAAGCCAACACAATGGAAGCCCAATTTAAATACAAAGTCAACAGGGGGATGTGAAATCAACAGGAAAGAAGGAGGATTCAGGAAAACATGCAGTGGGATTTTTTTTCTGTCCCTGAGCGCAGACAATGAACATTGGGGATATGAGTAGAAAGCAAGAAGACACTGATTCTGCCCTTTGAAGTAAATGAATAGTGCCTGTACATTTATGGAAATTGGATCTCCACTAGGCTGGTTGAAACTCTGCAAAGGACGTTTGAGGGAGATAAATTTCTTTAGACAGAAGGTTAAGGTAAGTGTAGTCTCTGCAAATTGCATTCTGATTTTGTTTTATATGGGTAACCCTGCTTTTTCGTGATCCGTACTTACTATCTTTTGAATCTCGAATCTTTGATGATAGTTATCATTGTCTTCACTAGAAGTGTGTCAGAGCTGGGGTATTATACAAGGAGCTGATCCTGAATTGAATCATACAAGCTGGTGGTATACTTGCTCCTCTGGGAACAGCACTGCTGCAATTTCTTTTCGTGTTCAGTGGATAAGGTGCTGAACACTACAGGGGAATGCACCAAAGGGGCTCAGGGACTGGCATATGCTTGATGTTAATCTGCAAGGCAAAATAAGGGCTGGCATAGCCCAGAGGAGATTGTCTGGGTGGCTAACAGGATGGAAGTGTCAGGAAGCTGATAACCTAGTTAAGCACCAGTATGTCAACCACTTGCTAGAGGCAGGGGGTAACAAGGTGACTCACGGTCCTGAGTAACTCCAGAACCAGTCAAAAAGACAATCCAGGATGACTTCTTGTTTTATGTATGGGAGAAAAAGGTGTGCACTTGTGTGGGAATTGTCTCTGTGAAAACCCTGGATTGCAACTTGTAATAGAGATGAATAATTCACAGTCAAATTGCAAAGTACAATGGCTTCTTTCTGGGATAATTTGCATCATCTCCTTGAGCTGTGCACTTCAGTCTCAGCAATGAAATAAAGCTAGGTTTTGTTATGTTGCTTTATGAATAACTAGCTCAATAGTCTCATTCATTGCCATTTCAATCAGCTGTAATCCACTGCATGTGTACGCTTTTATTATCTTCACCATCCTTTCTCCTGTAAGGGTTAAATGAGGCAGTTTACTTGGCTGTTTCTAAATAATTTAAGTCTGATTGTACATATTGTGTAAAATGATGGGTTTTAAATTACACACATTTGAAGCTAATTTCTATAACACACAGATGGCTTAGATAGTCCAAAGAAAAAGTATGAATCTAATAACTTATTTCAGAGGAAAATATGTATGGTATCATTTTGATATTTATGTAGCTTAGTGGGGTGGCTTAGATGTGTTTCTTGTGATGGTTATGGCTTTTAGAAACAAAGGATATTTGATCTCCTGTGAAGAAATGGGATGTCCTGAGTAAGCTTAGGCCAGTTGACTTGACATTGATCATAGACAAAATCACGGTAAAGTTAGTAGAAGATGCAAACAGTAGAAGAATTTAAGGATGCCATCATAATTAATGCCAATGAACATGATTTTATGGTAAATAAATTTTGATATTTTTTGAGATGGCAAGTTTAATTGACAAAGGTAACTAATGACATAATATACTTGGACTTCTGAAAGGCATGTGATCTTAGTACCTCATGACATTCTGATTAAAAAATTAGCCCCATGCAAAATCAATGCAGCATGTATTAAATTGCTTAAAAACTGGTTAAGTGTTCTGAAAATAAGTGTAAATGGGAAATCATCAACCAACAGGAGCATTTCTAGCATAGACCTGCAGGGATATCTTCTTGGCCCTATGCTATTCAATATCTCTGTGATTGATCTGGAAAAAAGTATAAAATCTTTGCTAGTCAAGTTTTCAGATGACAAAAAAAAAAAAAGACGGTAAATAATGGCAGGTCTACAGAGCAATTTGGATTACATGGTAAACTGGGTTCCCCTGGCCACAGTATGTGTTTAAATACATCTAAACACAAGGCATCTATCTAGAAACAAAGAAGACATGTCACACTTATATGATGGAGGATTGTATTTTGGAAAACAGTGACTCAGAAAAAGATTTAGGGGACATGGTGGATAACCAACATGACCAGTGGCCAAGAGAGCGCTTGTGATCCTTGGATGTATAAACAGGAATATTGAGCAGAAGAAGTGTTTTACCACGTTATAAAGTATATATGAGACTTGCTGGAGTACTACTATGTTCTGGTGTCTACACTTCAAAAAGAATGTTGTAGAGTTGGAAATGGTTCAGAAAAAAAGCTGCAAGAATGATTTGATTTCTCTAAAACACTGCCTTATAGTGAGAAACTAAAGAAGCGCAATCTATTTAACCTATGAGGGAAAAGGTGAAGAGGCGACTTGATCATGGCCTATAAGTGTTTACAAAAGGATTTTTGGTAATAGAGGTCTATTTAATCTAGCAGAAGAAAAAGATAAAAATCCAGGGGCTGAAAGCTGAAGTTAGACAAATTCAGATGAGAAATAAGGTGCACATTTCAAACTGTGAGGGTAATTAACCATTGGAACAATTTACTGAAGGCTGTGGTGGATTCTCCATCACATTAAGTCTTTAAATCAAGATTGGATGTCTTTCTAAAAGAGATATTCTAGCTCAACCAAAATTATGTGGTTGATGCAGGAATTATTGGGTGGAATTCTATGGTGTATGTTAGCAGGAGGTCAGATTAGATGATAAAAATGGTTGCTTCTGGATGAAAATCTATGAAATGCCAGTACAGTAAAATGATTGGCCATAAAAAGGAATGTTTATAAGCTTCAAGGCAAGCCAGGACACAGCATCACAAGTGCCTAAAGATTGTCACTCACCCTATTTGGGAAAATTAGCAGACACCAAGATGGAAGGGCAAAGGTTTGAGGTACAAGATGTATCCCCATATTTTTTGTATGATCCAGGCAGTTAAACAACAACAATGGGAGTTTGGCTACTGAATGTGTACTAGAGTCCGTGAAATGCAAAGGAAGTGTGGACACAGGCTTGAGTAGAAATCAGCTAAAATTGTTAAAAGATCCAAAATTTATGTGCACACATTAATGATGCAGTATTTTGAGATTCATCTCCTAAATAAGAGAAACATAATGGCCCAGATTCTGGTACCCTTATTCATGTTGTTTATTACCTTATTCCACTAGTAGTTCCCAGTAGGCCTCAGAATCTATACCAATAGGAATACTCGTCAGGTTCAAGAGAGGATATATGGTAAGGTTATTTGTAGGCTACCCACAACAATCAAAGCCTCAGGAGACTGACTACATGACCCACATTTTTATTTTCTGATAATTGAAACCATATTCTCCACTTGCTGTTTCTTTTCATTCATTTCCCAGAACCTCCTAATTAAAAGACAAAGTGTGTAGCATATGCCAGAATGTGTAAAGCCACCCTTCTTCAGAGCTTTAACCCATGTTTGCACATTGACACTAACGTGCATCACTGTCAAGAAGGACGTTCTCTCATTTGCTGTTGAAATGATTCATGCAGTCAGAGACCTGGCAAAGGGTTTCAGACTCGGCAGTGCAATTTTCACGTAGCCGGGCAAGTGTTTACAATAAATGAAGACAAAGGGAGTCTGTGACCACCAGCCTCTGAGTACCTGCCTGAGACGCTCAAGGCTCACTGTGCTTTGATTTTGAACAGTGGGGAAATGAAATCACAGAGGAATGCTGTGCTGCATTAAATGAGCATCCACAAACCACTATTTACAGCCACTGGAAATGACATAAAATCCATAATTCCCCTCTCAGATCTTTGAGTGAAAGCAATAGGTTTGTCATGATGAGGAGTTCTCAGGAAGCATGTTTTCTGTTCTTCAATATGTGATGTGTTAACTGCTTATATCTGGGCACTTGTGACAATCGCATGGAAAGCTGCACTTTTTTGCGGGCATGGACTGATGGAGTTGGTAAAGGTACAGAAAGGATTGGAGATAGCAACGGGGATGTATCTCTGACTTGGTGTAAGAAAAAGAAAATTGCACCAACAATCTTTGTCATCCTCAAGGTCCTGGTTACACAAATGGTTTTTAGTGCCATTATAGGTCCAATCCTAAATAGTGTGTTCCAATGCCATAAACAGGCAGATATCCAATTTACTGACCACGGAAACTCACCATGAGGATGATATGCTGTCCTTTTCATTTGCAGTGGGAATAACTGGTCCGGATTCATTACAACTAAAGGTGTTTGTCATAAAAGCTGCCCCCATCTCACTAAGATGATGTTTGATTGGACTGATGGGGTAAAGACAGCCCCGGGGGTCTCATATCTCAGTCTCTCCCTGCTGCCACTGGGTAGGTCAGGAAGGTGGAGGGGAGACTTGGTTGTCACCCCCCTCCTCCATGTGAATATGAAGCCCCCAGGGCATGTAGCCACATTTCTACTGAGGTGCCCTATAATGGAAGTGTAGTTGCGGGTCTGTGGGTCTGACCGATCACTAGGAAGGAATTTATCCTAGAAGGTTTGACAAGGTTTCTGGTGGGTTTTTTTCACTTTCCTTGCAGCACCCTGGAGACCCTGTTGTAGGCTAATAAAGAGTAAGGGCAGGATTTAAAAGTTGAAGCTTTTGTATTGTTGTTGCATCTTGTGGCTGCTGTCCAGTGCACTTAGGGAATTAAGGGGAACAGCTCCCAGAGGTAAACGTGAGGCCAGAGAGATTACTGGTGTACCCTATTAGCTTCGAGAAAGAACGGAAAGCTTGTGAGTTTTTTGTAGAATGAGGTACCTCACCTGTGTACATTCATTCCCTCTCGCAGGGGTAGGGCAAGCAGACTGAGGTGGCCTGAATCCTAGGGTTAGGCTGAAGGTGGCCAACTCTGAATATTGATTATTTGGCATTGAGGCCATTGAACACCACGCTGGACCAAAGTAAATATGCAGCATTTTAGGGAGGTATTATCCCCTCCACCCCTTTAAAGTTAATCAAGTTGCAACCTTCCATTTTAAAATCCATCCCTGTGTTTGTTTTGTTCTCCTGTGTGACCTGATCAATAGGCTTAAATAATAGGTGTATTAAAACAGGAAAATAACTCAGTCACTTGTTCTGCTTTTTATCCACTTTCTTCTGAATCTTATATTCCCCAGATAGGAGAGAAGGGTTTGTGGATCCATAATGTGTGGATGCCAATCTTTAGAAGAATATGGGCATGAAATTATAGTAAGAGTAATCCTCCCATCTCCTGTTAAGCACCAAGAACTTTTCAGTGATATTACAGCCTATTTTGTCTTTAGCAGTAGCAGGTATTACTTCTCTAATTTGGCTTTCACTAAACCGATAGTGAGAAATTGACCCAATATTAATGCTTCTGATGGCAAAAATCATCCTGACCACCACCTCATTGCTCTGCTGCTTTATTGTATGTTATCTCCAAGTTCCTCATTTCCACAATGTTCACCTGCAGCAAAGAAAATAACATTATTCATTTTTCTATTTTACCAAAGCATTGGTAATTTAAGGAAATCTGTAACTTTGTAGCAGCCCCAATAGATCACATCAGCTCTGAGAGTGGCTGTACAGTATTAAAAAAAAGAAAGAAAGAAGATTGACTTTCACAAGTGACTGCAATGAGAACTATAGGTACTCAACACCACTGAAAATCAGGACATGTTTTAGGTATCTGAGTATGGATTTGCACTACAAACCACAACCAAAGCCCATGGTAGCTAAAAAGAGCAGTGTAGGCATTTCCACTCAGGCTGGAGTTAAAGCTCTGAAATCCAGCAAGGGGGGTGGGTTGGTCTCATAGTCAAGGCTCTGTCCCAAATAGGAACATCTACACTGCTATTTTTAGTACCATAGCGCGAGCTCAAGCATGTAGAGCCAGACCCCCCCTTTTTTTCAGTGTAAACATATCCTGATAAAGGCTCCTACTTTTGCACCTTTTACAGAGCACTGTTTAGGTAAGATTATTTTTCTTCTCTCTCCTTTTTTCCTGTTCCCTCTCTCTCACATTTCTCCTCAGATGACTTCAACACAATGGGCCTGTTCCCCCTTTCATTTAAATTGCTTAACTCCATTTTGAACTCTGCTGGCTTCAGCTGAGGAATTCCTGCATGAGGAGGTTGAAACATGGCAAAGTTTTCAGATGGGGGTGCGGAGACAGAGACTGATCATGCTCCCACTGAAGCCAGTGGCACAATTCCTGTTGATTTAAGTATGAGCTGGGTTGGGTCCATCACTAGGAGTCACTTCTCAAAGAGAGGAGCATTTGTGCAACCCCTGACATCAAGAAAAGAACAGAACACTTACTGTAATTTTCAAGTTGCAAGATATTGTTGATGATCCAAGAGGTTTTTCATATTAGGCCATTTAAACAGTGAGTGCATCTGGGTTTTATCCATCTGAAATCAATACATCTTGTCTAGTTTTTTATTACTAGCTGGAATTTAATTATCTACAAGCAAGTCAAATTCATTACAAAATACAAGCATCTTACACCTTTGAAAAGAAATGAATGAATCTTTAGATTTGACTAATTCATGGATTTATAGACTTTAAGGTCAGAAAGGACCATTATGATCATCTAGTCTGACCTCTTGCACAACACAGTCCAAGGAACCTCACCCACCCACTCCTGTGATAGACTCGTAACTTATGACTGAGTAACTGAAGTCCTCAAATCATGGCTTAAAGTCTTCAAGGTACGGAGAATCCACCAGCAAGTGACCCATGACCTGTGCTGGAGAGGAAGGTGAAAAACCTCTAGGGCCTCTGCCAATCTGCCCTGAGGGAAAATTTCTTCCCGACCCCAGATATGGCAATCAGCTAAACCCTGAGCATGTGGGCAAGACTCACCAGCCAGACACCTTGGAAAGAATTCTCTGTAGTAACTCAGAACCCACCCATCTAACATCCCATCACAGGCCCGTGGCATATTTACTACTAGTAGTCAAAGGTCAGTTAGTTTAGTTTAGTTCTGTGCGAATGGCTAAAAGCTAATATAACCACTATCTATCAATGTTCTTAATTGAAAAATAGCACTTGGACTGACCGTTATATACAGATGATACATGGTATTAATTCGTCATAAGGATAAAAAGGACTGATCATTTATTTTGATCTTCTCTCCTGGGTTCTCAATTATTAAAGAGTACTTGTTCATGTATGTACCCCTTGGTATTTTGGATGTGCTGCAGTGGAAAATACACTTTTATAGTTCAGTTTCCTCATTTTAAATTTATTTAATCTTTATTTTTTAGCTAGGGACAGGGGGCATCATTTGCTTTGGGTCAGGAAGCTGTTGTCTTCCCAGATCTTGGTTTGTCATCCACCCCCTCCAACTTTTCATAGCTTCTCCCCTGTTGGTACTGAAGTTTCTCACTCGGGCCTGCCAGGAGCTGCTGGGGGTGGGGCCCAGGCTGGGCCAGGGCTCCTACTTGCTGCTTTGCTAGTGCAGCCCCCAAACTTGCTCTCCCAGACCCATTCCCCAGGATAGAACCAGCATGCCACTCCTCTTCCTGATCAAGGATGAGAGCAGCCTGCTAAACCGCAAGAGCAACCACAGCCTCAGCAGGGAGACAGAAGCAGGGATGCTGACACAACTTCACGCCCGCCCCAGAATTTGTCTGAAATGATGCCTCTAGCTAGGTCCCAATGCAGCAGAGCACTTAAGCATGTGTTCGTCTGGGTCAAGGCCCAGGAGAATCCCATCTTGTAGGAATTAAGTGTAGAAGTGGGCGTGTACACATCTTTCAGTGAGAGACTTGATCCAAAGTCCTCTGAGATCAATGGAAGTCTTTCAGTTGACTAGAAAAATTAACAGTTGTTGTCTCTTGGGTCACCCCTTTCCAGTCCTTATTGTTTTTCTTCAGCGTTAATTTGAAAAAGGAGGCACTTAAAAAAATTAAGGTAATGAATGAACTTTCTCCAAGGAGAGCGAGAAAAAAGGACATCTACAAGTGCAACTGTAGCAAGATCTGGAATATCCCAAAGGGAAACAGGATCTAAAGAATAAAGGAGAACTTCTGGCCAAGTAACAGATGTTCTTCCTCGAGGATAATGACGGAACAGACACTATGGAGAATAATCCCGAAGACAGCAGAATTTTTTTTTTCACCCACAATGTCAGAGTGATGTGTCTACAGAAGGGTGACAAGAGCCACCATTGTTTTTGATACTGAAAACATGAAATAAAAAAACTGATAATTAATTACAAATCTCCATGTAGGATGAGAGAAAAAGAGAAGCAGAGGGAAAACAGCACAGTAAAAGAGGCCAAAAAGAGGAGAAAGAAACTTCTACATAACAAAAAATTGCCTCTCTTATTTTAATATGTTTCAAAGAAAGTATTGTATGGGACTGGATGGCACAGTTGATATTTTCCTCTCCAAAATTGGAAATAGTAGACCTGCTGTTCTGGTACTTGTAATCTACAAAATATTCACTAAAGGTGTGCTACAAAGCCCATGGAAATCTTTCCATGGCCTTTCAGGAGCTCTGGATCAGATCTTTGAGCAACGAGTAGCCGACTACTCAGGCTTGGTCTACATTTACCTGGTGATTCGGTGGCAGTCATTGAGAGTTACGCAAACTACACATAGTAGCTTGCGTAACTCCCATCGACTGCTATGCTTCCCTTCTGCATGCCGTCGTCACTGAACTGCGTTACTTGAGGAGGTGGTTTTCGTACGTCGGCTTCCTGATCGATTGAGTGGGTCTACACTGACCGCTCAATCGAGCCAGATAAGTCAATCTGACGGCAGCGACTTTGCGGCCGTCAGTGTAGACATACTCTCAGGTTAGCTGGTAGCAAATATTTGACTATTTTCTTGTGATAAATTAAATAAATTGATTTTTTTTTCAAAAACTTGAAATAATTTAGCAAAACAAGGGTGCAGCTAGCTATACCTATCCAAGAGAAAATTTGTTATTTTTCCTCTCTGTTTTTGCCCTGGAAAGCATCTTGATAGCACAACAGCAATCTGTGAGCCAAGTTCTGCCCCCTGATATACAGCTCCTGTTGTTGCAAGTCACTAGTTGCCTTCTGCATCTGAGGACGAAGTTTGTTCCTTTGGGGTTGTTCAGTTTTAATGTAGGGCCTGGTCCTGCCATCATATATACAGTGAAAACCCCCAGAAACTTCAACAGCAGCTTGAAGATCAACCCCTGTAATTTTCTCTTAGTAGGGCTCACAGTTATTGCAAAATGCAGCATGATGTTGCTCATGAGACTGAGCAGCTGTGATCACAGTACGTTCTACCACCATTTTTTACACTGACTGCCTATAAAGTGATGGACTGTTTTCAAGATGCCCCTGCTGAGTTTAAAGTCTTTAGTGAGGAAGATCCTGGCATTATTTAAGCCCTCTTTCATGAACCTCACACAGACAATCTCCTCTGCTTTGATACCAACTAACCATAGGGGTCCCATTATCACACTGTAGGGTTGGCAGGTGGTTGAACTTTTGCTGTAGAGGCCTCTGGGTGTTTGGGACTTGCTCCTCTGAACATCTGTCTCATTTTTTTCTTTCTCCCCCACTTTTCAAAAGTGATGGAGAAAGCTACTTTTCCTAGAGGGGTTTTCAGTTTCAATCACTGTCATTTAGCATGAAGGAAACCCCTGCCTCTCCCCATATTTTAAATTCTACTTGTTTCCTTTTTTAAACACTTTGTCTGTTTGCTATGTTGTTTCCTTTGTTAGATTTGTGTTCTGTTTTGAAATGTTTGCTCAGTGCCCC
Source organism: Mesoclemmys tuberculata (assembly GCA_007922155.1). Classification (NCBI taxonomy): domain Eukaryota; kingdom Metazoa; phylum Chordata; order Testudines; family Chelidae; genus Mesoclemmys; species Mesoclemmys tuberculata. The sequence goes on along the minus strand of ML675603.1, from coordinate 99,114,061 downwards.
AAGCGCCTATGCAGGGGAAAACCAGTTTTATTATTGACAGTATTATGAATAATAGTTTTATGATATCGCCATCAGGCATAGTCAGCATTTATGTTGATGCCTAAATATGATGTGGCAATAAGGGTACAGGAAATACTTTTGCAGATAGCGCCTCAGGTGGCCATCTGCCTACACATTTCTACATGTCACATGATAGATGTATCTATCTACAGTGGCCATGTATCCAGTGCTTGTTTCATCCGCAGCACCCAAATGCCAAGCTTTGGAATACAGTTTTGCCTCCTCCCCTTCCTGGCTTTGGATCAAACTCAAAAGTCACGTGTATTATAGACTGCGTCCTACATTCTGTTGTGGCATTTGTAGCTTCCAGTTTAATCTTTGGAAGTGAGGGTTTTGGGCTGTTTTCTCAGCCATGTTCCAACTCTTACTAGGAGGTGCGTTTACACTTGGTAAGGGATCTTCCCCCTGTCCTGGTGCATCTTGGTCTGTTCACGCATCCAAATTCTTTGCTGACATACACCCTTTGCAACCCTTTTGACTTCAATGCAGATGCATAGAGTGTAAATCAGGGCAGAATTGGACCCATTTTCTATCTCCTTGAATCAGAAGAAAAAATTATTTATTGGTGCTGGAAATAATTTTCCTATTAAGTTTATTAAGGTTTAACACGACTCAGTTTCCACATAAGCAGTCCTTTATTAGTCCAAAGGCCAATTGGTGCTAGTTACATGAAAAAATATCAATTTAAGCATGTACACCCTTATATTCTATAGCCTAGCAACAACACAGTTCTGAGCATTAACTGAATACTGCCAACCAGATCAGCCCCAAGATACACCTTCCTATCATGGCTTGACTCCAGAGGAGTAAGGAAAAGGTCTAACGAAGAACCCCTAGCAAACCTTGCTTTTTTTATACACTGTAACAAACAAGTGACATCGTTGTTCGCTATTGGACCGTCTCTAAAGTCAGCTGAAGCAGGTCAGGGCTGCACTCTGCTCTTTTCAAGTTTTTTTCTTTCCCTTATCTGACTTTGCCATATTTATTCCCAATTACTGGACTAAGTGCCAATTATTTACTGCTGCCAGTGCCCAATTTTCAAAGCATGTTTTCTTTATTTCCCAAACCTTAAGTAAGATAACCCTGGTATATTGGTAACCCTGGTAAAGGGTCACAACAAGTCAAATACAAATAATCTTTCTTTCTCATGAGCTCATGGTTTTCGGTCATGTGCTTTGGGTGTATTGCTCATGCTAATATTCAAACTCAGTTTAAAACCACAGTTCACTCAGGACTAATATGGGCCAACAATCCTACATTTTAGGAAAGGAAAACATGTTTCTTATGGTCTGATTTTATGAGGCATTGAATTTCCTAGGAGTCCTGAGCTGCTTCAACTTTTAGGTTAATGGAAGTTGAGGGCACTTTGCATTTCCCTTGAAGCACTCAGCACCCTGGAGGATCAAGACATTTGTGAGCATATATATGAACAGGTTTCTTGTTTTGTGTGTCTGAAATGTACACGTTGTACAATGATATACATTCTTTACTAAAATAAATCTGGTTTTGTGACTAGAGTGATTTCCTATCCCTTGTGTTCAGGTGTGTTTGCAGATGTTAAACCATTTTAACTAAATAAAATCAACTTACATTATAAATAGAGGGTCTTAAAATAGACATAGCAGAAGCCAAAGATCAGCAGTTTCAGAGGGCAAATTTCTGCTTTAAGATGAACACTAAGAGGACATGCCATTTGATACCATAAGAGATGAGCAGTCTTTCCTAAAACATCAGCATTTGTGTGGCAGTAAAACTACGTATTAAAATGGAGGAAATTATTACTAAGCCACAAAGGTCTGGACATTTAAAACATGAGCAGTCAAACAAAGGGAAGGGAACAGAACAGTCATATTGGCAGAAGTACAGAAATAGCAATGGTTTATGTTTGCAAAAATTCTTGTAAAATGAAAAGAAAATTAAGACATCAGTGTAATTTAATTGATACTTTCCTGTTATGCATTTTTATGCATTTAACAACCTAAAGTCTCTGTCATTTCAGTGTCAACTTTAACATTTTAAATTAAAACACATGGATAGATCTGTGCCATAAGCTTAGAGACAGACCACAGAAGGCCAGATTGTGACCCTTGTTGGTCACTCAGACAAGGGCAAAAAGGGTGGAAAGAACTCACCTGTTTCTCTGTGTGAGCTACACCAGTAAAAGGACCGGTGCAACTTACTTCCCCCATGCAAGAAGCTAACCCTGCGTCTCAAAGTGTTAGGACAGTTGAATCCAAATCCAAATTCAAATTTCACAACTGGTCCCTATTTCTAGATTCAGCTAACCCAAAACTTCAGATTTGAACATCCCATTTTAAGGAGAATTCAAAACTGGGTCTGAGTTTTCCAGCTTGGGCCTAGGGTGACCAGATGTCCTGAATTTATAGGGACGGTCCCGATATTCAAAGCTTTTTCTTATATGGGTGGCCATTACCCCCCACCCCATCCCGATTTTCACAGTTGCTGTCTGGTCACCCTACTTGGGCTCGTCTTGTTCCAGCATTTTATGTTTACATGGGCCACAATTTCAAAGTTGGCACCTAGAGTTAGGCTCTGAAACAATAATAATTTGTATTACAATAGCATCTGTACAGCACCCAACTGAGACTGGGACCTCCTTATTGGAAATACTGTGCATATACCTATTAGGAGACATTCCCTTCCCTGAAGAGCTTGCAGTCTAGACAGATGGTGGGAGAAAGATAACAATCTTCCCTTACTATTCCAGATGGGGAACTGAGGCACAGAGATTAAGCAACTTGCCCAAGGACACAAATGAGTTGTATAGCAGAGCTATGTACTGTACCCGGGTCATTAAATCTCAGGCCAGTGTTTTAATCACAAGGCCATTCATATTATTTAAATAAACAAGGAGATAGATTTCAGAGGTACTGAGCACTTCTCCCTCCCATTGTTCTCACTGAGGATCTCACAGAAGCATTTCACCAACCCTGTGCTATACCGCAGCGCCGCTTCCGTTGCAGGGAGCAACACAGCCAGCTGTCCCCCAACGCACCACACATGCTTTGTGGTGGGGTATTAGGTCAGAGTTTCTCTTGCTATCATGGGAGCTGTACAACTTACCCGTTCAGTGCGATTGCAAGTTCCCTGGGGTAATCTCAGCTATCTGGCTGTTTAATCACGCTAAGCAAATGATTCCTCTTCTGCTCTGAGGATAGAAACATACGGATTTTGATTTCTCTGTTGATGCCACATGTCCTGAACCTGCTCAACCAAATATATTAGACGTGCAACTTGCCGTCTAGTAGAGGCAATGTCATGTGACCTGACAGCAGTTTTACATGTTTCCTTTTTTGTTTATAAGTGAACTTCATTAGAGTGAAAGTTGCTGAATGAAATTTCCTCCCCAGAGCAGCAGGTAGAGCATAGGTAGTAGCAGAGAAAGCGCCCATACACTACCTAGGCAATATATTTCAACTGGAGATGACTGAACATTACAGAACCAGTATGGATCAAAGGAGAGTAGTGACTCCCCCTTAACGTTGCCTCCATGTGCTTGTTCATAGTAAATGCATTATCATGTTCACAGCCCTTAAGACCATTACATAACAATTCATTTGTTGGGGGTGCTCCCAGCACCGCGCTCTCATTCTGTTTGTCTCTTAGTTACATTAAATAGACTCAGAGTGAAGATTTGTTTGAATTTCAAATGGCTGTTCCAGTGAACCCTGTTTGAGCCTCTTTTAATTCACTCTTTCTGAACATCCCCCGAATGTGTGTTTGATTACATGAATGATCCCAGAATGGTGGTTTGTGTTCAGATATGTGCAGCCACAAGTAAATAAGGGTATATGTATGCAAACAAGTACAGACCCTAATCATTTTAACCTAGTTGTTTGTTGTTTTCCTATTTGTCATCCACTCAGGAGGCAGCAATATTACCACATGACTCCGATCACCAGTCAGATACCAAGATTAATGACTTGTGGATAGCCAAAGTAACAGTTTCTGAACACACCATTCAATCTGAAGTTTGTCCATTTAAACTATTCAGCAACTACTTGCTCAAAAGCCTACAAGAGGGAAATCAGGATTATTTCATGAACCATTTACAAGCAAAAAAGAGAGCTGTACAAATCAGAAAATTAATTCCCAGTGAATAGTCAATGGCCATCTCTCACGCAGCCTTGCTTTACAAGGGCCCCTTTTGGGGTTGAGAAGTTAGTTCAGCATCCCTTGGTTATTTACTTCTCAGCCTTGCTGCTGAGCCTTCCAGCCAGGGTTGCAGGTAGGGCCAAAACTCTAGTAACAGCACTGTGATGGCAGGGACTGATATTCTCATGAGGAGCATCCACTTCTGCGTCTGCATAGGTCGAGGAGACCAGATCAACTTTGCTCTATCTTTCCCCTTCTTCCTTATTAAGGCATGTGGGTGAGATTCCGTGCGTGCATCTTAAAGGTGCAGCGCAGAATTCTCAGCTCCCAAGCAAAGCTGGTATTAAGCCATCATTGTGTCCCCCGGTGCCAAGCTGCTTCAGGGGACGGAGAAGGCCCCACTCATATCTTAGATCCTGTCTAAGTTATGAGATGTTCCCCGGGTGTCCCTGCTGTTTGCAGCACCCCATCAAATTTCTACGTGCTGTGCCCTCCGTTCCCACCCTGACACACCTCTCCTGCCCCCCGCACAGTGCCCACACCAAAGCTTGTGATGGGGTCCATGGAAGGCGGTGTTGTGGCTGATTTCCGCAGTGTTTGTCCTATGGAATCATACTGCTGGCCACAGTTGGAACTTCTAGAGCCATTTTTGTGGTTCCCGCACTTTCACCCAGCATAAAAGGTCCAGAGCAGTGGTGGGGATCTTTGCGCCTCCTATGCGTTTGTTCCCTGTGTGTTTTGTTCTTCCTATGCATTTGTTCACTGTGTTCTTCCTATGTGTTTGGCTTTACGGGGAAGCTTGGCATTCAAATACTGAGATGTGCACTAGTGAAATGGATGCCTGGTTGCAATAATTAATTCTAGTGGCATCTGCTTCTCCTCTCTGCAGAGGAGAAAGCAAGTCAGACATGGTAAAAGTGGGTAGCTCAGAAGATCTATGCTTTGCACAGGGATAGACAGTACTTGCATCTTCTCTGACTGATATTTATTTATGTTTGCAATTGTGACAGTGAAACTTTTCCATCTGGCCCCTAGGAAATGGTTAGAAATATACCTGGCCTGTGTGATTACAGCTTTTTATAGGAAAGATGCTATTTTCCAACAGAAAAATAATTTGTGAGGTCAAAATAATACATATAATGCATTTTTTTCTTATTAAGTATGTATTTCTATTATGTTATTTCAAAACTTGTGAAAAGCTCTTTATATCGTCTGGGCGGGGGTTCACTGCCATTGTATCATCTATCTGTTTGTACAGCACCAAGTTCAATGGGTTCTTTGCCCATGATAAGGGGCCCTAGGTGCTATGGTAATACAAATACTTAATAGTAATAATGAGCTGTAAAACCCGCACTATTTGGCAGTCCTCAAAAAAATTAAGTTTTTAAATCTTTCAAAGTGAAACATTAGTCTTCAGAAGAATTTATCTGTGGCCTGTTATCAAAATCAATAGCTACTTTTTGCTTTTACTACAATCAAAAGAAAAACCTATGCACAATTCACCCTCTCCTCATACCCAGATTCACTTCACCTGCTGCTGTTTAACAGCAACGCTATATAAGAGTACCGTACAGGAAGTGAAGATGAATATTATGGCAAAGTAAGATTTAAAAGGAAATTTTAAATGGGCAAAATATATCAAAATTTTCCAAAGCAAAATTTAGCCAAAGCACCAGGGTTAACTTAACATGTTTCTATTGTTGTGAAATGTGCCATGGGATCCGTAATAATCACAAGTCATCAGGATTTCATTTTTACATTTTGTCCATGCTAACACACCTCTAAAAACCCAATGCACGCCAGCACTGATCAATGCACAGGAAAAGCCAACTTGGAAAAACAACCAAAAGTGACACCAACACACTCATTTTTTTGACTACATGTTAAGCTGGTCATCTCCACATTGTGCACATACTGGCTTTACTGTCATGGCAAGGGGCTTGCATGACCTCTACTACTACATAAAAAGGGACTAAGATTGTCATGATATACATGGTGACAAAGGTTGGTTTCTTTTTAGATACTCTGCGGGGAAAATAGTTGACTAAGACCTGGTCTACACTGACCGGCAAATCTGGTGGCAGTGGACGGGAGAACATAAAGTAGGTTACGTAATTTACATCGATTTCCTATCTTCTGTTCTACACACCGTCTCCACTATGCTGTGCCGATGGGAAATGTGTATCCATCGATGCTGCGCTATGCTTTTTCTGGAGGTAGTTTTGATAGATCGACTTTTGGATCAGTTGAGCATGTCTTCACTGCCGTTCAGTCAAACCAGATAAATTGATCTGATGGCAGCAAATTTGATATAGCCTGAGTATGCTGAGGTGCTACAGTTACACCATATTCTATGAGTGTGTTGTGTTTTTTCATGGGCTAATGTTCTCGTTAATTCCCGAGGTACATCTCAAAGAGAAATCCACTGAATTTCATGAACTAACCAAGTGGAAAAGCATGATAGGCTATTGAATATTGTAATGTGAGCAACAGACATACAGATATGTGTTTTAATAATCACCTGATTTTAATGAATATGCAACCATTAATTGCTACGTTAACTAGCTGTTGATTAATGCTATATAAATGTGCTTCCTGTAAAATAATCATATTTCTTACTCTCATTATTGAAGAGGCCTCTGAAGGTGTAGGCCCTGATTATAGCTAAGATACAACTAAATCAAAAGAGATTTTGATTTGTTACAAAATCTTAGCCTATTGATATCCCTCTGGTGTACAACCATTTGATTACTATTGCCATTTAAAACACACACACAACTTTGGATCTCCGTTGTTCTCTAGATAGGAGAAGTTGCTAAGGGCAGAATCACTGTAGCATGCAGAGCACTCTTTGTGATATGCTGTGAACGTTCAACTTCTAATGAAACCATGTGAATTTGAGGGGGCTCAACCCTGTGGATGAGTGCTCAACAACTTTTCTAATCTAGCTCCAGTTGCAGTCAATGGAGTCTTTACTCTGACTTTAGTGGCTTTGGATCAGACCCTTAATAAGATGATGCAACATTAACATTATACAATACATGGCATTACTTCATCATTCTTCATTGCAATCCTCTATAGGAGTCAATATTTATCTTGTAAAATTTGATGTAAAATTTTAACTTTCTTTGGTTTAATGAAAACATTTGAGTAAAATTGCCCAGTTAAACTATTAAAAAGTTTCTGGATAAATCAGTTTTAAAATAGCTTCCTGTTTCCTTAGTTCAGACTTCAGGCCTGTTGTGATTTTGTTGATGGTGAGCAAGTCATAGCATATTCTCTGCTAATAGGACAACATCATCAAACAAATAACAAGGATATACTAAGACAGTGTTTCTCAACCTTTTTATACCAGGGAACAGCTTCCTATGCTGTGTCAGGGAGATCTCAGGCTTCCTATGCTGTGACAGGGAAATCTCAGAGATCGGTGCCGGTCCATGGAGTGGTGCCAGTCTATGGACCGGTCATTGAGAAACACTGCTTTAAGAGCACGCTAACTACTGTTCTTCCAAGTAAATCGGTAGGACAGATCTTCAACTGGTATAAGTTGGCCTTGTTTAAACGGAGATAACTTCAGTAGAGCTGTGCTGATTTTCAATAGCTGAAGATCCTCTGTAGGGATTCTACACTTTACTAAATTTCATGTGTCTAAAAGTCATTGATTTCAATGGGATTGCTCATGTACATAAAGTTTTAAACACTTCCATGGACTGGGCCGAGGTTCTGAGGACCCTGCGGGATTGAGCCCCATAAACAGAGAGTAGCTTTCTTGATCAAAGCTAAATTTAATTCTACATCTAAGAAAACAATCATTGTTCTGCTTTCGTTGGTATTTAATGTGAAGTTGTTTTAGTCCTGCTCAGCTCTAAGGATTGCATCTGAAGATAAGAGGCTATCTCATCTCCCTTCCCTTCAATAATATCTAAAGAATATTATATGCTGGTGGGGACACAACCTTTTTGGTAGGGGCCCTGGATTCTCTACATTATAAAGAAGCAGAAAGGTGAGGTCTGGGTTGGGGGTGGCTAAGAATTGAATCACAAATGTATTTTTTGCTTCTAGACCTATCCATATACCATCTTTTTTACTGACAGTCTCTTTTGTCAAGCTTCTCTTACTGTTTGCTCTGTTGTTGGGTTCTTCATCCAGAACTGGGTATGCTAAAGAAGTGTAATTATTGAAGCAGTTCAGTGTTAAAGTACATCAAACCCCTAAGGTATCAAGGTACTGGGTGTACCATGACTTGAAGGCAGGCACTGAAGATGCTTCAGCAGCTAGGCCTTTATAGAAGTTAACCCCAGTAGCTCCCAATAACTACTCAAAACATGACTTCATGAAAGGATATTTTACTAGAACGGTCAGGAAAGGGGTAGATTGCAATACCTTAGGTACACAGGCTTAACAGTTACAATTCAAGTGAGCAAGTTTTGGGTCCCTGAGGCAGTGCAGTTGAGAACTAAGATTCTTCAGGCCTAGTGCCTCGGGTTCTCTCTCCAGTCAAGTCTCTATTGAAGCAGATATGATATTGGCATTCAATTACATATTATGGAAGGTCAGTTATGTCAATGTCCAAATCTCCACAGGCTAAAGGGTACTTCAAGTGTTTGCTCTCTAGTGAGCTTGCCACCAGCCATGGGTTGCAACCTTTCCAGGACATCACACCAGGCTGGTTTTATTACTTTCAAAATAAAAGATTAAAATTCCAATGAAATCTTGCAAAATAATCATCATACAGATACCCTGTCATGCTATTAAAACAGCATGTTATTAATTCTATTAAAACTATGAAATTAAAATTCAAAGTTAAACCCACAGGAAGAGAATGGACATCCTATTTGCCTAATTTTGACACTCACTGTCTTTTTTTAAAGTACTGTGCAGTGATCAAGTTAACTAATGAAAGCACGTCAATTACTGATCACTTTATGTTGCATAAGCACCTGATTGAACACCTGACTAAAAGGGTACCACTGTAGGTAGAAATATATCAATATCATAAGAACGGACATACTGGGTCAGACCAATGGCCCATCTAGCCTAGTATCCTGTCTTCTAACAGCAGCAAATACCAGGTGCTTCAGAGGGAATGAACATCATCTAGCCCTAATGTGTTTAAATATAAATGAAATATTTCTAAATTTAATACATGGCATGATGGTAAAAAGAGGGAAAATAAACTGAAGTGCATATCAGGTCTGCCCTCTAGCCCCTATCTGCCCAGCTCCCCATCAGTTCATATCCCCGTCAGTTCTGCCCTTTAGTCCACTCATCTGCCCAATTCCTGCAGCTCCCAGCCCTCAAGCCTCTGCCACTACTGGGGTTATTTACCCCACCCCGAAGTGACAGACTGTGTCCTTATATTCACCCTTTTACAAGACTATAATAAATATTGTACAAAGTATGCCTTGTGAGGTATATGAAAACTTATAATCTGCTGAACATTTATTGTGCTGGTAAATATATGTGGCAACAGTGTAAAGTTATAAGATTCTACTGTGTGACCTTGCTGTGATATATTCCAAGGTTAGAAGAGCAGGCACAAACCAGTTCCTCAGAGGCAAAAGCAGTCCGACGCCTTGGCCGGGTGTCAGCATAATCAAGTTTCATAATCAACTGTCACCTAGTTAAGCGGCCATTCTTTTGGAGGAAGAAGAGTGTGAATGATAAATTTACATATTGACAGAGAAACTGTTGGGGGTTCCCATTCCCCAGACCTCCTGTCACCTGAGCCCCAGCTGGAGATAATCCTCAAAGAGGAGAGAAAGATATAAGAATAGAGAAAACCCAACACAAATTCTCTCTCCTCCATTCCTCTCTGCTCATGGCAGCAATGCCTGAAGAAACACTGAACTGAGGGAGGGGTCCTGGCTGGGAGGTTTTCAGCCAGTAAAGACTGCAAAAAGCATGTGGTGAGAAAAACATTTGCTTTGAATTCATTTAGCTTGCTAAGGTAGTTGTTAGTTTGTGCTTTATCTTTTATTTTCTTTGTAACCAATTCTGACGTTTATGCCTCATTACTTGTAATCACTTAAAATCTTTCTTTCTGTTGTTAATAAACTTGTTTTATTTAACCCAGTGTGTGTGTGTTTGGACTGCAATGTTGGGGAACCTTCATCTGAGATAACAGAATCTGTGCATATCATTTTCTGAAATGATGGACTTTCTGTGAGCTTATATTGTCCACAATGAGAGAGCTGGGCAGTACAAGATGCATAGTTCTGGAAGAAGGTCTAGGACTGGGAAGTTGCTGGTGTCACCCTGTACACAATGTAATTCATGAGTGGCTGGCTATTACACTCATACAATATAGCTGGGAGTAATTTACATGCTGGAGGTTGTATGTCAGCGGACCAGCAAAGCAGTGTAAAAGACACCACAGGTTGGAACTTTGAGAGGACACAGCTGTCCATCTGTCCAGACTGTACCCTGGGTAATGTCACACCCCCTCTCCTAGGCTGGGAAGAGGGCTGCAGAGAGAAGCTGCTCTAGGGGTTCTTCACCTGTTTCCCCTTTCACAGGCCAAGTGTTACAGAGAGAGAGGAGAAGGAGCAGAGGAGCCATCCCTGCTTTCCTTCACTGCACTCCACTCCCTCACTGCTCCTCACTGCTCCACTCCTGGGAACTGGGCCTGCTATTTCCCCCTCCCTCTCTGTGAGAACAGGCTAGGATCCTGAGGGAATGGGGAGAAAGCACTGCTGCTTCCCAGGAGGCAAGAAGGAACCACTGACACCTGGTGGTGGGTGGGCTGACTGTGGCCTTTGGCCACCAATTGAAGAACAATGAGATAGGTGCTTTTGGGATTCCAAGCCAGGCTCAGTTAATGTCTGTCACTGAGGCCCCTCTGCACTGGCTCTTTGCCTGGCTGCTCCTGCTTCCCCAAGGGCCCCACGCTCATCTGCACCCAGCTGTGCTGTCTAGCTGCCGGACATCACAGCTGGGTGCATCACAACTGCACGTAGCTGTGTTGTCAGACAGTCACAGCCTTGAAGATTTCTCTCCCTGTCCTCCTCTGCAGCTCCTGTCTCATCATGCAGCTGCTGCTTCCAAACAGAGCCTGCCCACTTCCTGGATTCCTCACCTGGCCAGGGGAGGGGAATGCATAGTGGGGAGGGGCTAATGGGAGTTGTAGTCTCCTGCTGAACAGATCTTTCACAGAAGCTACAAGTTTGTTTGTTTTTTTATTTCGTTTGTTTTAGCATCATAAAGGAGGACAGGGAGAATGCGGAGTTGTGTGTGTGTGTATATATATCAAGGTCATTTTTCCCAATCAATAACAAGTCAGCATGATAGAGTTCCATTTTAATGTCTTTAGAATGCTGCAGCCACGTTTTCTGCATTTGCAAATACACTATTAGCCAGCAGGTTCCCCGGTGGTACTATAAGCTACAATCAGTTAACATTATTTCTCTGTGTTTTGGGACAGCAGAAAGCTGACGGAATCAACCACATCTACTGGAAGGCTGCTTCATCAAATAAATCCTCTAAAGTGATGCTAACAACACGATCTTGTTCCTCAGCAAAGAAAGGACAAAAGCTTTATAAGAAAAACAGTTCTGAATCAGGGTGGCAATCTGTTCTGGTTTTTGCAGGTAGTTCTATTTGGTTAATGGGTTAGATTAAAAGAAACCTCCAGCTCTGAACATGCAATACAGCTCGGGCCCATCTTGGGTTTAAAAGAACAGGAGATACAACAGGAGTTTGGAAACAGAGAGAGGAAATAAAAAAACAAAAACAAATGCTGATCTGAATAAACAAGTGAATGTTTCTGTGCAATGTTTTCTCAGGGTATGTCTATGCTGGATCTGGAAGGCGTAATATCCAGTTGAAATAGGCATGACCATGCTAGTTTTGATCAATCTAGCACGCTAAAAATAGAAATATAGTGGCAACAGGGGGAAGGGCTAGCCTTCTACATATATGCATATGTTTCAGATGGGACTGTACTTGAGGAAACTAGTTCTTCCATCAGTTTGCATCACAGTGGCAACCCTTCTATTTTTAGCAGGCTAGCTTGTCAGAGCTAGTGAGGGTATGTATCCTCAAGCTGGAAATTACACCTCCCAGCTCCAGTGTAGACACACCCTCACTTACTTATTTTAGGGCAAACATTCCTTCTGAGCTGAAAGCAAGATGGAAGATGTTCATAGTCATTGTCCTGGATCTCATGCCACTAAAGAACTGAAGTCTCCAACTCATTCTTGAAATGAGTAGTTTTGCAGACACAACTAAAAGTAACAAACAAGAAGGGAGGCAGTGAAAGAGAGAGAAAAATGTTATTTTATTATCTTAAATCATTCTGATTATTTTAGGTGAAATAAGGTGAAAAATTGGACTACTGGCCTTTTGGCATTTAATATTACTACTCTCTTCTGGAAAACACTCATAATACTGTGATGATGGGCACCATGAGAACGTAAATAGATGTAGCTGGCACTTGATATGGGTTGGTTTTATCATTAGAGTGAACTCCCTCACCCAATTTTTTGGAAAATGTTGTTCACTCAGGCCTCAGTTCAGAAAAGAACTTAAGCACACACTTAAGTCCATTTCTATTCAGGACAGTACCTAAGTATGATCTTAAACCCAGCTGAGTATCTGCTTCAGTGGGATTTAAGCGTACACCTAACGTTAAGCACATGCTTAAGTGCTGTCCTGAACAGAGATGCTCTTCTCAATCAGTGCTCAATTTTATAATACAGAAACATATAGAAGAAAATACATTTTGTAGATTTTTTATTCTTTTTTGTGTTCAGATATCTCAATGTTGTTAAATAGGATTTGTCAAGTTCTTAGGCCTTAATGGAGATAGATCACTCTCAATGAAAACAAAAGCAAAGCATCTTGTTTGTCTAATGAAAAGGGATATCATGAGACATTGATATCAATGGCATGAGACTCTCTTTCCAAACCACTTTCATTTCTGCAGCCTTGCCAAGTATGCATTATGGGTAAAGCCCTCTGTTTTCTTGAAACGCATGTTGTCCATTGTTAAGGCTTTCATCACATGAAGTCAGAACGGTGATTATAATTTTGGCCAACATTTTCAAAAATATTGAAATCAATGGGTGTTGTGCTCTTAAGTCTCGCCAGTAGTTTTGAAAATCCCATCTGTAGGCACCTCAGTATGAATTTAGGAGCTTGACTTTAGGCTCTCGTTTTTAAAAATGTAGGCCTTTTTTCCGTGTGCTTTATTGTTACATGTCTGAATCTTCTGGGGCAGCTGCCATTTTATGAAGAGACACGCTATCTGCTCTCATTTCACTTTTGTTCTTTTTGGATTTGTTGCTTTCTCTGGATGTTAAAGAAAAAATCAGCCTAGGAGTTTCTCTGGCTGTATGGAAAGACATAACAGGTATAGAGAGAGTGGTATGGGAATGAGAGCTCAGATGCACCCATAGTGAGGGCAAAACAGTAGTGAGAGAAGCAGGGCGTGAAGGAATTTTGAGAGCTTTTTTGTAAATTTATATTTTAGACTTGAAAAGGGAATATCAGTTAATAGGGAAAACCGTGAAAACTATCCAGTCCCCAGGTCACATCCATCTGGGGATTAGCTACTTTCCCTGAGGCTAAACTCACCAAGAATGAAAAGAATTGGTAAACTAGTTATATTTAACGAAATCCTTCAGTCTTTATTTTTAGGGAGAACTTCCATCTCCTTCAGTATGAGATTAGACTGTCTATGGACTGAGTAAAAACTGCACAATTTGGCCCTTTGTATATTTAATTAATTTTAGATGTTCTTTGCTTACTACTTGTTAGCTGTAGTACCTGCTAATCCCCAGTGACAATGACCTGCTATTTTGAGCACAGAGGTAATACATTATTGATCAACCTAACACAGACTGCACTTAGAGTGGTTGCACTTTACTTACATCCAGAAATAATAGCTTAGCATTTCAGAATCTTTTTGGGGTTTTCTGTGTATTGCACAATGTTTCTGCTGAATTTTATGGTTTTTAAAGAAGAAAACATTATTTTAATACAATAGTAGATATTCTTTTAATTGAGTTACTTTTACATTACAATAATTGATCATGAGCAGCCTTTTGTTTGAGTAGCACAATAGTTTCGCTGATGTGACGTTGTGCCATGAAAATAAATAGGAATTGGAAAAGGACTGCATTAGAAGAAAATGGCTTACAAATCAGCTGATAAAATATAGAATACATGCTTCATTGAGAGGGGTAATGAGAAGCCAGTCAAACTAGGTGGTATGGAGTTAAAATCTGGGCAACAATTTCAATACGTCTGTTCAGTTTTGAGCCATGATGGGAATGTGGATGCAGATATTAGGAAGCTTATGAAGATAGATTAATTTAAAATGGGTGGAGTTGACAGGAATGCTCTGTTGTAAGAATATGTCAAGTAAGCTAAATAGCAAAGTATATAAGACATGATTAGGCCAACCATGACATGTGTTGGAATTATAGCCATTGAGAAAGAGAGAAGAACAATTAATTACTAATTCATACTGCCAAAATGAGAATGCTCAGCTAGATACTGAGTAAAAGAGAGCTGACAGGCTATGCAGAGAAATGGTCTGAGTGATGATGTAGGTAGCCCCCATCACAGAAAAGCTGGTCAGTATCAACTAAGATGGCCCAGTCATCTGAGGTGATGAGATGTGAGATATGTTGGCCAGAGAGTACAAGATCTAGTCGTCATGAGACGAAGATCATGAGGAAAACCTTGAAAAATGTGGTTCTAGAGGGTGAAAGAGGACACGAAGAAGGCTGATGTCAACTTGGAAGATACACTCAATAAGAACACTTGCAGATGAAGACGAGCAGCTTTTCTTCTTCATCTCCAAATGTTCTTACCAAGTGCATTTTCCAAGTTAATGGGACAAGGCGACAGTAAAGAAGAAATACAATAGGTTATCTCTTAAAGGAAACATAGTGATTTATTAATTTTGTTGACATTTAAGATAGGCCAAAAAAAATTCTAATATTGGGCTGGAAACAAGACACCCATGATGCTCTGAAATTAAGACAAAGATGGCTTTAAAGAGTGGAATTTTGCCAAATAGTAACCCACGGCATATTTTGCATAACTATTTGTTATAGAGATTTTCTCAATCTTATCTGCAAAATGTGAAAACTGCTCTTGCAAACATATTAGCAATATTAACTGCAAAATGTGTCAGGAAATAACCCAAGATGATAAACTGTATGTGCAGAAGGGAAGAAACAGATAAGGGCTAGAACAACAAAGGCTATAAATACCTTAGAATATCAGGAGGAAGTAAGAGCTTCTACAGACTGGATTTAGACTCTCAGAAAACTACAGGGCAGGTCTTCCATGTCTGTGGGTAATTGCACGCCTCTCTATGCTTGAGCTGTTTTTATTAACTGTTAATCAGTAAATCCAGCAAAGCTGATTTATCCAAAGCTTGTTGTTGTTAAACTAATTGGGACTGGAGAGAGAACTCCTCTTGCTAGACATGTAATCACGGTAAACTCTTATCTGTCAATTATTGGGTATCAATTACTTGGTTACTGATTATTGGCAAATTATTACTTATCAATCATTACTTATCAACAATGTCAAACTGATCCCAAGATCATTAAAATCATAACCTATAAAAAGAATACTCCTTCCTCGATCATTTTCCATGTTTTTATTGTTGTGACTTGGTTAGTTATGCTTGCTTTATTGATGTTGGATACTTTATAAGGATGTATCTTAATAGGGTTTGCTGGTCCCAGTAGTATATTTACTCTGGGTTTCTGGCATTGAGATATAGATATGATGCCACTAAATTTCATGTTTTCAGAACATTTTATGGCTTCTGGGTAACCTATGCATAACTATGTTTTGTTTTGTTTGTTTCACTCTCATTGGTACTAATAGGTACTTGTTGAGAACACACCATGAAACATTCAATGTTCTCCTATGCCAAGGAGAGATCTTGGGCATCTAGGGTAAAATTATCGAAAGTGCCTAAACTGACTTTCAATGGGACTTTGGCTTCTTAGTCATGTAGGTGCTTTTGAAAATTTTACCCTTAGGCCAAAAGTCTTAAAATGGGGCCTCTGATTTTGCATGCCTCAATTTGAGTGCCTAACTGGAGACACTTCTATGCTTCATTCTGAAAGGTATTGAGTGAGTGCAGGTTTTGTTGACATCAATGTTGGAGGTACTTCTCCTGAGCCTGATTTTCAGAGGTAGTGTCAAATTAGGTGCCAAAATCAGAGGTCACTTTTGAAAACATTGGCCTTAATACCTCTGTGCCTCCATTACTCTACCTATAAGATAGAGATACAAATATGTACCCACTTTTACAAAGTGCTTTGAGATCTAGGTTTGAAAAGGTGCTGTAATATTGCAAAGTGTCATTATACTAATTTGTATTTACCGTTTGCATCCTTTCTCAGTAATTACGTACAGAATGAATCACTTTTCCAAAATTTAGACGATAACATGTCATATTAGTATTATTGCAATACAAAGGAAATAACAACAATTAGGAACTAGTAACCCCATTGTGCTAGGTGCAATATTATCACAGAACAAAAAGATGGTCCCTGGTTCAAAGAGCTTGCAGTCTAAGAAACAAGACAGCGGATGGATACAGACAGAAGGGGGAACACAAGGAAACAATGAGAAACAATGTCATGTCAGCATGACATGCAGTGGTCTCAGCACACCAGCTGTCTACCATTGTCAAGATTTCTGTAGGTCTCCCAACTCAGGAGAGTTTTAAGAAATGATCTGGAGGTGGATAATGAGTGAGCTCTGTGGATGTTTACAAGGAGCAGTTCCCAAGCTAAAGGCGCATGTGCAGGAAAAAGCATGAAGGTGACTTTTAAAATTTGACAAGTGGATGATGAAAGTTGGCATCACTGGCCAATCATAGGCAGGAGTCAACATCTTGATAGTGTACATAGGTAGAAGAGGAAAGTCTGTGGAGGACCTTGAAAGTGAAGTAATTTATGTTTGATGTGGTAGGGAAAGGGGAGTTAGCGGAGGGATGGAAAGATACAGTCAAAGTGACAAGCTACGAAAATTATCTTTGGGACAGCATTTTGAATGGATGAGAATGTGGTAAAATTGCATTTTTTAAAGGCTAGAGAAGAGGATGTTGCAATAATTGTGATGCAATATGATGAGAGGCTGGACAACTCCTGCTGTGTGGAGTTTCTACACGTAGGAAAAGCTGTATCTTTGAGATGTTATGTAGTGATTTATCAGATTACCTCAGTTCTCTGGAAAGATTCAGAAAGATTCAAAAGCCAATGATTTTTCAAGAAAACTTATAGAAGGAAATGACTCAAATAAAATAATGAAACAATTAGTGCTAATAATTTGGGTCAAGCAAAAAATCTGAGACAATTACTTTTGAATGTTGTGTTACAGTCTCTTTTCATACTTGTAATCCCATTAACTTCAATGGGACTACTTGCTTAAGTGAGGATTTGCAGGGTCTGGCCTATATAATTTAAAACATAAAAGCTGTATGGCCCAGATCTTTCAATCCTGACTGAGAAAGTTCAAAGAGAGTTTTGCCTGAGTAAGAGCTGAATGAGGACTTCAAGGCCCTGTGCAAACATAAAGGGGTCTGACTGAAAACTGGATGAATCTTTTTTAGTGAATACATTTGCCAAAATATGCATTTTTTCAGGGCATCAAACTTATTCACCTGTTCTGAGTTAAATTTGGCAAATAGTTTTGGCAAATAGTTGGAAAAAATGGTGGTTATTTTCAGAAACGTTGAAATGTTTTGTTTCAGCATTTTTGAAACTAACTATTTTGGACCTTTCGTTTTGAAATAACATTTTCAACATATTCTGTTCAAACAGAGCTAATTTTTTTGGTTTTTTGTTTCAGTGTGAAGAACCAAAAAAATTCAGTTTTGGTTCAAAATGAAATGAACCAGTTTTTTTTAGCAATTTTTTGTTTGGCCCTCCGACTGAAAAATCAAAGATTGACTCAGCTCTAGTTAGAATGTAGCTCACCCTTATGCTGATATACAGAGGTGCGGGTGCAAGAAGCACTCCAGGGCCAATTCCTTGCCTAAGCCCTATCAGTTTACCACAGATGCACACATTACTCAGAAAGGGATTGGTAAGGAGCAGAGCCATGGAAATGGGAGAAGAGGCATAGCTAGCTGGATGCATTCAAAAGCGCAGAGCTGTGTCTTAATTTTACAATTGAGCCCTAAGCTGCTATCTGAACAAATATTGCATTCACTTTGTAAATTATTATAAAATTCCCTGGTTGTTCACCTGCTCTATCTATTAGGATGAAATGTTCATTGATTTCTGAGCAGTAATTATAATGCAGAAAATAAATAACGGCCATTTTTACCAGCTCCACATCATGGTTGAAAGCCATATCTCTGCCAGGTTTCTCATTCAGAATGTGCTAATAGCACCTTTGTTGATAATAAAGCAATGCAGTTTCGTAGCAGATCTATTCTAGAATGTTTTTTGCTCTGTAATGTTGCTGAGCAATATTTAAAAATAACAGGTTTAAAACTCATGGGAACAACAAGGCTAGAAAATGATCTCCATGTGTACACATTAAGTTCTAAGTACTGCATACAGTAGTTCTTGCTGAAGACCTCACAGAAGCTGTTGTTGTTTTCATGGTTGCTATTTCTCATGCACACCGATCAATTAACTTTGTCCTGTGGGAGATGGAAGAAGGCGCTAATGTGCAGTATCCACTCTAATACTCATCATGCAGTTTTACAAATATCCTAAAGACTTCCAAATATTCTGAAATAATGTTTGCTTTGTTTAAATGTATTTTTTCCTATATGCACAAGGGATATTAACTGTAAAAAGGCAATTTACACATTAAATTATATATATTAAATAAAACAGCATACGGTAAAAATCCTTTCTATGTTCCTGATTGTCCTCTTCTGCAGGAAAATCAGCAAGAGGTGAAAACTATAGGGTTTTCCTCAGAATTCTTCCCAGTCATTCTGCCTGGCAGGGAAGCTGTTCACAAGCTCCCGCTACCATCAGGCGTATCCATAAGCTCTTTGGGGCAGGGATACTGTCTCTCTGTTCTGTGTTGTGCAGCTGGCACAATTGGGTCCTGATCCATGACTAGGGCTCCTAGGCACTCGAGTAATACAAATAATTAATACTAATAGACACTACTCATATGGTTGACTAAATGTACCCTCTCTATAAACATGCACATTATACATAATTTGAAAGCTTATTATGTCTTCTTTAAGGTGAGGTATTAGGTGGAGCTATCAAGTGGTGCCTTACCATAGAAATGGGGGCATTTCTATGGTATGAAGAAAGAATGACGCCATCGACATTTTCAAATGACCATTTTTCAAATATGTGCATTTGTTTCTGTTAGTTTAATGACTGTATTATTTCAAGACAGAAATTGGATTTTTCTGTGACTTCAAAGTATCACAACAATCTAAAGGGTAAAACAAAATCCAATAATAAATGTGTAGAGATGTCATTGATACGTAATAGCACTGGTGATATTTCTAGTCAACATCATCATTTTTGGTTGCCATTGTGATCTCATCTGAGAGTGCGTGGCTACCAGTCCTTATTGCCTTGGCATGTACATACTTCTCTCCTGGCATGATTGTTCTGAATACAGACCCAGTTGATTGTTCAGCAACTTCTACTGGTGCAGGCACAGATAAGGCCTCGTAGAAGCTCAGGTGCCATTGGGCCCTTGAAGGATACAGGAATTAGTTCATCATCTACATTTTTCCATCCATGTGGAAATGGTGGTCCAATATCTGTTTTACCTATATGCAAAGACATGCAAATCTTTGATACCAAGATACTTTTTTGACATGCTGTTCAAAACTGTCCTCACATGGTGGGAGTTTGGCCAGTGATTTTCTGTGTTGATGGCTAGATGGAGGCACAAGTGATTCAGGTATCCGAGTCTTTTTTCTTTCTCATTCTAGTCAATAGCATTGCTACTAACACCCTTGCTGTCGAAATTGCAGCTTGACTGTCACTCTCTCCCCCAGTTTGGCAAGATCTCTGAAGCAGTAAGCTCCCTTTGTTTTGACAACATTAAACACAGATTTTTTCCCAGTAGCAAATATGGATGTATGATGGGGTGCACACACCCCACACTGGACAGGAAGGGGTTAACTCCTCATTGTGGGCTAGGAAGCCATGCCCACAAGCCCCTACTGGGCATGCTCCAGGTGCAGGGTTGCTATAAAAGGAAGCTGCCCACCTTCAGTCTGGGCTGACCACCGGCGTGGGAGAGCACTCATCGTAGGCTCCAGCCTGTGAGATGCAGAAGTCCCAGGCAGGGAAGGCTGGAAATGCCAAAACCCCAGCAGACGTCCACATACCAGCAGAGACCCCCTTGAGTTTGGGGCCTTTCAGAACCGCCCAAGCTGAGGAACCTGGAGACCCTCGCACCACCCAGAGAACAGCCGCTGGAATCGCAGTAGGAAATACCGCAGTGGAGGGACTAGCCACAGTCCCCGTGGAAGACAGTGTGTTTCGGCCAGACTACCTGATGACTGAGCAGCAGAGATTCTCGCCACTGTCAGAGCCCTGGGCTGGGTCCTGGTGGCATAGGGAGGTCCCAGGTCCCCCTACCTCTGCTGCCATCTGCTACCCTATTGACTCTGGCCACTGGGCCTTGCCACCCTGCATAGCAGGGCCACACTATAGATTTCAGCCATGAGACTTGTACGCTGAGTGCACCAGGGCTGTGCTGTGGACTCCAGCCATGAGGCCTTGCCGCCCAGTGCACCAGGGCCACGCTAAGGACTCCAGCCCATGGGCCTAAGCACCATGTGGTACAGGTATTGAGGTACTGTACAGCCCTGAGGATGGGGTGCACTCATCCTGCACTGGCTGGGGGTCCCTCAGCCCCATCAGAGGATGACACAGAGTGACATCCTGTTAATGCACGTGCCCCAGAAAGTATGTTGCAGAAGTCAGGAGGGAGTGTGACAAAAATTGGATGTGCAAGTATGAAGCAAAGCATATCAGTTGTGCTGGTAATGGGGTCTGTTTCAATCTACTTCATATCTATGCTTTCCATTTTTGAAAAGTAGTGAGCAGCAAGGACCAAAAACTCTGTATCAGGTGCCATGATTACAATGTTTTCTTTGACACCAAGAGACCCCAAAGCCCATATTGGCCAGCATGCAGAAGAATCATTGTGTCTGCTTCCTCTCGGGTGCTGTACAAGTCTCGGGCTTCTTCAATACCTGTACTGGTGATAAACTTTGCTATTTCACCGTTGGAAAAGCCTTCAGCAAGGAGGAGCATTTTCTTGGTGTACTCTTACACTCTCCGGTGCATTTTGAACCATGTATACACAAAGGAATTTTTTAAGTGACTGCTTGTTAGATGCCATGTTTAAAAAATTTATCCATGGAGATGCAGGATGTCAACCAATCACCTGGTATTTCTTACATCCAACCTTAGATCCTGTCCAGCGCTGTCTTTCTACAGTTTTCAGAGTTACTGCTGTCATATCTGCCAAAGACGTCACTTACAGAATTAGCTTTGTCAAATCCTTTTAGAACCTGCCTCAAATACTCAACACCCAATTCATTGATTGTGGAATTTGTCTCCAACCATCAACCATCAGTCAAGGCATGTCTGATGTACACTGTAGTGTCTTTATTGCATGCCCTTAGTTCATGGATTCTTTCAGCTTGAATTTCCAGCTGATGCCATAATTCAGCTTTGTCTGTTTTTCTCATTGTTTCATCAGCGTGGCAAAATGACATAGGCATAAGTCTTATTGGGTGAGTAAAGACAATTGCCATTGAAACATCATCTTTGTATGTTGCTAAGGTCAGGACTCTGTGGGAAACAATTTCTGAACGGATAGTTGCTGTGACTGTCCCTCCCTTGCCAGACTTAAATTTGGTCTTCTTGGCCCTGTCAACAAATCTGTTGGTATTGGATTTCTTGACTGGGCTGGAGAAGCTACGAGTCTGATCAGAATCAAGTGCACCTCTCACAAATCTCTTCATTTGTTCTTCTCAGCATCTGCTATTTTCACTAGAGACTCTTGTACATCTGATGTTACATGTAGTGCAGTAAATAGGTTGGATAAACACCTCTGGAAGTGAGTCAGCGCCAAATGGGATTGTCATATTGCTGATGACATGGTTGGTAAGAGCTGTAACATGCTCTTCATCCCTCTTCAGTGCAGAGGCAAAGACTTTCTTGTGGACTTTGCTTTCACTACTTCTTGTTAAGCCACTTCCTGCTCTCCTAGCTTTTGCATATTCATAATATAAAGCTGTGCATTGTCATCTCTAACCCTAATACTGATCTCTGCATAAGTGTCACTGAATTAAAAGGCTAGTTTGTAGAATATTTCTAAGGCCATTTCAAATTAAAACCTTCTACCGGGCAGACTAGATGCCACATTGTACGTATAAAAGCTTACAAATGGAGAAAATTACAACAGGAATTCAGGTATATTTATATCTCCCTGCTATGCAGTACAAATCGTGGACATGCAGTCAATTGCTACTGGTACAGAACTGTCAGCATGAGATTGAGCTGGTCAGCAAATTTCAGTCAAAAATCTAGAAAACTATTGTAATCATTGGGAGTTCCTTTGACAATTAAGAATATGCAATGTGAAAGCATTTCATGTTAGCATATTGAAAAGTGTTGATATTCACCATTTTTTGCCACATGCTAAATAGCTTCATTATTTCTGAAAAAGAACTACTTGCCCATGTAAAAACATAAAACATCTTTTAACACCTTATCATTTGGTAGGTCTGACCAATAAACATGGCATTAATGTGTTGAAATTAAACAGGAAAAATTGTAGTCATAGCCATGTTCAGTTTTTCTGGAATGGTGCAAAAAATGACACTTTCTCATTTTGGGTACTATTGCTCCACCTCACATACAGACTTATGGCACCACTCAACAGTGCCACAACAAGCCTCATCTAAATGTACATAAAATAAGCTTTCAAATGATCTATGATGTGTGTATGTAGAGTGGGTACATTAAACTCCAAGCAATATGGCCCTTTCTGAGAATTGCTGCACACCTACAATAATATGTAGACCCATGCTACTATGTATTTTACTGTAAAGAGAGAAAATAGATTTTTTTAAATTTTGCACGTATTCTATTTAAATTTATAGTAGCCTAATGTTTCTAGGAATGATGCTTTAGGCAAAGACTGTGTGGTCAGAAAAGGCAACTGTTTAAAATTTTTAAAATATGTTTATCTTCGGAATAATTTGGGAAGTCACCAGGTTGCACTACGAAGGATAACCTTACAAGTTCTGTTTAACTGAATGTATAGGCAATTCGTTTCCTGGAGGTGATATTACGTTGTTAGTTGAAGTGCAATGCCTTTTGGAAACTGAGCATATCCCTTCCAGAATCTCTGTAACTGGAATAATTTCTTCAAGGATATCCATGTAAACAACACAATCTGTGGTGCCAAAACCATTACAGTCCTGCCCATCTGCTGCTTGTCCCTAAACTGCTTTTCTCTTTAACAGAGTCAAGGCCTCAGGGGCTACCTCAGGGAATAGAAATCTGACTTGTGACCAATCACATCTAAGCAATACAACCAGAAATTGAACGTTGTTTTGGAGACTCCTATTGGATTATTTCTAATTAATTTGTCATGTAAAATACTTTATAGGCAAAAAGACTGAGTTTGAATAAAATGTTAATGTGAGGAAATAGCTACCTTGGACATTCTCATGGGGTACTTTCAGTGGGCTTGTTTTTTATGAGAACTACAATACTCCAATGCAACTTATATTACGGTGAAATCTGAAATATAATGGTGAGCAGTGGTGGTGGTTGTTTGGTATTTTTAAGCACTAATAGTGTGCCTGGCGTTGCGCAAGAGGCAGCAAGCCTTCTGCCCT
Source organism: Mesoclemmys tuberculata (assembly GCA_007922155.1). Taxonomy (NCBI): domain Eukaryota; kingdom Metazoa; phylum Chordata; order Testudines; family Chelidae; genus Mesoclemmys; species Mesoclemmys tuberculata. The sequence continues at coordinate 99,090,039 of ML675603.1, read as the reverse complement.
TCGAAGATTGAAAACTAAGGCCCTAGTTGAGGAAGGTTCTTAAGCATGCATATAACTCTGAGCACAGAAGTAGCCCATTGAGGACAACAGAACTACTCACTCGCTAAAAGTTGAACACCTCCCCCCAATTCTGTCCTGAATTGGGGCCTAAGCACCCAATAAATCTATTGTGATTTTGTAACAGAAATGTACCACAAAACCACTTTCCTATTAACTTTAGTGAAGTGCCTTGGCTGCATCTGCTGCTTCCAATGAAAAATAGGCCTTCATGTGATGGTTACTTGCTGCAGAGCTTTATATAATACCAAATGTGGGGCAGGGGTGGGTAGGGGGACAGTCACATTCTTATTTCAAGAAAAGAAATGACTCAATCCGTAGCTGTATGAAAAGAATCGAAGAACCTGCCCAGCATCTGTTGTATGAAAAACTGTTCAGGAAACATGTTACAGCAAAGTTTGCTTCATAATCAACAATTTTTTGGTACTTAGCCTTCAGAGGCATATTCAGACAGCCATAAGAAATTATTTGTATGGTATAAATGTCAATAGTTAGCATTAGTGGGTCTTGGATATTGAACTATACATTAGCTGTAGGTATAAACAAATGTACAGTTTAGTTACATTTTTCGGGATAAAAGAATTGTCTCCTGACTTCTTTGGATCTGAAGTGAAACCAAAGAAGATGAGTGGTTCTGATGTCTAGTTTGTAATGAGGAATATGACACTTGAACATGAAGTGGATATCCAGCCAAAGCATCCACTGGGGTGCACTGAAAACATTCATTCTCATTTCACTGAGTAAAGGTTTCAGAGTTACTCGGTAGACTTAAATAGGTCGTGTCATAAGAACCGGTAATTTCTCTAGAACTGGAGTGAATGTTTCAGGTGCACCCATTGTATGTACAGTATTACATACCAAAAATACATATGTTAAAAGAAACCTATCTTGTGTTGCAAAGATGATTATTATTTAAATTTCAAACAATGGAGGTATGAGAGCTGTACAGAAAAAGTCACAAGAATTTTTTATAATGGAAAGTGTTACCAACCAAAATATGAGTCATGGCCCTCTCCCCCTACCGTAAATCTAAAATACAGTTTTAAAACTATAAACCCAAACCCTACAAGCTTTTCTGTAGTGACAGAGAGACCTAAATGAGATCCTAAATGGATGTAAAGTGGAGAAACCGCACAGAAGAGCTCGGCTGCTGAGCTCCAGAGCTCACAGTTGTAGTTAGAGAGAACATGGTCAATGACTCGAGGAGCTTCACATATTTACTTGCAACAAATCCTATGTAGGAGTTACAGCAGTAACCACTGGCTGATTGGACAGGATCCATAACTCCTGGATAAAAGCCTGGCTCTGCTGAAGTTAGTGGCAAAATGCTCATTGACTTCAGTGGGATGCAAATGTGAGGTACCCTATGTCTCGTGTTAGGGAAAGTATATTTTGCCCTGTCCCACTCTTCCCTTTCATGTCACCTGCATAAAGCCCTTTCAATGAGACTTTGTGGAGTGGACCATCATTTTGCTCTTGGTTTTTATAGCTTAATAAACAAGGAAGATGCAAATTTATGAAAGGCGTAGGAGGGGGAGGGGGTTAAGTTTAAAAAATAAACTCACCCCTTTAGAACATTTCTTTAAGATCCTTGCATAATGAGGAAAAGTATGATGACTATGTAACGTGACTAGATAGAGAGAAAAAAGAATTTCCCCCCACAAATCAGATTTTTTAATGGATTTAGCTATCACTTAAGCCACAATGAAAGTATATTTCTAAAGAGTTGCTCTGCTCTCTGTAGTTAAAAACAACTCTCTTCCCTAAATGTTTCTGACCTCCTCCCCCAGCAGCTATAGATCTCTTCCCTTGATAGTTTTCTTTGATAACTCATGCAGTCTCCCTTTATTTTAGCTACTCACATACTTGAATAGAAGACAGATAGCCTGAACTTATGACCATAGTATAAACAGTGAACAGCCATCCCCACATTTAATTGTCACATTAAACAAACACTTACTGAAATCTGAAATTGTAATGGCTAAAAACAATTACTGCAGCACAACAGGCATCATATGATCCTTCAGGTATTGAACTCAGGGTTTGAAATTGTGCTGAACACACTCTCCTTCAAAAAGTGGTCTATGTGAAAAGAGAGGTTAAATATCTTGCCTCACAGACTCCGTTTCAAGACAAATTCCTGGCAAGGCATGATAGAGTGGTGACTAGAGCAGGACAACTAATTTAGAATGAATAATTTATCTGATGAATTTTGCTTCTTTCACTTTGGTATTGCCCACAAAACATTTTTAGTTACCAAATAGTTTTTGTACATCACCCTTGCTCCATAGATTGTTCACAAGCAGTTCGTTTTGGCATTTGCTATTCAAACTTTTAGTTGTTTGTTAGAACACAAGTTACATGTTATGTTTCTGCTTCCTAATTGGTGGAGCATGACCCTTGAAATCAGGTTTCTAAATTACAAGATCAACCCTGCTTCTCTTGAAAACTCCATAATATTCATTCTAATCTCACTACTAATTTAGAGATATGTTTCCAGAAAGCAATACACAAAGCGCTTAAACAGACTTCATGAGTTTGTTTAAAACATCAAATAAATATTCACAAAACATATTTTACAATTTCGTCTATTTCTACTGTTCCCTAAGAAATTCCTATTCAGATCATTGGAGGTGTTGGCAGTGCATTAGAAATAGTGCAAAGCCATGATGCTTAACTTCAGTGCACTCAAAGAGCAGAGAGGACCATATATATATTATGTGAAAGACCTTATACAATAATGTGCAGGGAATTCTATTTCCCTGCCTCACAGGTGTGAGGTCTGAGATCCAGAATCTGTACCTGGGTTTCCGGGGGACTGAACTGTCTCATAGACCACTAAAGAGGCCAGTTGTTTATAAAAGCTGACCAGATCTTACATCCTATATCTGATCTGGTTCATATTGAAAAGAGACTATTTCCAGAGCAGCCAGTCCACTGCCACCGGTTTCGTTCAGTAATTGATGGAGATGGTTGGAATTTTCAGTTGTTTGGAGTATCATTTTTTGGTCATTAATAAAGCTCTGGCTATCCCCCTCCTTTCCAGTCTTGGTGAATTTATAGTATGGCTAGATTACCTAAATGAGTGAGTTACAGCTTATATCTATGTTTGCTACAAGATTTATTCATTCAATTACCTTGTCCCAAAATGGCTTTCTCGTTGTGCAGTCCAATAGCATATGCATTAGTGTGCCTTGTCTTCACTTTCACAGACTTCACGATCTTCGATTCCTGCAGCCGTCACTCAGTTGGCATGCCAGTCAGTTCTGAAGGCTACCTGTTCTTAAACCGAGCAGTAATTTATAATCAATAGAGAATTCCCTTTTATGTGTGGCAGAAATTACCTAACACTCACTAATGTGACTCGCAGCTCCCCCATAATTAGAACCGCTGGCATTGCCTCAGTACATGCAAATCTAACAATGCAAACTGTTGATTGTGGGCCTGGGGAAGAACAGCTGTGAGCAGGGGACAAGCAGACAGATTCAGGCCTGGTGCAAGCGTGTGCAATGATGGAGTTGTACCCACTTAGCACAGCCTAAATTTGCCCCAAAGTGTCTGCATTTAAGAGAGGAAAAATGGTTTTCCTGATTTTTACTAGCTAGAGACTCAGCTGGCTGCCTGAGGGCACTGAAATGCTACAGTGATAAGCCGTGACCACTGCCTGTCATGCTGACCAATCGTCTCTCGTTGTACGATCCCATTGGACTGTATCCATCGGTTGTCTCTTGTCTCATACTTGGATTGTCAACTCTTTGGGGCAGGGACCATCTTTTTGTTCTGTGTTTGCACAGCACCTGACACCATGGGCTGCTGGTGCATGATTAGGGCTTCTCAGCACTATAATAAAACAAATAATATAATCCCCGATTTTGCCTGTGGGCTGCTACATGTTGACACAGGACACTTTGTGATCAGTGTGGATACCAGTGAGACGCGGTATGCCTGATTTGCAGATCAATAAGGTTTAATGTGCAAGGTTTTCTATAAATATGCTAGTTAGATACAAAGCCTAAAATTAACTACAATAGATCATATTCACTAAGCCTGGAGACCTAAGCAGTTACTCAGAAGGCTGTACACAGGAACGGCTTTCTTCAGCAGCCCCACCAGGGAGTCAATGGATCCGCTGGTCCGACCGGCAGCAGGAGTCAGGTGTTGATGGCGCACCCCCCTTTGTCTAAGTGATGACTTCTTATAGCCTTCTATAAACAGCCTTCACCTAATTCTCTCTCTCATTATCATATATGCTAATTACCTATATTGGGTTTCCACCCTTAACTACATTTAATTCTCACCATGATAAATGGGGTCGTCAAAACAACATCTGGTGTTAAGAGGGGCAGAGTAAAAATATGCCCCTTGGCAATAAAACAGTGTACCCCCAGACATTCAAGGATAACTTATTGGTTGTTATCTGTGTGCAGCTGCAAGCATACAGTATTTGTATTTTGTCTTCTTATGTGCCATGGTCTGCAGAAACTGAGACATCTGTAAGGTTACTCAGTAGTCCTATTCATCTCTGCCAACTGGAAGATGTCATGGTACAGGGGTCAGAATAGCCAAGCAAGCAACTGAAGCTATGCTAGGCCTGTAGGACAGTGGTCAAGCAACTCAAATTGTACTGAGGGTCCAACACTACATACTACTCCCGTTTGTCCATGTAATTAAAACATTGTTCCCTGAATCTGACTAAGGGATTTGGCTCATGTGAACAGCCCTGTGCAAGGCATCTTATTCTGATTTCATGTCTAGCAACCTTTACAAGGACAATGTTCTTTATATAGAAGGATTGCAGAAAATTGTGCTCATAGGTGCTATTCAGACTTACCTTTTCATTTCATGACATTTTTATTCACTGTCAAGCAGTGTAATTGTGCCTCCAAGGTGCAAAAAGAAAAGTTAATTAATATGGGTATCCTATGAAGTGAACTTTCTAATTAATATGGATTTTAAATTTACATCAGAATGAACTGATAGGAGACTTTAAACAGTATTACCTAATCTTAGACCCTGATTTCTCTCTCTGTCTTTTTTGTCTGAAACAGAATGGTCTCAGGGAGCATGAGAAGGTTGGCAGTGGATTACAGAATCCTCCTGTTCTCTTTCTCACATAATTGTTAGTTCTTGAACCAGAATAACATTTTCTGTGAAAATTAGTAAAGCAATGACATTTGTACATGATTTTAATGATTCCGTGTTTTATGAGAGCTCTCTATGCTGGTTTCATTTCATGATTGTAAAAACATCCCCTTCCAAGCTCTTATATGTTACGGTGTCTCCTTATGTTTGTCATAGATTGCAAGCAGATCCTGTTTAAGAAAAGACAAGAATATCCCTAAACAGTTATTTATGCCTTGTTGCATCCATCATGTGTAGAACAGTCCCTCAACTGCTAGAAGTAATGGAAACTTGGTTGTCAGGATTTAAAATGAATTAAATGCAGTTCTTAACTTGACATGCTGAAATGATGTTTCCTATATGAACTAGCATCCATTCATAACATTTCATAACTCTTGAGAGTTTGAACCAAAATGTGAACATGGGTAAAATGAAAGCATGCTGATAATTAGAAGTGGTTTAATAGTTTAAAAAAAACCACACCTGATTTGGGAATATTTTCATGAATAAAATCACCCAATTGGGTTTACTAATGTTCATGGTATTGTGTTATTTATAACTCACAGGTGATCAGACCCATTATTCATAAAAATATATGAGAGGACTGAAAGTTTCAAGGCCTCTAGTACAAATACTTTATTTGTTATAATATTCATACTAATATTCACTCTTCTAGCCTTCTCTTTAAAATGTTGTTGTCATCTACTTAGCAGAAAAAATGCTAGGCTGCTTCGGTGGCCAACCATACAACATGAAAAATGAATAGCAATAAATAACATATAGCTCTATCTTTGTGCAAGGAAAGGTAGAAGTCAAAGTTGCAGATTAGTTTTAGTTTGTCCATGATTCAGATTTTATATAAAGGAGAATGATTTTGAAATGTATTAATAGAATTGTATAAACTTTGTACCTTTAAACACAGATGGAGTTTTCAGATTGACCCTTCATCCAAAACAGCATGTGAAAACTTGATTGCTGTGATACACAGCCCTTAGTGTAGCAATGCTCATTTACCTATTAGTTCTTTCCTTATAGCTTATATAAGATCCACACACTTTCCAGATAAATTAGGTCTGCACAGTGAGAGCCTTAGTGAGTTTTAAGGAATTTTCTCCACTCCTTGGATAAGAAGGGTCTGTTTGGGGAATAATATTTTTAGTGACTATCATTGCCAGTTATGATCAAAATACTCTGTCAAAGAAGAGACTCTTGTAGGTCATCCCGCAATTGGTCAGTCTCTGAAATAGTTTTATCTCCCTTATGCCACAGCATAGTCCCCTTGACTGAGAATGCGTTGTCTCTTGCTCTCACCCATTTCATCCTGGGCTTTGTAAAATTCATTGTCCCAGAAGAAGATGTCTGTAGTAGAGGGTCAGGGAAGGAAGATGTAATCATTGCTGTACCTGGGTCTTGACCTGTTGTTAGTGGCTTTGAAGATCAGGACCAAGGCTTTGTACTGGCATCAGAATTGAACTTGGAACCGGTGGCGGAATGAGAGCACAGGGGTGAGGTGTTCACTGTGGCTCAACACATTGTTCAGGCAGCTGCATTCTGTACAAGCTGTAGCCTGTGCATTGCATCCATATTCAGTCACAGATAAAGTGAATTACAGTAAGCTAGCCAAGAGGTGACAAGGGCATGTATCATTGTTACCAGATCCTCAGTTTCTTAGCAAACTGCAGGGGGAAAAAGGCTGCTTTTCCCCTCTTCCCCCCACTAATGCTAGAAGCCCTAGTGATGAATTGAATGGTCCTTCTGATGCTTCACGCCTTCTTCATTTGTTTGGGAATCTCACACAGACAGTGCTGAAGATGGGAAATAATCTTCAACCTTGAAGAAGATGCAGGGAAGGAAGGGTGGCTGGAACCTAATGCGGTTAGGATCCTTGATCAAATGAACTCAGACTGAGGAGTCCTTTCCTTGCGGATTTGGAAAGCAAAGATGCAGTAGATACAAGTGAAATGTCTACTAATGACAGAAGGGAACAGTGCTCATGCGGTTTCAGCTGAGATGAAGTGAGTGCATGTTAACTGGATCCACGTATAATGCACCTGCACCTTGTTCACATGGCTTCTCTGATTATTCTCTTGGAGTGAAATTCATTGCACCTGCATAAAGCTGAGTACTTGGGCTTTGTGGGTGAAGTTCTGGGAGAGGTGAGTTGGGGAAGTGAAATCCAGCCCCATATATCCGGGGTGCTACCTGTGGGCTCGAATAGTGACCAAATACATTCTCTGCACTAACATGTTGGGGTCGCTATCTTGTGTCTTCCTCTGTTTCTCCTGCTGTGGCACCTTCTGTACTAACTTGTGTGGGGGCTAGTATAGAGAACCCATCCCGCGTGCAGGAGTCCGACAGTCGATGCCACCCCAGTTCACAGCTTCTTTGCCAGGGCCTCCAACTCCACCTTCAGCCCCAAACAATCCCACCAGGGTGGCTAAGTACTGAGAACGGTTCTTATTACAGTGAGCATCACTCATATTAGATGACATGAACATGTGAAAATGTCAGGGACTTGAATCTATGCTTTGGAATGATCTCTGTGCTTGTTGAAAACACTAAATGTTATAACATATAACATATAAATGTGTAACACTATAGCTTTCCATTTGCAAATCTATTTTGTGATTGACTGTATTTAGTTACTGGCTGCTGCAAATGCATTCTCTGGTGCCAGTAGAGGAATGAAATTGACTAGGATTATAGTGTCTAGAACACTGGCCATATTGTTTCAGAAAACTTAATCCCGATCAATTTTGTCCTCCCTTACAATGTCTTAAGAATGTTTTTCCTGCTGACTTTAATTGGGTGCAAAGCCACTTCTTGAATAACGCAGACAGCCCAAGAGAAGAGAAGTCCACTAGAATGTATAGTACAAAGAGCACATCTCAAATAGAACAAACCTCTTAAAGAAATATTAAGCAAAGAAGAACATTTTAAAAGATCTGATGGCAATGTAAATGATAAACCAACAAACATACCTTGCATTTCTGGTGGAAGTTTAAAGAATTTTTAATTTCTCACCAGAGGTTATTTAATAGGTCAAGGATTGTAACTGACTAAAGAAACCAGGATCAGCTGAAGACCAAAGCAGGCTAGTTCTTTAAACTTTTTTTCAAACTTCTTCACCCATCACACTATTCTGTGCTGAGAGAGGAAATAAAACAGCCAGCTTTTACATTTAGATTTACCAGAAACAGCAAACAAATAAAACAAACTGCTGGCCAGTTATAAGCAATTATTCATCACATACATAGACATCAGGCAGATGCTTTCTGAGAGATGCTGAATCCTTGGAGAATTTGTGCTAAGGGGTGGAGCTTGTGCGAGGACCTAATGAAAATATGCTGTGATTAGAAATTGACATTTACTAATCAGAATATAAATAGGGATTATTCTGGGGCCAAAGACCTTAAATGAATAACTTGCTACATGCTCCAGTAACTAATATGCTGGGCATGAAGTTTGAATTAGGTTACTCTGTCTGCCTCCAGCAGTTCTTGTACTAGTTGAGTGGTTTTTGATATGCTATGATATACCAGATTCAAGTCCTAATATTTTACAATGTACAGACTATGTGGCAAGATGGAAGGAGCTGGGGGAAAAAGACAATAACAGTAGTTTGCCAGAGTGTCCTACAGTAGAAAATGTTATAGTAAACCCATCACAATTTAAAGCTGTCCTAGGCAGCAATAGCTTGTGATGCAGTAGAAATGTCCATGCTACCGTAGCATGAAACTCTCCTGATGTCTGCCTGTGATCTTGCTTCCTCATGGTGACTATTGCAGTAGGTTGAATTATTTATTGCAAATAATATTTGCTGTAAATATAGCCTGGTTTTTAGTTCCTAAATCATTCACAAACGGATTTATTCTAGTTCATTTGTTATTTGTAAGTATCTGCCAAATAGGTTATACAAATAAATTTCATTATGGTTTGTTCATAAACTGCTCAGTCTTGAGTACTTGGTCACCTACATTACAAGGTATTTTTTGTGCTTCCTTGGCAGGATGACTCTGATAACACACTTGATGAATAATTAATTCCAAATAACAAATAAAAAATTTATGGTGGGAATTTGCAGACTTGCTACAACTGATGAAACTTTTGGGCTTCACAAGCATTTTCACAAATACCTGACAGCTATCCAAATACCTTATCCCTTCCAGTTAACAGGAAAATGATTTTGCAACTTTTATTTACTAAAATGTTCATAAATCATTTTGGAAACTATATGACTCTCTATCTCCTTGTCTACCAGAGACAATGGGGGGTTAATATCACAGAATTCACAATTACCACGTGGAGATTTTTGCATATGCCTGTCACATTAAGTAGCAAGAGCTGATGTCAGAGATGGTAGGGTTGCTTTTGCTGTACAACAATGCTGCTCCAACACTGTGGAGTCTGTCAGGGAAATATTGTTGGGTTTGTTTGTCAATGCCCCGTGCTTGTGTCAACATTCGGATTGTACACAGTGCCATAATACCAGATATGCCTGAAACAAAACCCGGGATCCAAACATCTTCCAGATCTGAACTTTGTAACTTTCTATCTTGTATCATTACTTTGCAGTGTATGTTTCTGTACTTTACCAGCTTGTGCATCTTCTCCTGCAGAAAAGCATCAGATAGACTTTTGACTCCAAATATTACTGAGGCCTATTCTACACTTACCTTAAAATTTGGCGGCAATTGACGGGAGTTACGCAAGCTATTCTGCGTAGCTTGCGTATCTCCCATCAACTTCTTAACTTCCGTTGTGCGTGGCGTCTTCGCTGTGCCACTTGAGGAGATAGTTTTAACAAGTCGACTTCTGAATCAAGTGAGTGGGTCTTCATTGACACCTCAGTTGACCTGGGAGATCGATCTCACAACAGCGAATTTGCCGTCCTCCGTGAAGACGTACCTTGAGTGTAACATGGGGCAAACCTCATACAGACTTCTACGTTGGTAGCATCAGAGAATTTGAGGGAGGATTTACCTATTGAAGAACAACCATGGACAAGGGTAAACAAATGGCTATTCCACAACATGTCTCCTGTGGATCAGTTAGTTCCCAGGAAGATAAATATAATGGAACATAATGCTTTAATTCAGACTTGTAAGTGGCAAAATAACGTCTATTTGCTTTCAAATAGAAAAGGAGGAATCTGTCCATTGTCCAGCTCAGACAAATGGAGTTTATCAGGTACATCCCCACTAGCAGGACAGTTTTCTATATTTAGTGGGCCAAATTCAGTGATGCCATAAGCAGCAGTGATGTAAGTTACATGCAGTGGGCAAGATTCTGTTCTCATGTTCATCAGCGATAGTGGGAGTAGCTGAGATCCAGATCTGGCCTTTTGTGTGTAAATTGGTCTGATAATGAGTACAAGTGAGTGTAACGGGTGAGTATAAGTAGTGCAACTGTAGGGATCAGGTATTTGGAGCATGATGGGAACTTACATGTTGGCAGCAAAAAGAAGACGACTGAAGATGGATAAAGCAACTACAAGGATATTGCAAGAGAAATACACAGGCCCAAATACCACTCTCATTACATTGGGGTCACTTCGTTGAAGTCACTGAAGCTGCACATAACTCGGTGTGCATGTAGGGGAGATGCTGCAACTTAGATTTGTTTTGAAAACAGTTTTAAGAAAAGAAAAACATATATATTTTCTCATCCAAAGAACTTGTTGCTTTGGAAAGGCAACTGGGTAGATTAGGTTCTTGCTTGAAGATGCTTAGTTTATAAAACGTTTATGGGTTCAACGTGGTTTGTGTCAGGACTTGAGATGGATGTAATAAAGAAAAGAGATGGGCCATTTCACATGAAACTGTGACAAACAGGGAACGAAGAAATCTTATCTCTGCAAAACAAACTACAAGATGTTTCCTGAAGAGCTTGCAGATAATCAATGCTCAAATGAGGGTTATAATAGCAACCAGTTATACTATACTGCCACTTTTAATACTGCCTGCAGGGAAAGAGGGAAAATGCTGGAGCATGCTATTGGTTTTAAGTGATGCACATGGCTTTTGTACTGAGGTGAATTTCACCGTAACCCAGGGCACTGTGCCTATGGGGATTGTCAATAAAGAAGGAAATATGACACACTTAAAGAGTCATTGCTACATATCACTGGTTCATCAGTATGATAACTAAGTGCTACGTTGACTCTCAGCTGCGTCCTGGGTCGTGTTCGGACGTTATTAATGACAACAACAGTGTACATTGCTTTAAGGTCTCATTTTAATCCTTAGTGAAGTCAGATATTTGGAGCATGATTGTAGCTGAAGTCAGTGGAGTCCTTCAATTGACTTCATCAGGAACTGGATCTGGCCCGTAGTTGATCAATGAGAAATGTAAAACCCTTTCAAAGAGAGAGATTGGTTGCAGAGCGGAAAAGCACAGAGATGAAGAAGTCTTTGGGGCAAGGACAGTGCACCACAATGGGTTCCAGAGTGACTGGAGCCTCTGAGCATGATGGTAACAAAAGTATCTAATGATGATAAAAGTAAACAATCGGGTGCTCAAGGGGGGCAGCTAATTATGATAGCCTTTTTTGCTGGCTAGAGCATGATTTAAACTAATGCCTATCAATAGGCAGTTATGGCTGTATCTTCACTTCAGAAATATTTTGGCATGACGGCTTTCCCTAAATGTAAATAAATGGCATTGCCAGTTATCACCAGCACAAAAAATATCTACTTCAAAAGTGAATGTAAATATCAGAAATAAAAATCACAAACTATTTTGTCACATTTTGGTCATGTTCACAGTAACATGTATACAAGGAAATCAGTTTTAATTATATTGTAACATGGAAAGCAATCTAGCCATACAAGTTTGTATCAGGGTTTTAAAAGTCTTCAGAAAAATTCTCATTCCCCAGGCCCTTGATTTTCAGAGAGTAGGGAGGATAGAGGCACAACTCTGAAAGATAAAACATTTTAGAAGTATTTAAATCCTAAAAACAGGAACAAAACAAAACAAAGTTAAGGGGTCAACTCATCTCAGTTTCAGTGGGAGTTTCAGTGGGAGTTCTGTTGGAGGAGCAGGTTTTTCCTGTTAGGGGCCGTGTGCTGAGAGCGGGGATGGGCCCTGAGTTGGGGGCGGAGCTTACCTAACTAGGGGTCCTATATAAGGAGCCAGGCACTCAGGCAGCAGCACAGACAGCTGCAGCAGCACAGGAGCCAGCGAACAGGACTGCTGACAGGGGAGTTTCAGTGGGAGATTCCAGAGGAGACCACAGCAGAGAAACCTACAAGCCAGAGGAGGGAAGGGGCAGGGGCCTGCCAGCAGCCCAGGCCTTGTTGGTATCCCACGGGGCAGTGTGAGGCCTGAACTGCCGGGCACAGAGTTGGAAGGCCATGAGTGAGACAGAGATAGCAGTGAGAGACACACTGAGAATGACTGGATGTGGAAGCTGTGGCATGTACATGGTCCTGGAGGGGGCACCTGGAAAGAGTTTTGTCTGCATGAAGTGCCGCCTGATAGAACTGCTGGAAGAAAAGATAAAAGGACTGGAGATGCAGGTAGAAACCATGGTTGAGTTTAGAAGGGGGTTTGAGCAGATGATGGAAGGCAGACATGATGAGGCACAGGGGATAAGCTCAGACAAGCAGATGGAAGTAGGACCAAAGAATTTTGAGGAGAGGCTGGGTGAG
>ML675603.1:99029695-99062206 GCA_007922155.1 Mesoclemmys tuberculata | reverse complement strand
AGACTAGATGATCATATTGGTCCCTTCTGACCTATGAGTCTATGAATTGTAATTGTATTATGCATATCTACAGTCTTGACTACTAAGGCTGAAATTTGCAAAGCTACATCAGGAATTTGCATGTCAAATTCCCATTAGGAATTAATGGGAACTTGTGTGGGTTTGAAAATCTCAGACTGAATTTCTCAACTATTTTGTCAAGAAAGTTGTTTACAAGGGTATGGAATGGCTTGATTTTTTTTTTTTTAATTGTCATCTCAAGTGACCACATTGGAACAGACAAAACTGTTGGTACCCAGCTGTTATATTTAAAACATACTTCCTGGCCATCATTGCCAAGGCTAATATGCTAGCCATATTTCTGGGCCCATGTTTCCAACTCTCTGCAGGTGATTGAAGCAAATGGTGTCATATGTGCTCATAGAGGCAGTAACGGTTGCCAAGCTGTATCTCTGCCAGCTTCTATTATCAGATGCACCTTTTCTGGGCTCTTCCTACATTTCTCATTTGATATTTGTGTGATTTTTAAAGTGCTAGCTTCTTAAAAGTGCTAAAAAGCTTTTTTTTTCAAGCGCTAGCTTGACACTCAGAGTGAATATAATAAGACATATTCAGCTTTGTATTTTACTTCAGAAGGAAACTTTTTAAACTAAAAAATGTAATTGAAAAGGTAGATTAGAAAATGTCTCTCTGAAATCTGTTTGGTGGAAGGAATTCCCTGTTCTCACATAATCTGGGCATTGTTTACTAAGGAAATGGCTTCTTCCAAGTCTGCACGAGACTTGAGTGGAGATTTGTAAGGCATCGGCTTGCTTGTCATTCCTTCTCCAGGCTGACAAGCTTGGTACTTTTGCGTTATGGATAAAGCTTTTGCCGATGTAACTTACACATTGAGAGCACCAAAATAAGGTATAATGGATGTAATCTTGGACTCTTTTGGGTTCCTCAGACTCTCCTAAATTCACCTCTGTTTTTTTCCATTGTGTGGTAGAAACCTCTCTTCCTATCCCTAAACACACGTACAAAGCTGGTTTTTTTTTTTAATATATTTTCGTCTGTGTATCAAACAGCTTGACAGATTATCATCCTCATTCAAAAACCTAGCCTCATTTTCTGTCTTTTTTCCTGCACAACAGAGGATAATAACATGAGTTGTACAGCAAGCATTCAGTGATAAAATATTCATTCTCTGCCCTATTTTCCCTTTGTATTTGGGGTTGCTATTCAGATGCTGACCATTCATCGCTAAGGCACCAGAAGCTGTTTCTATACCTGCCAGTAGGATGGCGATGTCTGTCCACCAGTCAGGAGCATCCCAACCTGTTAACTCTTTGTTTGGGGAGTACATTTCATTTCTGAGTGGATCTTTTGAAATCAATCTTGACATCTCCCCCAAGAAATCCACCTCAGTGTCTACACAAGGGGCTGTTGTGCCCCTAATCTCCGAACCTATGTTAAAGGGCAAATCCTGATCTTTGTATGTAGCCCAATTACCTTGGCTGGGGCCTGGGGAGTGCTGCAAGAGCTGAAATCTCTGCTCAGGGATGTGGAGCAACAATAGATCTACTTTGCAGAGGCTATTTCAGCTGGCAGGCTGTAGTAAACAGCCTCTGTAGCTCTACTGCTCCTCATCTATCAGGGGGAGCAAAAGATCAGAGGATTTATGCGGCGGTGGTTGCTCTGGTCCACTCCCCAACCCCACTCTAAATACACTCTCCATACCATTAAAAGGGGATCATCTATAGACCTAAGTTTCACACATAAGGAGCTCTATCTAGAATCCTGCCTAACCTATACTACAAAAAGTAAACCAGTTCCATACCCACAGAGTAAAAGGCAATCTGTCCTTAATTACTTAATAGTAGATAGGGCTTGCATAGAGGTCTGTATCTGGATACATATCTCCCTGTTAGCTAGTCCTTTATGTTCAAATAGGTTTGTTACTCTATTTTTACAGCACTATAGTATTAAAAGTGCTAACGGTCCCTTTAAAAACACCTTGTTATTTTCTAAATTTCAAATTCACAAAATTCCTGAGTACAATTCAACCATCCCTAATGTTTGTTCTCTCACTCTGCCTGTCCCCTCAATTGCTTTCAGAAATGTGATTTTGGTGACTGGAAAGCTCAAAGGATCGTTAATGAGCTACAGAGACTTTCATGTCTAGGTCACCAGTTCAAATACATCTGTAGTTGGAAGTGAGCAAAAATTATTTGATGAGTCTTCTAAAAATTGTTGTAGAATGTCATGGTGGACTCAGTCCAGTTTCTAGTTGATCGGTGTCGACATTATGCAACCACCACTACTGTTGACAGTCTTGTTGGCACTTGACAGCGTCAACAGAGACATCAAGAACTGACCAGACTGCAGAAAATGAACTATCCTCCTCTGACAGCTGACAGGACTGTCGCGCTTGAGCATAAAAGTGTAGGAAGCTCACGCTGCTGCTGTCTCTGTTCTAAGGATAAATAAAGCACTTCAATTTCCAGTGCTATCAGCCTGTCAGATTTCACAATCACCGAAGTCACTTTAAAACAAAAGGTGGAAAAAGGGACAGGAACGTTTTGCTTGCTGAGTTAATATATATTCAGGTGACCTATTACTCTTTTCCTTCTCTGCTTGAAGTGTAAATATGTATCTGAAAGTCTCTTACAATTTATTCTGTCATCTTTTTAGAGCCTTGATTGTGGCAACCAGCATTTTATATATATTGTTCTGTCTGATATCACTATACCCAGACATCATCTTGAGCACTCTCTGTGAAGAACAGTGAAGGTTTTGCCCCACTCCCATTGGCTGAGATGGCTTTTCATTATTCAACATGTATCCTAAGCGTATTTTCGGTATCCCGGATAATTATTTTTCAGTAATAAAGCTGCCTTATTGCCTGAAAACTTATAGGGATTAAACACAATCACAATAAATCCCCAGCACAAGTCACTGAAAATTTAAATATATAAAGAAAGAAATCCCCAAGGGGTTGAATATTCAGAAAGAAAAGGGACTGTTAATAAACTAAAGGAAGGGTTTCTCTGTGTTCTGTGCATAATCTTTATTTGGTCATTTCGGACAAGTCTAGACTAGAGTTTTGCTGCTGTTTTAACTAGAGTTACTGTTGGTTGATTGCCAGTCAACCTGAGTTAGTTAACCTGTTTGTAGGTGCTAGTCTAGACTAGAGCTGGGTGAAATTTTTCAACAGAAAGTCAGTGGGAGTTAGGTGCCTCTGAGGGTTTGGGAACATGCCTGAACAGTTTGTTAATTCTGTGTGAGATCATGAAGCCTGTGGAAGGCTGCAAACTTCATTTTGAATGTGTAGCCTTTTGACTTTTTTATCATCTATTTGCCTCCAAGTTGGGTTGCAATTCCAAAGGCTGGTGACCAAAGAATACCAGTAGATAATTGACTCTAACTACCCAACCCTTGGAACTTTAGTCATTGTAGGCAAAAGACAGGTCCCTGCCTAGAAGAACTGGTTTAACTGGAGGAAGTCACCTTGGTTACAAAGTCACCTGGCTGGGGATTGTGCTTATGTGAGAAAGTGGGCATGGGTGTCACCTGACACAGGGCTCTGTAGGTTTTAAAAGGGCAGAAGCTGGTCTACTCAGGGCGACCATTTCCTCCAGTCCATGAGGGAGAGACCACTCTCCTCACGGTGCAGACATGCCTGAGGCAAGGGACTACCTTTCCTGCCTACCTTCCTCGACCAGGGTCATCCCCCAAAGACTCCAGCCTATGGTGGGGACCCCTAAAGCACATGGCCTGGGGCGGTTTCCCCGATTTGCCGTTCCCTAGGAATGACTCTGTATGTACTTGTACTCTCATGATGAACATACATAAAAAAGAGGCTGGCTTTTGAGCCATACAGTATTTAAAATGCACACAAATCGTGTTAAAATAGTGTTCAGAGACTGATTTAAATCCAAGACCAGGAATTAAAGTGTCTTGCTCTGTCTTTGCCTCCTGTTCTTCCAGGGAATGGTAGCAAATACTCTGTAGTATATAATTAATATAATGGTCTTGAAACATTAGCCATAGTGGCAGGAGTTGAGGAGAACAAAGTGAGCAGTTATAGCTAGTACCAGGGGGTTAATTTAGACACTCAACATTATTTTAACATAGTGTTTATGTGTTTCATTTCCGTTGGTGTGTTTTTTAAATTAATTGGCAATGTCACTGAAATCACAAGTTGGCTGTTGAAATTTTATTGGCTTCTTTGGAACCACTTCAATCTCAGGGTATAAAACACTGTTGGAGGTGCATCAAAATATTCCACATCTTAGCAATGTTAGATGGTGAGCTAGACTGTGCCCTTAGGCATAGCCCTGTGCAAGGGACAGCATGTAGTTATGAGAACGCAAGAGCAGCCAAAGAAAGAAATTGTGGCTCAGGGCATGTGTACACCATAGGGAATACCACAGGACAGCTGCAGCTACTGTACTGTAGTGTAGATGCTTCCTATGTTGCTGGAAGAGTTTTTCTTTTGAGGTACGTAATCCACTTAGCTGAGCAGCAGTAGCTAGGTTAACAGAAGATTGCTTCCGTCATCCTAGCCACATCTCTGCTGGGAGTTAGGTTGGTTTAACAACAGCACTTGGGGTGGGAATTTTTCTCTCTCCTGAGCAACATAGCTACTTCGATCTAAATTTTAAGTGTAGATCAGCATTTGGTCATGAATCATCCCTGATTTTTCCACCTTGCTCCCTGGGAAAAAAATTGCTACTATTCCATACAGGATCAGCTGATTTCCTTCCCTCCCCCACTACTCTCTTCAAGTGCTGGCCAGAATATTGGGAGGCAGAATCTAGACTTCACCCACTCATGGCATGGAATCAACAGCACAGCAGAACTGGCTGTCTGTGTCCCGCCTGTGCCAGAAGTGTTAATGTAAAGAGAGGTTGAGTAGAGGAAGGAAGGGGAAGTGGGGTTAATTCTATACTCCCTTCTTATATCCTTATGTGGCCACATAAATCTGGGAGGCCGTCTGATCCCTTGTATGTAGTACAGATTGAATGGTATAGTTCAAAATTCTCTGACAGTTTGCAGACCACTGTTATTATTTATATTCTTGTAGTTCCTTAAGGCCTCAAATTAGAATTGGGTTCCCATTGTGTTAGGCACTGTAAAAACAAGGAATGAAAGACAGTCCCTGTCTCAGAGAGTTCCACAGTCTAAACAAACACGCAGGGACAAGGAGGAAGACGGTGAGCTAATGGAAACAAAGGAGTGGGAAAAGGAAGAGCCAATAGAGAGGGAGGAAAATGAAGGGCAGAGGGTGAAGTTGCAGCAGAGAGTCTCTGACGTAGAGATGGAAGGGACTTGGCAAAACAACCAATCAGCAAAAAGGGGGAAATATCCAAAATCAAAACAATTTCAAGCAAAATGCGTCAGTAAGTCCCTAACTCAGAAGGAGGTGCTGTTGCCATGACCATTGCTGCCCCTGGTGTCTCTCAGTAGAGCTCCCACTTCCTCCTTGGGAAAGGGTGTGTCTTTGCTCCCAGGGGCTGATCCCAACAACAGTCTTTCTCCCCCCAATGGCTGGGATGGGTGAAGCAACATGAGCCCTGGTAAATGGGGAAGGAGGAGAGCCCTAGAAAGGGGAGTTCCCCTACTGATCTAGTGACAAAGGGGGGGAATTGCTGCAAGTGTTGCTTGTTACCTCAGATCCTAGAACCTAATCTGCAAATCATTAACATTTGTACAATGACTCCTCTGAAGGTGCCACAAGCTTCTGTGTCAAGGCACAGTCTATTTGTGTCAGTGTGGACCTGGATTTCTGGAAACACCATAGAGCTGGAGACTCTAAAGGAGCCATGAAAAAAATAAAGTCAGAATTGTAGGGCAAGATATTTTATAACCCTGCCAATAGGTAGGATACAATTATTTGCTTTTTAAAATACATAGGGCCAGACTCTTTGGTCCATTGGTTCTCAATCCCTCAGGGTATGCAGAGGTCTTCCATGTGATACATTGACTCATCTAGATATTTGCTTAATTTTACAACAGGATACATGAAAAATACAAGCAAAGTCAGTACAAACTAAAATTGCGTACAGACAATGACTTGTTTATACTGCTTTATATGCTATATCCGTGTTTCTCAACCTGGGGAGGGGGTTGCTTTATATTTTATAATTATATGGTAAAAAATAAGAAAATAAGAACTTTTTCAGTAATGGTATGCTGTGACATTTGTATTTTATGTCTGATTTTGTAAGCAAGTAGCTTTTAAATGAGGAGGTGAAACTTTGGCTATGCAAGACAAATCAAAATCCAGAAAGGGGCACAGTAGTCCAGACAGGTTGCGAACCACTGCTCTGGTCAGCCAAGGATACTTTGCTTTATGTCCAGAGAAGAGTTCTCCTTCTGCATAGGAACTGCCTACTGCTATGTGGCTAGTAGAGGTGGCTATGTTAGTCAACCCCTATGAAAGGGGAAGGGATGGGGCACTGCAGCAATGTGAAGAGGAGGTGTGTGGACAAAGCAGGGCTGCACTATTCCCAATCCACCATTGACCTAAGTGAAAGCAGAGCCTGTGTCTAACTTGCATTGAGCTGAATTGTTTTGAATCAGGAAGTTGCAATAAACTCCAGGGAGCTGCCACTCTCCAATGACTGTCAAGGCCATTATTTAGGGTTCATATTTATTTATTTTAAATTCTCTTGATGCCCCGACCTATCATTTGTCTCTCAGCTTCCAATCCTCTCTCACCCATCAGCTCTGACTCTCTAATTCCATTGGTGATAGAGGTAAAAATTGTGTGCCTTCTTTGTTCTTTTTAAGAACCAGACTCTACCTCCCTTAGTGACACTGAGCATATTGACTAAAAGGTATAGCCGACTGTTTACTACACGTACAGTTCATTCTTAAAAATGTTCAAGAGACCAAATAACCAAATTTAGCCAAATGTATTTTCTGAAGATAAAGCAGTTGTGACAAAGTATGCTGGTGAGGTATCATTTTAAAAGTCTTGATCCGCTGAACATTAATATCCACTTGGATTGTATGTGCTATCACTGTATGTGAAGTTATGAAGTATTGCTGTATATGTTACTAAAATATGTTGTGTGGTGGGAAACACCTACAAAACAGCCTTTCAAGTAGAACAATGGAATAGCCAGACAGCATTAATGGCTCACCATCACTCAGCAAGGAAAGAATTCAATATCAGGAACTGTTTACAATGAAGGCTTCACAGAGAGGCAGCACATAGACAATGGAGACTGCTTGACTAATGGGGGAGGACCCCCCCTTCATAGCAAAAAAAAAGCTGTAAAATAGGGGAAGTGACAACATGAGTTGGCTTCACTCTCCCTACTTCATGTTTCATGAAGAAACATGTCTGGAGGACAAAAGACTTTGAACTGGGGAAGGGGCCCCAGACTGGAGGAGCACTGAAGATCTGTAATCTGCTTGTACCATCTGTTCTGGGTGAGACATTGCTTGATTTAAATCCTGTTTAGTTTGTAGAATTTAGACAGTGACATTATTTTTATTTCTTAAGTAACCAACTCTGATATTTTATGCCTACCACTTATAATCACTTCAAATATATCTTTCTGTAGTTAATAAATCTGTTTTTACAGATTCCCTCTGAAGCACTTGGCACTGGTCACTGTCTGAAGACAGGGTACTGGCTAGATCCAGTCTGATCCAGTATGGCTATTCTTATGTTTTATATTTTACCTAAAACAATGTGGTTTTGGTTGAAGTGATTGGGAAATCTCAGCTCCATTAACAAAGGCTTGTGTATATCCTCTCCACATTGAGGGAGGGGTGGACAGTGATGCAGCATCACAGAGTGAGATGGGGCCCAGAGGGCTCAGTGGTCTAACAGTTCCAGGTTGCACCCTGGGGAAACCCATCACAGCAGTGCAATACAAAAAGGAGACTAACATTCCCTCCTTCTGAGAAGCAATTCTTACTGTGCAGAATGTTTGCCTTACACAGAAGGTGTGCTTCAAAGATACACATTTCAGCTAGCAGTATTTATAGTATGATTTTACACATTACAAAATTCTTTACGTCACTAAAATCCAACCCACCCGATTGTAACAGTTCCTTGTTGCTTTGGTTTGTACTTTTCTTATCTCTGTTTTGCATGCTGCTACATTACACACCAGTTGGGCTTAGAGACATAGCTCAATCTGTGCTAAGACATGCTCTTCATGAATCTTGGCTTTGACAGGCTTCTTATTTTCTAATGCCAAAGTTGACTTCAGCTTTGCAAAGTGTTGTAAGATACCTGACATGAGTGAACAGAATAGTGTTTAGTTATACATATAATACATTTAGTTAACATTACTTCCCAGCTCCTATATAGTAGAACCTCAATGTTACAAACACCGGAGTTATTAACTAACTGGTCAACCACACACCTCACTGGGAACCAGAAGTATGCAATCAGGCAGCAGCAAAGACCAAAAAAAAAAAAAAAAGCGAACACAGTACAGTGCTGTGTTAAACATAAATTACTTTAAAAAAAGTTTAAAAAATAAGATTTAACAAGTTACGGAACCTGTTTCTGTGCTTGGTTCATTTAAATTAAGATGGATAAAAGCAACAGTTTCAAAGTTGTGTTAAGTTGTAAATTTTGAAAGAACAACCATAACATTTTGTTCAGTTAGGAACATTTCAGAGTTACAATCAACCTCTATTCCTGAGATGTGTGCAACTCTGAGATTCTGCTGTATATATAACATATATTACAATAATACTGTTTGCATAATGTCTATTAATATGGTGTATACTATGTATTGGCTGAGAATTAGTAGGTCCTCACCTGCCATGTTTACATTAGGATTTTTTTGGATCTTGATTTCTCAGTCCCACTGGTGGAAGCCATGAGGGTAGTCAAGGATTCCAGACTTTTTTACCATTGTGTTTTCTAACCCAGTTCATAGTCAGAGCCCCCTTTGGTGCCAAATTTGGTGGCAGCAAACCCACAGAGACATTAATTTATTATTTTGCCATGAAACACCCTTCACTTTCATCCCATCCCCACACAAACATACACATTTCATGACTCCCTCTTGAATATATTCAGTGATATGCCACTTATTGATTAGTTTTGCATCTAATTAATTTCAAGGATATTTCTACTATCTGCTCTCCAGACTACCTGGCTCCACACCCTGCTCCTTGACTTTTGTTGTGTTCTCTAAGTTGCCCAGCTCCAGTTCCTGGGTCTGCCTGCTCCTTGGCTGCAAGCTGAACTCCAGCTGTGGCTCCTCAACTGTCTGGCTGCATAGAACAGTGCAGGGAGCTTTCATTGTAATCCAAATGAACTCATCCTTGTGGGTAAAACTGAAGAGCAGGCAGACCGTTTCAGATGACAAGTAAAATGTAATGTGCCTGGCTGCAAAAAATTAGCAAATTCCATGATAGAAATGTTGAGTTCTTTGGTGTCTTGCAGCAGAATCACAGCATCCCAGGGCCCCTGAAACAGAAGAATGGGGCAGTTTTGATACCTCTCAGAGCTATTGTTTCAAGTTGTCTGCAGGGTCACACTGGACAATGTACTGGTTTACAGTCTGTTCACTTTTCCAGGTTATCGCCAAAACTATAAAGGCTGAAAAGCCTATTTTAAAAAAATGAAAATTCAGATTGTGGAGCAAAATTCTGCACATTCCGATGAATTTGGAGGCCACAGACTCATGGAATATATAAGACTCTTCTTACAGAAATATCTTGATGAGGATATCTGAGGAAATATGGAGTTATATAAACTAAACGGTTTATAATAGAATAAACGCTACATTAAGATAGGTAGGAAAAGAAATGGGGGGAAGGATAGTCTTGAGATTACAGCACTGGATTGGGACTCAGGAAATCTGAGTTTATTTCCTGGCTTTATCACAGATTTGCTGTGTTTCCTCAGGGAAGTCACTTAATCCGTTACTGCCTCACTTCTCCATCCGTGAAAGGGAATGATAATACCTCATTTTTGTCAGCTTTTAATTGTTTTTTCTATTTAGATTATAACTCCTCAGAGTAGGGACTGTCTCTGACTATGTGTTTGTGCTTTGCCAAGCAGAATGTGGCCCAGTCATTACTGGGGTGTCTAGGCATTATTGTCATATAAGGAATAACTAGATACTTATTAGAGAAAGGATATATAAGCAGTCTCAGGAAGGATGTGAGAGGGGCTCTGAAGGGAAGAGGAAATGTTCTCTTTCCCCAAGGGCAAACAGGGAAAAAACAGGAAACTCGCAGTATTGGTATTTTGCTTAGAAGAGATTTTGTAAATTAAGGATAGTTTGCCATTTTGCTAATGTTCAAGGTTGGTTGGGCATTCTGAATTAATCTCGTGGGGTCACAGTATGTGATGGTACTGGATGATGTGACTCTGGTTGGGTCCTTTAGTTGTTCATCTTTGTACGTCCGAACACTGCAGTTTTTTGATAAAATAAAGGTGATGTGGTTTGGGGGTGTTAGCAGGATGCTCCTGAGATACACTTCCACCATGAACTCTTTTCTAGCAAAGGTTCATGTTTGGCAATGGGTTGGTTTATTTTTATAGAGACGGAAGGGCTAAAGGATATTATAAAAGAAGTGGAAATGGAAATAAAAGAAATGGAAATATATACAGAAAATCAGATTGAGACAGACTAATCCAAGTAGATTTTTCCCGTTGCTAAAATGTCATAGGGCCAAATTGTGATCTGAATTACTTGCACTGGTGGTGGTTATTCACACAAGTAATCTCACTGATTTTAGTGAACCTACTTGTGTGAGTAATCACTCACCAGTGTGAGTAAGGTGTGATGTTCGGCCTGCAATTTAGCTAACTGGTGTTATTTTCGGTATGCTTAACAGCATGATACTAAATATCTATATTCTGCAATCTGCGTTGTATTTTATATATATATGGATCTACAAATGTAGAACCCCTCTGGCATGTCAGAATGTCAGTAATAATAACTGATTGAATTTAATTATTTCCCAAATATACATGCTGCCAAGTAAACTGCCAGAGCCTGTTGAGTCTACAGAACAAAGTTTCCTCAGCTTTGAAGTTCATAGCATAATTACGATTCTTTTGAGGGCAAATGTCAGTGTTCAACTTCACTTAGAATTTAATCCCATTTTACCTCAACCTTCAGATTCAAGCAGAAAGCAGCTAACATCCAGAGAGGTCTTGCTCCTGGATTAGCATTTTGCAGGATTATTCAAAAGGCAGCATTTGCCTCATCACAAATGACGCTGATCCTTTTTTCCAATAAAAACGCACTGCCAATGGTTCAGACGCTAAGAGTGTTTGTTCTCCAGGACAAGCATGAAGTAGCTCATATTGATAACTATTCTCTTCCTATAAATATGATATCAAATAGTTCCACATTTGGCTTTTGCTTCCTTTATTCCCTAGATGCTTCCTCCTGTTGCATTCTTTCTTATTCAGTATCAATTTGCAGCATCAGCAACAAGGAATTAGCAGAGTGTAAAAAAAATCTTAATTATTGACATGCTTTAATCGGCTACTGTGATGCGTGGAAAATTAAGTTTTTTAAAGGAGATGTTCTTTGTTAGTTTTACTTACAAATATTGATCCATAACGATAACCTGGATGAACTGCAGAGTTCTGCAGGCAAAATGCTCTTCCATACTTACAGCAGCTCTTCAGTGTTCATTTTCAGTCACTGGTAGCTTTTTTTACCACTTGCATTGTTGGCCTGAGTGTGTTTTCCTATGATTTAACCTTTTGATATATTGTTTTCTTATCTCGTTTTCTTGATTCCTCCCTTAGTTGTAGCCTCCTCTAGTTGTGGAGCCTCTTCTTTCCAAAACTTTGGCTTGTTCAGTCTTTGTGATTTCTTCACTCTTTTGTATAATGTTTTTATTTCTACGGTTTTCCCAGAAGTCTTGGCTTATTGTTATTGTTTGCTTATGCCTTCCACTAACAATCACGATACGTTGTCTTGCTTACTTGAATATTTCCCATCCAGTTTGTGGTCAGATTTTCTTCATCATCACAAATGAATAGCCTAAAATACCCTTCAGACATAATCTTGATTGCCTCCCTCACAAAACTGTCTTTTTAATCTGTAAAGATTCAGTTTGACTCCAGCTCCACCCATCTTTTTCTTGGACTTTAATCTTGATCTTTCCCATTACTAGGTCATGGTCACTACCACACTCGGCACTGTGATCATCTGTGCTTTTTACTGAGGGTCAATATGGTGTTTAGTCTGACCATTTGGTGAGTTCCATGTAACCTTTGTGCATATCTTTGTGAGGAAACCAAGCACCACCAATAATCAGCTTGTACTGATCTTACAGCAAGCAATTTCTTAACCTGTCCCCATTATTGTTTGCTGTCTCGATGCTGTGTGGGCCAACATGGTTCATTTGCTTACCACGACTGCTACCAGCCTTCGCATCCATATCTCCCATTATCAGAATCATATCATTAGCAGAAATCTCTTCTACAGAGCTATCCAGCTGTTGATAAAATCTTTCCTTCTCTTCCTCTTCTGCTGCTTCTGTCGGTGCATAACAGCAGCTCACAATTATACATATTTTATTGTATGTAGTAGTAATCCATGCTATGATGATAATCTGTTCAGACACTGGTTTCTAGCTGTTCATGGAAGTAACTGTTCTCTTATCCACCGCTGTAGCAAACCCATCTCAATGTTTCACTTGTCCACTTGAATGTCTGGAGTAAAGGAAAATGTCATTTCCAACTGTCAGCTCTCCTGTACCCAGCCAGTGTATCTCCTGTATGGCTGCAAAGGAAACTTGTAACTTCCTATCTCCTCTGTTGCTAGCTCAGTCTGGCCTGTAGCGAATAGTGGCCTAACATTCCAACTCGCAATACAAGTAATATGTTGAGCTGTTCATCCAGATGCAAGGATTCTAGACGTGCCAGATAGAAATGGCAGTTTGCAAGGCAGAATGGATATCGGCACTGAACCATCAGAAGAAGAAATAGAAAGAGCAGCGAAGCAGTTAAAAAAGGGCAAAACTGCAGGAATAGACAATATAACAGCTGAATTGCTAAAAGTTGGTGGGACAAGTATTATGAAATCATTAGCAAAAATTATACAAGAAGGTAGGGGAGAAAGAAGAGGCACCAGATGACTGGCTAAAGACAATAATTGTACCAATCTTGAAGAAAAGTGATCCTGCTGATCCAAATAATTATAGAGGTATAAGCTTATTGTCAGTGGCATGAAAAATCATGATGAAAGCAATTGTCAACAGATTAAGGCCAGTTTTAGAGGAAGTACTTGGCAAGGAACAGCATAATTTCAGACAAGGCCAAAATTGCATTGGTCAGACATTTGTGTCCTGATGGGTGAAGGAAGAAAAGCAAGAATGGGAATTAGAAACGTTGGCTGTTTTCATCAACTTCATGAAGGCATTTGATTCAGTGTGGAGGGAAGTGTTATTGGCAAATGCAAAATCATATCCAGTTCTAGAGAGAACCATTTCAGTTATAAAGCTGTGTGCACAGACTCCTGCAGTGCAGTGAGAATTGGTGGAAAATTAAGCAATTGGTTCAAGTCAAACTTTTGTGTCAGACAAGGGAGCATGGAATCACTGTCGCTCCACCCACCCAAGTCATGTAGGTTGTAGTGTAGTGAGAGGCAAGGGACTAACAAGCCCTCCTCTGTGGTGTAAAAAGGAAAAAAGCCATTACTAGATCAGTGGGAAATGCGGGAAGATAATGGAAATGCACAGCCCTACTTCCTAGAAGCTATTAGAATGTTCCAGCAACAGAACCTCTTCTTAAAAAAAACAAAAACCATAGGAAATGATTACTCTAAATGGAGAGTTTGAAATGTTGCTGTCCTTAATTGTGACAGAGGCGTGCGTGACATTTACCCCTGTGAAGAGCGCCAACACAAAGCCTTCGCACCACTTAGATCTCCTATTCAGAAAACTTGAGCAGGATTCCAGGGGTACACAGGCCTTGTTCTGGCTCTCTGTGCAGAGCTGAATTTCACACATACAACCTAGATACTACATTGATGTGTAAATTAAAGACAGATTAGATGACATAAGCATGTTTGCTGAGGGGCAAGAAAGGAATGGGGGAGTATAACTATTATCCATCACAGCCTTTCAGCAGACATGAAATAGCTGTTTGGACTTCCAGAGGAAAATTGGATGAGGACCTAGCAGTTACATGGTGAGCAGAGCTATGAAGGAGGGAGAACTGACTTGTATTTCCCCAGTTCAGGAAAGTACGTAAATGTATATATAAGTCCACATCCCTGTTCAGGAAACCTCCCCAACTAGTCACTTTCTTCAGTCAGATTTATGCTTGTAATCCAAGTTAAACATGCTAAAGTGTGAATTGATATCCATGAATATGGTACTTTCCAGAAATTGGACCTTCTACAGTAGAGATGATCAAGAAATGCCTCTTACTAACCATTTCAGTTTTCTGTGCTAATGTGAAGCCTTAGTTCAATGAAGTGGGCTTGACTTGGTGTTAAGCCTTGTGTCAGATTGTCTGTTTTGTGATTACTCCTTCTCCTTGTTTTTGTATTGTTATTTGGATGCCCACAAGGTGCATAACCATGAAACTAAAATCCATGAGAACAAATTCTCTTCTGGCTTATACCGAGTTCAGCCTCATTTATTAAACAGAGTTCCATGAATGTAAATCAGGGCAGAATCTGGAGAAAATATCCAGTAGATATCTTCCGTTTTGTCAAACCTTTTCTGGCTACTCCAAAGCTCAGTGAAGTCAATGAAAGACCCATTGACCTCAGTGGGCTCTGAATCATGCCCTTAATGTTTAACCTAAAAGGTGCTTTTGGAGTTAAGTCATTTCATTTTCCTCTACTATCAAATTAATGCAGTCAATGACAAATCTCTCTAGACATTTTTGGCAGCCTAAACAAAGAATACAATGAAACAGCAGTTTGCAGTCCATATAGGAGATTGTATGTTAATAACAGAAAAATCACAAGAGAGTCTTACAAATGAAAATGCTCAGAAAAGATTCTTTTCAGGAAAATTTCTATATTATTGTGTATTTTCTTTATTTATATTTTATTTGCTTTCTCACAGATACTGGAGGGGTCATGGGAGTTTGCTAACCCAGTCTACTTTGTTTTGTAGACCTGGAGAGGGCTTATGACCGTGTTCCATGAGATGCCCTGTGGGAAGTGCTGTGGGAGCATGGGGGGAGTGCCACTGGTGCATGCCATCCAGTCACTCTGTTCCCAGAGTGCGAGTTGAATCTGCATTCTTGGCATCAAGTCCAGTTCATTCAAGGTGTGTGTTGGACTCCGCCAAGGGTAAACCCTGTCCCCACTCCTGTTTGTGATATTCATGGACAGGATATCAAGGTGCAGCCGTGTTGGGGCGTGTATCTGGCATGAGAACTTGGAGGTGGCATCTCTGCTGTTTGCAGATGATGATGTCCTTATTGCTTCTTCAGACTGTGATCTCCAATGTGTACTCAAATGCCTTGCTGCTGAGTGAAGTAGCTGCGATGAGACTTGGAGGTCAGAAACAAAGGTCATGGTTCTTTCCCAGAAAAAAGTGGAATTTTCTTTCCTGATGAAGGGGAAGCATCTACCCTTGCTGCATCACAAAAGATGTTAAGCTCTCTCTCGTCATGAGAGATGGTAAGTGGGAGCGTGAGATTGACTGTTGGATTAGTACAGTGGCAGCAGTGATGCAGTTGCTACACCGACCCTTGGTGGTGAAGTGGGAGTTTCGTTTTCAGTTTACAGGTCAATCTGTGTCCGCATCTTTACCTGTGGTCATGAACTTTGTGTAATGTCCGAAAAGATGCGATCACAAGTACAAGCTGCACGGTGGCTGAGCTGAGTCTCCGGGATAGGGTGAGGGGATTCAGGAGAACCTTGGAATAGAGCTGCTTCTCCACCGGATCTAGAGAAGTCAGCTGAGGTGGTTTGGGCACCTGTTAAGGACACCCCTGGTAGGCTTCCTTTGGAACTATATCGGGCACATGCTGCTGGGAGGATGCCCCAAGGCTGATCCAGGACAGAGTATATCTCCCAGCTGGCCTGGGAATGCCTGGGAATCCCCCAGAAGAAGCTAGAGCCTGTTGCGGAAGCAAGGGAGGTCTGGTCCTCCCTACTCTCCATTCTGTCGCCATACCCTCACGAGGGAAATTGGCATGAAGAAGAAGAAGACAGGATAATACTTGGAGATTACTAGTGGAAGCACACGTTTGATATATAGTTTTTATCTTCTTACTGGCATACTGTGCGCAAAAATGCATTCTGTTGCCGTACTGCTGGGAACTTGTGAAAAAAAATCTAAGAGTTTTCTCAGGGAAAAGTTCTCAATTCAGAGGAAAAAGGAAACAATTTCTGCTCTTAAGAGAAAAGATTTAGAATCATTCCATGACTTTTGAACTAAAAAATAAAGTTTATTAAAACAGAAATTACTAAGATTTGGTGAAACATTAGCCATCATGGTTCAGCATGTTCACATTCAATTAAAAACAAAGTCAGAGGGATTCTCTGACATTATTAGAATGTATTTTTTCACTTTGCAGGCATTTGTATTATCTAAAGTCTGTACGTCTTAATAACTATATCAAGAGATTGTAATAGCTTCATTTGTGGTACAATTTGTAATAAAAATAAGGGTTCAGACTTGCAGAAGAGAATGTACTGAAGCCGAACAGATTTTATCTCCTATTTCACACTTCACAGCAGACACTTTGCAGTTTTGTTTTTGGGAACTAATCTAAACTTGCCCTGTTTTTGTCAAGCTTGCTTTATAAAACTAAGTTAAAAAAAAGATCTTCATTGATTTTTTTTCTTTCATAGCACTGAATTGTGCTAGTGTGATGAGCTGGCTAAGCCTGAGTTACCTCTGAGCCTGCTTTAAGCCTGATGAATCATCCCTGAGACAAAGACTGTGATGAGTGATCAGCGGCAGTTAACTGCAGATCTTGTGGAAGGTCCCACCCCATTTAACCAGGGTTCAGCCAATCCTAGGAGGTGAGGATCCTCCTAGGTGATGTCAAAGCAGGTATATAGGCTCTAAAGGGAAGCAGTCTCACCAGTCTGCTCAACATCACAAGACACCAGAGAACCTCCCACTGACATTAGTTTCAACAAAACTGTTCCTTCTCCAGCCTGCTCCTGTTCTAGCTCATGCCTCTTTCACCACTAGCCAGCCCCTGTTCCAGCCTGTGTCTGCTCCTGCCTCACTATGAGGTGATTATTAAGAACCTTATTCTCCCGTCATTCATGCTGGTAAATGGAGAGCAACTTCATTCGTGTCAGTGGAGTTACACCAGTGCATAACCAGCGTGAATGCAGAGAGTAATGTGTGGAGACGAAATTATCTCTAGTCATATCTTGTTGATACTATGTAAATGGACAATCATTTTCCAAGATGGCTCAAATCGCATCTCCAGGTAGCAGAAATTTTCTTCGTTTAAGAAGAGTTTTTAACATATGAGGTGTTTAGGACCAAAGAATATCCCCCAAAAGATAGGACACTTTGATCTCGCAGAGTGTATCATTTGAACACATATGTCAGTGCCATCAGATGTTAGCATGCTAGTTCAGATGGTCTTTTTTATTACACATGGACTCGAATCTGCAGGTAGGTCTTCCCGTATCTCACCTATGCCAGTTGACTTGGGCTCATGGAGTTCAGGCTATGGGGCTGTTTAGTTGAGGTGTAGGCTGGAGCGTGAGCTCTGGAAACCATCCCCTTTGCAAGGTGCTAGTGCCCGGACTGCAGCCCTAGCCTGAATTTTTACATCTCAATTAAACAGCCTTTGCCTGAGCTCCCTGAACCCGAGTCAGCTGACGTGGGCCAGCTGTAGGCTTTTAATTGCAGTGCACACATACCCTATGTCAGCTAATGAGCATACTGCATATTGTTCCACGTAGGGTCAACATAAATGTGTACACTCAGCATGTGATCATATCTGACTACTGCATGTTCCTATGTTTTATACCTGGATGTGAAAAACTCATCACGTTTAGCTTTGCTTCCTTTTTTCTGAATGTGCATTCTCATACCTGGATTGGATGCAAATACTGAAAGCCATCCTGTTTCACCCTGAATGCACATTGATTTTTTGTGTATTGCTAGCGATAATAGTGACGTCGTGCGCAGCACACCCAAAACTGTGAGCCACTGTATTACTCCTCTGCCTTAGCAATAGTGAGAGCTTTCCTAGTGCTAAGCTATGTCTGATCCTAGACACACCAGTCTGTCTGCCTTGCCAGCAAACTCTTCAAGACTCTGCCAGTCTAAACTTTGCCTTTCAGGCAACAATCAGTGAACCCCAGTTATCGAGTTTACCAGAGATGTCCCCATGCAGTGTCCAGTCCTCTTACTGGACACTCACAGAAATTATTAGGTTCTCTGCCTCCAAAGACACAAAGCACACATCAGCCTGTTAGCTTAGCTGCAGAATCGCACTTCAGTTTAATACAAAACCATCTCGGTGCTGTCTTACAAAACAAGAATAAGTTCATTAACGGAGAACAGAGATTTAAGTGGTGTTAAGCCACAGTACAAGAGACAGGTAAGTTTACAAATAAAACAAAACACGCTTTCTAATGATTAAAACTTAATCTTAGCAAGTTACAATCTTTGCCTAAGCAGTCTTCTTTCATACACAGTTATCAGCATCTCTTGCCCTCCAGACTAGGGGGTCCAACTTTCACAGGCTCAGAAGGTGCAATACTCTGTTCCCTAAGTGTTGGATAACTAAAAGGCCTATTTGCTCCCCTTATATTACTCAGAGTTTATTGTCTCTGCCTCGAGAGCCAGGAAGGCTTCCTGGGGTACAGATTCTGTCCCCCAGTGTGATTGTTGTAGGGTCTTCTTCCCTGCTTGCTTAGCTTGATGGCTTCGTTTACCTTATTTGTAAATGTATTTCCACTGTAACCAAGCTGGTCAGACAGGTCAATGTACATTCCTTTCTCTAGGACAGGCTGAGTTTTATATTCAGTCTCCCAAACACATTTTAATAAGGTATTTTTACCACGTATCGATAACTCCACTCAACTCATCGAGGCATCACACAATGACCTTTGGGACCAATGTGTCGCCAGTTTAAGTATGATACCTTTGAGATATATATTATGGCAACAACATATTGTGGCAATGAGTTTCCGGCGTGATATGAGTTATTGTATGGGGAGCCCCTATGCCTAGAGGGGATCCTCAGGTCACCCATGTATATGTCACTCAGAATATTCACTCATTGGCAGATTTGCTTTATAGATCTAAGGGCAGATATTAGCCCATAGTTGTATTAATGTGTATTCATCTAAGATGCTTTATGCTAGGTGGAAGATCGAATTCTGCAGAACCTAACTGAGAAGTACTATAAAAATGTTGCTTGATTAAGCATTGTAGCTTTTGGACCAGTCTCATTAAAGTGTGGATACACAGAAATTAAAATATCACTTAACGTGCTTTTTGTTCGTTGTGTTTGAATGCGGATGCTGAAGTTGATTTTTAATAGGAAGCAAATAGCTAATTCCCTGACAGTACAAAATATGGTAATAAATATGGTCATCTTTCAATGTATGTATTTTTGCATTGTGGTAATGCCTCAACCCCCGCTTAGACTTAATAAAAATATGGCCATAGTGGGTCAGCCCAATGGTCCATCTAGCCCAGTCTTCTGTCTTTTGACAATGGCCAGTTCCAGATGCTTCAGCAGGAACAAACAAAGCAAATCCGTTATCAAGTGATCCATCTCCTCAGGCAGTCAGAGGTTTAGGGACACCCAGATCATGGGATTGCATCCCTGACCATGTTGGCTAATAATCCTGGCTGAACTTCTCTCATGCTTTTTTTAACACAGTTATAGTTTTGGCCTTTACTAACTCCCTTGGCAGAGAGTTAGTGTTTTTTTGACTGCTGCTGCACAATGTTTTCAGAGAACTATCCACTATGATTCCAAGATCTTTCTTGAGTAGTAACAACTAATGTAGTATCCATAATTTTGTATGTATAGTTTGGATTATGGTTTCGAATGTGCATTTCTTTGCACTTGTCAACACTGATTTCCCTCTGTCATTTTGTTGCTCAGTCAGTCAGTTTTGTGAGATCCCTTGTAAGTCTTCATAGTCATCTTTGAACTTCACTATCTTGAATAATTTTGTATCATCTGCGAACTTTGCCATCTCATAGTTTACCCTTTTTTCCAGATCACTTATGAATAAATGGAACACCACAGGTCCTAGTGCAGATCCTTTCGGGACCCCGTTATTAACAACCTTCCACTGTGAACACTGACCATTTATTCCTACCCTTTGTTTCCTCTCAGTTACTGACCCATGAGAGGACCTTTCCTCTTATCCTATCATCACTGCTGCCTTTACTTAAGAGCCTTTAGCAAGGGACCTTGTCAAAGGCTTTCTAAATCTCCAAGTACACTATATCAAGTGGATCACCCTTGTCCACATGCTTGTTGACACCCTCCAAGAATTCTGATAGAGTGCTGAGGTTTGATTTTCCTTTGTAAAAGGTGTGCTGGCTCTTCTCCAATAAATTGTATTTAACCATCTGCCCGATAATTTTGTTCTTTACTATAGTTTCAATGAGTTTGCTTGGTACTGAAGTTAGGCTTACTGAACTGGAATTCCCAGGATCACCTCTGGAACCTTTTTTTAAAATTGATGTCACATAAGCTATCCTGCAGTAGTTGGGTACAGAAGCTGATTTAAGTGTTAGGTTACATGCCACAGTTAGTAATTCTGCAGTTTCATATTTGAGTTCCTTCAGAACGCTTGTGTGAATGCCATCTGGTCCTGGGGACTTATAACAGTTTAATTTATCCATTTTTTCCAAAACCTCCACTACTGACACCTTAATCTGGGGAAGTTTATCAGATTTATCACCTAAAGAGAGTGATTCAAGTGTGGGAATCACATTGTCTGCAGTGAAGACTGATGCAATGAGTTCACTTAGCTTCTCCAGAAGAGCCTCGTCTTCCCTGAGTGCTCCTTTAGCATGTTCCTCATCCAGTGGTCCCAGTGATTGTTTAGCAGGCTTCCTGTATTTAAGTAGTCTTAAGTACAGAAATACTTAAAAACAGTCTTGCTGTTAGTTTTTAAGTCTTTTGTTAGCTGCTTTTCATATTCGTTTTTGGCCTCCCTAATTATACTTTTACATTTCGCTTGCCAGAGTTCATGCTCCTTTCTATTCGCCTCCTTAGAATTTGACTTCCAGTTTTAAAAGAATGTCTTTTTTCCCTCTAAATGTCTCTTCTACTCTGTTGTTTAGCCATGGTAGCAATTTTCTGATCTTTTTACTTTGTTTTCTTTATTTGGAGTATATATGTAGGTTGAGCCTCTATCACAGTGTTTTTTAAATAGTTTCCATGCACCTTGCAGACATTTCTCTCTTTTGATTGTTCATCCTCATTTCCATTTAACTAGCTTCCTCGTTTTTGTGTAGTTGCCTTTTTGCAGTTCAATGTTACTGTGGTGAGGTTTTTTTTGGTATTTTTTCACCTACAAGGATTTTAAACTTAATTACATTCTGATCGCTGTTACTGAGTGGTTCAGTTATAGCTGTCTCTTGGACCAGAGCTTGTGCTCCACTTAGATTTAAAGCAAGAATTGCCTCTTCCTTTGTGGAATCCAAGTTTAGGAGTTCCAAGAAGCAGTCATTAATGCTATCAAGAAATTTTATCTCAGCATCGTGTCCTGAGGTGACATATACCCAGTCAACATTAGGATCGTTGAAATTCCCCGCTATTAATGGGTTTCTGTTTTTATAGCCTCTCTAATTTCTCTGAACACTTCACAGTCACCATCACTATTAAGCTCAGGTGGTTGGTAGTAAATTCATACTGCTGTACTCTTCTTATTCAAGTATGGAATTTCTATCCTTAGTGATTCGGTGGTACAGTTTGATATATTTAAGATTTTTACTATATTTGACTCTATACTTTCTTTCACTTACAGTGTAGCTTCACCACCAGCATGACATACTCTGTCATTCCTATATGTTTTGTACCCCGATATTACTGTGTCCCATCAATTATCATTGTTCTACCAAGTTTTTGTGATGCCTATTTTATCAATATCCTCATTTAATATGTGGCATTCAAGTTTACTCATCTTGTTATTTAGACTTCTAACATCTCCCTACCGCCTAAAATCTCTTTCATTCTAACGAACATCATTGGAGCCGACTAAAAAGTTCTGGAAAGTGCTGTTTCATTGAAATCAACATGAAGATGATTGATTTCAAACTGATAGGAAGGCTGTTTCCCTGCCCCAAAGAACATGATACAAAAAGTGAGTGAAACAAACAGGAGTGGGAAAATGGGAGAGAGGATGAGAATAACAGAGAGTTTGCTTGTGCAAATGCTATTGGCCTAATCCATTTGCCATTTAAGTTAATGGAAATCTTTCCACTGATTTCAATGTGGACTGGATTAGACCCTCTCTGCCTAACTTAATAGTTCTGAATCATTTAATGTTTCTTAAATTCCCATCAACTCTCTACACTTTATCAGCTGGGGATCTCCAGGAGAGAGCACAGTAGAACTGAGGAAGAAATGTTTGCATCTACAATGATTCATGGAATTACAATCATGACACTAAAAGTGTAATAATTAAATTATGTTAAATTGACAAAAATAAGTATTAAAATGCATTGCATTTTCTAAAGCACCTAAGTATCATAGAAACACAAAACTCACTGACTCTTTCTCACTCTCTTACTTCATTATAAAAAATGGTCATTTTCCTTTTCCTTGGTTAGTAGAAGAATTTGTGAAGTTTTTCTTTGTAAAGAATGAGTCCAAGGAGGTGTCATTTTTAGAAATAATAACATCCTTTGTTGCATGGAATTATCTGTACCAGTAATAGGTAGAGTATTCTAATCTTAATCATATTTTGGTAGGCAACATACAGTGTTTAATTAGGGAATATACTTTGTAGTTTTGTTAATCTTTAACCTTTTTTAAGAACACGAGTGAAGCAGTTTGCAAAATGTTTTTAAATTAACAGAATGTAATTAAGACAATATTTGACCTACAGTAAGTTGTATTTTAAATGACACTTCTCAAATTTTCCTTCATTTTGTATACTGTTAGTTGTGTTGCTTATGCAACAGTTTACAAAGGATTGCATGAGACGTAAAGAACACATAATAGAATGTATGCAAACTTTCATTCCACACAAGAGAATGTCTAAATGTGCCTTGACT
Source organism: Mesoclemmys tuberculata (assembly GCA_007922155.1). Taxonomy (NCBI): domain Eukaryota; kingdom Metazoa; phylum Chordata; order Testudines; family Chelidae; genus Mesoclemmys; species Mesoclemmys tuberculata. Next base: position 99,039,061 of record ML675603.1, on the reverse strand, counting down.
TGTATGTAAAATCTGAATAAAACAGCATTAGGCTGTTCTCATTAAAATAGAATGATCTCTTCCATGGCTATATTGCTAATTTCTAACAGCCCTATATAACCATTTATTGAAAATCCTTATCTTATATAATAAAGTGTATTAAGCTTAGGGCCCATAAGAGGAACACATCTAAAGTCTCAGTCTATATGGTATCTTTATAATAATGTAGCTATAAGAAGCATTCGTAATGTGTGCACTAAGAAACAGTCTATTAGCCTGACTGTATGCTGTTAACGTCAGTACTGAACCCTGTATATGATTTTTAGGCATATCTTAATAGATGGGTACACTTTCAGATGACCATATAAAGTTTTCAGGAATGTACATTATTTGACATAACAAGCCTTCTGTTTGTCTACATTCTATCTCCAGGAAATACAATAGTTAATTCAGTACTTGTGTTAAAAAACGTAAGTCAACAGTTTTCTTATGTAAGGAGTACTGAATTGGGCCCTATTTTAAAACTGTCTGCCTTCCCATCTGACGAAGGCAAATACTTGAGAATCAGAATCACGAGTTAAAGATAAAATGAGATTTATCATTGTAACTCAGATGACTTAAATTCTGTACTTAGAGGGTGAGTCTTTGGGAGATCATTTCATAGTTAATGAGGCAGTTTTAGCAGCAAAGGAGACCTACTGTTAGCAATTTAAATAGCAGAATTTTTTTTCTAATTTTATATGCTTATAAAAATTGTCTGCATGATGTCTTATTTAAGAAAACATTTTCTTTTTATCTAAGATACCTTTCTGGGAAAAGGATTAATCATCTATTAATTTAGTATTTCTGATACATCTGTCTAAGGCATGCAAATAATCTATAAAGAAAAGAAACAAACTGTAGTTAAGTGAACTGTTCATCTGTTTATTTTCCCTTTTACATGCAACTGAATCTGTGGAGAAGAACTGAAAGGATGTGAAAAGACAGACCATGCTTTGCAAATTTATCAGGGAGGATTAAATAATGCTTGTTCTTATATGGGTTTACCAGAGAGGAGAGATAACGAAGGGAGTTTTCACTAGATTCATGTCCACAAATTATATTTCCAACACATTTTGCAGGTGCAAATTGCACTGGAAAAAAGGCAGAAACCCATATGAAAATGTGCCCATAAAAGACAACAGGAACGTTGAATCAGCCGTTTTTCATAGGATTATCAGCCAAATGGTTTCTAATCTATGGGAACAGACGTGCCTTATTCTAAATGATAAATTGTTTTCTCCAGAATGCAATACTGAGCACTAGAATCTCCTGAGTGGTGCAAATGGGCTGAAATCTGGCTCCAGATACCTGTTTCAGAGTTCGCGTCCCATGAGGGGAAGAGTTCTCTGAAGGTGTAAAGCCAGAGAATTTGGCTCCCGTATCAACAGACCAACCTTGCTCCAGTGTAAGGTGTGTGCCAGGGGCCATGTTTGGGACAGAAGGGGCTGAAGCTCTCCTCTGCCAGATAGATGGAGGATAGCTTCTTAGAGACTATAGCCTCCAGTTGTAAATTAGAGCAGCCTCTAGGCAGATCTAATTTACACTGGGGCCAGGGCAGATTGAGAAACAGGGAGTTATAATAAACTCCTTAATAGTCACTCCATCTCGCCTGCACCAAGCCAGTCTTGGTGCACTAAAGAACCTGGTCTTAATCCAAGGATGGATACTGTTAGTCTGACAGAATTGGATTTTTGTTACATTTTGAGATGAAATGTAGATTGCAGAAAGCATTATCAGAACTTGATGCTATGTTTAAATGCTGTGTTTAAAGTCAATGTATATCAACATTTGACCTAGTAAAGGTGACAGTGTCCTGTCAATTTCAGACCTCCTTTTGATTCAGAATGAATAAATATTTAAAAGACGCTCAGCTGAACAGAAAGTGCGAATGCTATAATTGTCTGTGACCATCGCTGTTCAACAGTTTCTCTTCCTTTTAATTTAAAGTGATGAAGTAACTGAAAAGAAAAAATTGAAAAATGTGTTGACAACATTTGGAATACATATTCCTGTTCTCAAGTATTATAACATTTAATTTAGGACTATTACTGCCATTATTGTGGTGTGAATTCTTTTGGCAGTAGAAACATGATTGCCAAATCAAAGGTTATGTTAAAACCAGAATTGAGCCTAACTTTCTTTAATTTGCAAGTGGCGCTGTAACAGATTTTATTCCGAATCTGCTTCTGTGACTTTGGTTCCGATTGGATTCAAAACCAGAAAAGACCAGTTTTCCTGTTCTGCCCAAATTCTTGCTAGAGTGATTCATGACATATAGGCATCATTGAATCAAGGACCTAGGCTTGATTCACCATTTAAACCAAATACAGCTCCATACGCTACCTTTTATTTCTGGTCCATCACTAGTTAAAACTGAGAACCAAATTCTATTCAAATTGATGTGTAATTCACAGTGAACTCAACGTTATTATAAAGGGGGAAATTAGTTAATTCAAGAAACACAGCATATTTTTACTTGTTTTGGAACATATACTTATTCATTGTAACAGAGATTTTGTGGCTTCATTATACAGCAGTGATTTGACATCCCATGGGGATATAATTACTACAGACATTGCAAATCTGTGCGGGTGGAAGGCAGAAGAAAAGAAAACAATGACAGTGTCATTTGTCTGATTTCCACAGGGGGAAATGTCGGTGTGGCATCTGTTTCAATTTGCTGCAGAAAAAGAATTCTGCCTTTTCTGATAACACTCATTGGATAACAGCAGGCTAAACTGCACAGGGAACAAAGATAATCTACTTGGTAATATATTTATGGATAAACCTTAAGTCTAAACAGATAGAGAAAAGCAAGAAAGTGTACTTTTTTTTAACCTTAAAACTCCTAAATTAGTATAAGTGACCTGTGTCTAGTTTGGAGACTCATTTTGTCTAGGAGATTTGTTAGTTTGCTAATTTTTTTTTCATGGTATCTTAGACTCCAAGATAAAGTTGACTCTGCAACCTCATGAAATTAAAATTCAATGATATATGCTGGCAATTGTGTTTTCTCTGTTTGTTTAGTAGTGTACACATCTAGACAGTCACAATTAGGTTTGGAAGTTCAGGCCTCTGGGTTTTTTCTTTTTAGTTTGTACAGACTCCACAAGACTGCATTACATTGTACTATCCTCAGTGTTCTACCTTAATATGTTTATTTCAATTACTTCTTAGATTATGGGGAATATAGCAACTGTTGCGATTAGAGCTTAAATCTGTTAAATCTAAAAATCAGTTTGTCCATGGAATTTGATTACCTTTTCAAATTAGTGTTATTTCATAATGCAGATGTTCAAAGTTTGTCTTTTCCCTTCCGGCACTGCATTACAGCAGTATCCTAAGGAAATAAGACTTAGTTGGTGTCATATGATAGATCCATCAACAATAATCCTATTTGCAGAAACTCTGTTTCCAGGGAAAATGTTTATATTCAAATTCAAAATTAGTGACCTTTAAATATATATGTATATCTATATATCTATATAGATATATATATCTTTATATCTTCCTTGTAAGATTATCCCAAGGTGAGATTTGACTTATGGTTCTATTTTCTCCCTACTGTCTGGTTTTATTTTGTTATTACAATCCTCTGCTTATAGTTGGCTCTTAAGAAAAGCTGTAGAGTGTGCTCTGTATTTGCAATTTGAATTATGATTGTGCCAATCTGCATAACAATTACATTACAAATAGTGCCTTAGTAGTTTGATAAAACCTCAAATTAAGGAAAATAATTACCATTACAATTACATGTTATTACACTATATTCAATGTCACCAAAAGCCTATCACAACACTCTACTCACTGGAGAAGAATTAGATTTTAGGTTACTTTTTATTTTAGGGAACGCATATGGATTTTGCTGCCCATTGCCTCAGCTTATGTGCATGAAGAGGATGCCAAGTACACCCCTGGGGATGCTCTGACTGTTGTCTTGCCAGAAAACAGTACAGTTTTGCATTTCAGCTTCAGATTTCAAGAGTCAACATTTCAGGTGCAGATTTCTTTTTTGTTTTGGGTCCATTGTGACTGTTTAACAGAGTTTCAGCATCCTATTGTCACTTAGGGATGCATTTTGTCCCCGCTATACCACTGAAAATCCAGATTAAGTACATTTAGGTTGACACAGTTAGTTTGGATGTATACCGGTGTAATTAAAAGCAATGTATGGTCCTTAGTCAATTTCTTAAGCAACAAATAGCAAAATATTTTTTTGATGTTTTCAGGTCCAGGTCAAGTTTTGTCCTCTGGTATGTAGACTTGGGACTGTGTGTCTCCACGTGGGGATCAGTGGGAAGAATTTGGCTCTCACTTCACAGAAATATTAGCCATCTGCTAAACTCTTTGCAGCTAAACATGCTAGTGAGGTTTCCGCAGCTAAAACCCACAAGGTCATGTTCTTTGCTTAGCTAGTGTATCGCTAGAAACCTGAGAGGTCCTGGAAAAATATGACTATTGTCTCATTTTGAAAGGATTCATCATTTCTATATGCGAAGGCTGGAAGAATAAGAGGCGTGGAAAGGACGGGGGTATTTATTTGGAAGCTCTTGAAGAAACAGATGCTTTATTTGTTCCATTCCTTAGTTGATAATCTAAAGATATTCATTAGATTTTGACAAGAACACAGCATTATCAGATATCTAATGCTTCTCAGTTTTTACCCTATGTTGCTGACCAAAACTGAGCATGATATGCTAAATGCTGTGGTAGCATTGGTGTATAAAAGGTGATTCTAACGTTTTTGTCTAATGTCCTATCCCATTTTTAATATAGCCTCCTGTTCCACTGGGCTCTCTGCGTATAGCTTGCATGTTGAGCAGACACATTAGTTGAACTTTTCTATGGTCACTCTAAAGAGTATAATTAACATGCCTGCTCAGGATGCAAGCTACACTCAGAATAGTGAAACATGAGGCTCCATATGTCTCTATATAGATGATCCTAAACCAGAACTTCAGATCTGAACACCCACAAACCTGGGAGAAGTTCAGATCCAGACTTACCCCATCTTTGCAATGCACTAAACCAAAATTCTTCTGTTTCATTGCTAATCCTCCTAGCAGCCAGGCTGTCTCTATAACTTTGTATCTTGGGCTCATATAAATTCTTTGGCAATATTTTATCTACTGTACAGTCCATTGCTTTGTGCTAGTCTCCAGAAAGGAGGGATAATTGGTGGTTAAAACCAATTACTAGGATACAGGTTCCCTCTCTCTCTCTCTCTCTCTTTCTCTCTCTCCCCCTCTGGCAGTTCCACAGACTTCCTCTGCGACTTTGGGCTAGTCATTTACACCAACATTTTCAGAAGTGGCTGTGGATATTGATGACCCTCCCATTGTTGTGTTCTCAGAAGTACAGGGTATCCAGAACACCAGCTGAAGTCAATAGGAACTGTGGGTGCTCAGAACCTCTGAAAATCAGACACAAGATAGATATCTCAGGTTGGGTAATCAAAGCCACTTTTGAAAATATGGCCAACTCTTTCTCAGTCCCTGTGCCATAGTTTCCCCCTCTGTAAAATGGGAATAATGAGATTTCCTCACTGGAGTGTTGTGAAGATAAATTAGTTGATAAATGTGAGGTTCTCAGGTTCTGTGGTGATGATCACCACAGAAAGGAATACATGTAAAGACAATACCTTACAAAGTTAGTATAGCTTGCCTGGATTGCAAGGCTATCTTTATGGCCTTTGTGTGTTCTTTATGGTAATGTCTTTACTAGGATAAAAGGCATTTTTCTAGACATGTTAATTAGAATGTCTTAACGTCTTTAAACCATGATTTGAGGACTTTAATAACCCAGTCTGAGGTCAAGGGTCTATCACAGGAATGGGTGGGTGAGGTTCTGTGGCCTGCATTGTGCAGGAGGTCAGATTAGATGATCCCTTCTATGGGTCTATGTTCTAAAGCTCCTGTGGAGATGAGGCAAGTTGTACTTTAGTAGACATTAGCTGGCCGAGTTGAATAGTAGTCTCTCCCTTTTGCAGAATGTGTTACTTAAAATGTGCTAGCTAACATTCTTAAAAAAAAAAAAAGACACGCACAGAAAAAATCCTCTTAACCTAGTCAAGAAAAACTCTGTGCCAGACAGATGTTGAGGTCTTGTATCTCACTGGCACATGGGAGTGAGATTTGAAATAATTTAGGAAATACCTTTCCATATTGAAAGATAGTTCACAGAGATATACCTTGCTCATCAATTAAACCCAAAATAACCAAGTATTTGCTGGACCAAGGAAAAGAGTAAATGTCATCTGCAGTGTGTGGGGGGGGACAGGGGGATGAGTAAGTTCCCTTTTTGTCCTTCTTGGGCCTTGAAGATTCACTTCTGCTTTATTTATGTCAAACACCCATTTTCATAATTTTTTTAAACTTAAAATAGTAGCGCTGATGCCCCATCCTCTTTGGGGAAAAATTAAAGTGAGAGAGACTTAGAAGCTTGTCTACACAGGATAGTTTTTCCTCAATAGAATAGGGTGTGAATTTAAAGCACTGTGGCTGTTCCTGAATAACTCCCAATGTGGATACACTTATTCCAGAATAAGTGTCCACATGGAGGCAGCTATTCCAGAATAGTTTACTCTGCAATAGTTCTTTGGGTCAGTTTCCCATGCAGATAAGCCTTCTGCTGACATCATTGCTATTTGCAGGCCAAGCAGGGGAAAACAGCATTCCTGTTTCTCGCTCACTCTTCCTGTTTACTTATATACATTGTTGTGCTAAAGAGGCTATATTGTTTGTGTTAAAGCTGTTCCCCAATATAGAGGGTGTAGGAAGGGAAAAATTTTATTCAGGGGAAATGTCACTCAGGGAAAATGCTCTCAAACTCAAATTATAGTTGTTAAGTCCATGGAGTTTGTGATGTCACCATGGAGTTTGTGATGTCACCACTAACATAGGAGCGTCAATAGAAAAAAAAATCATTAAAGCTTTGCAGGTCACCTTTAAGTTGTTATCTATGGGATCCAGAGTCCCCAGTCACAGGCCCTCATGCTTATGGAGTGTCAAACATTCTCTACTTCTCTACAAAACATTAACGTCCTCCGTCTGAATCTGAACACTTTCTGCACCTCCTGACATTGCTTAGGGCACAGACAAAAGGCTCTGCCATCCAAGTCTATCCTGGGCTGCTCTTTGCAAGCCCTTTGTTGTGTTAAGCTCCATATGTTTTCCTCCTCTGAGTAGCATTCTTTCAGTCAGCCCCTTTCTGCATGATCTTTCAGCTACCCAATGGCATGCCTACCAATGGCAGATACTGTGTCTTCATTCTTAATACATGTCCCAGATATTTCCATCTTCTTCTTTGGGTAACTTTAGTAATGAGGGATTATTGAATTCTCTGGCAAATCTCTGCATTTGTGATACATTAATTCCATTTAATACTTAGTATTTTTCTAAGGCTTTTGAAAGCACTTTTGATGGATTTCCAGCTTTCACATTGCCATGTTAAGATGGAAATAACATCTGAGTTGAAGATTCATAGTTTGGTCTGTGAATTGCAGTTTTTGAATAATCTAATCTTTTTTTAAATGTAAATTAAGCTGCTGCCCTGCCAATTTGTGATACTGTTTCCTTCTGCACATCCCCATTGGCTAGCACGTTACTGCCAAGGTATGTGAATTGACTTACCTCTTGTATTTCTTTGTTGTCTAAAGTAATGATTGACTTGGGAGTTGCTGGGGTTCTCGTTAAAATTGTTTTTTCATAACTGATTATTTATCCCATTTTTTTGGTGATGCTGGACAGTCTTTAGGTCTTTACTTGCATGCTTAGTGAGCTGTTACCTCTTCTTACGAGCTATGTCTTCAGCAAAATCTAGATCTTCTAGTGTTCTGTTAAGTCATGTGTTGCCTGTGTTATATCAATCTGTTTTTTTTTCTTATAATAAAGTCAATAGTCCTCAGTGTATCCAAATTTTTTTATATTCATTTAGGATAGGATCCATACAACATATTTTTTTCTGGTTGATTTTGCATAGCTTAAAAACCCTGAAAACTTTTAGGAAGCATTTTGAAAGTGAGGTTCCTAAAACCGGCATCCCACTTGTATGGCAGAAGATTTTAAATACTTTATCAATGCACTGTGGTTTTTCTTCAAGGTATCAGTTGAAATGGCTGTTGTGAAATTAAACATCAGAGCTTTGGTAGATAGTGCAAAAGCTAATTGAACACAAACCTTAGCTAAGTTATATTAGAAGCGTTATTTACAGAGCTGAAGTCCATTATTAAATGTTGTTAAAACAGCTCAAGTAAATGCAATTTTGTGTTAGGTAAATATTCATGGTGTAGAGTGTTGTATTATCTGCATCTTTCTTACCAAGAAAATATGTAGCAACGAGCACCAAATGTCTCAAACAGAGTTAATGTTGTGTTGCTAAGGAGGTACCCTAGAGAATTTGATTATTTCAAAAAGATAAGCCGCCAAGTATTTAAAGAGGTTATGACTGAAACGGGACTAGAGTTAATTTCATAAAGCACATCAAATATAATAACATGATGTCATTCAACTATCTTTACAGGTTTAGACCAAAGTAATGGTGTCTCAGTATTGTTTTCATAAGATTGGCAGATCTCAATAAAAGGCTAAATATATTTCATATCTCAGTTGAGCTGTAAACTATAGTAATTAAATCCTTAGCATCTAGCTCTGCCTTCAGAATGATTTCAGAGCAGAGTTGCAGCTATTTAGCTAAGGGCGGAACTGAGGCCTTAGTGTCAGTTTTAACAACTCCAGGATTGGTTTACTGTGTATTTAGTTGCCCAGTGTTTAGTACAATGAAGTAGTCAAGAAAAAATTAAAAAGACTTGAAAGTTACATAATATCGACTTTTGACTGGGTTTCAGACCAGACAGTGTCTCATACAAAATTGTTATCAGCAAAAGACACCAACAAATTTGAGCAGCGTTTCACCGCTCTCATCTCTTGGATGGCCACGGTGCATTTCACGTTTTAAATAGAATAGTAATAATACTTGGGCCTTATATCGTGCTTTTCATCTGTAAATCTCAAAATGCTTTACGAAGAGGGCAAGTGTCCTTATTGTTTAACTGAGCTGGCCACTGGAAGTTGCATGCTTTGAATGGTCATGTTCTCTCATTGGCTGTGCGTGCCTCAAAGGTTCAGGGAGTTGGGCAAAAGCCATTTTGACTGTTTCCGGAGTGAGAGGCTGTGTCATTTCTGTGCTGTCTCTCAACCAATCTGAGAAACGTGTGTCTTATTTTTCTAGTATTTGAGATTCTAAATGGTAATTATACAGTCTGGCAACTTATAGTAGTAGACCTACAAATTGATTCTTGGTTTTGGTACCTGGTGTTCTACAAGCCTCACTTGGATTTTGATTATT
>ML675603.1:98997001-99029685 GCA_007922155.1 Mesoclemmys tuberculata | reverse complement strand
CCATGAAAGCTTATGCTGGCAGAAATGTAGTCTTTAAGGTGCTACAGGACTCATTGTTTTGGTTGTATGCAGACTAATATGGCTACCCCTCTGGAACTTCTAAGACTAGGATACCTACATTATGTAGCCATGCGTCTCTCTTCTTCTGGCTGCCTCCCTGCTGAGGGGCTTATCACATCTGACTTCTTGGGCAGGGGTTCTCAAACTTTTTAAATGGACCCCCCCATGGGCTTTTGTCTAACAATCGCCCCCCCAATCATGCTTCCCTTTCCCCCTTCTGAAAGGGGCGGGGGGTGCCTTCAGAAAAAAACAGGGAGGCGCTTCCTGTACTGTAGGTCCTGTTTTTTTCCGGGAAAGTGGGGATACGGAGGAAGGAGGGGGCGTGGTTGTTAGGGGGGCGCTTCCCCCTTCCACTGAACCTCCCCTTTTCAGGAAAAGAATAGGACCTACAGCACGGGGAGTGGGGCAGCAGAAACGCGGGGAGCAGCAGCGGTGCAGGAAGTGGGCACAGTAGCTGCTGCAGCAGCGCGAGGGCAGTAGCAGGGCAAGAGTGTGCCCGGCGGTGGCAGGGGGCAGCTGCTGCTGCAGGAGGTGGATGACGACTGCTTCCATCTCCAGAGAGCATGGAGCTGGAGCGGCTCTGTTCCCTGCTCCGCACCCCTCATTAGCTATCTCATGGCCCCCTTGCCCACTTTGAGAACCACTGCTCTAGAGAGGGCTCCAGTGGATGGTAGTGTGATAGCCACATCTAGCTACCACAAGCGTTCGGGATCACTGGTCACAGTGTGGCTAAATCTCCAGGGCCACATTAATCAGAAAAGTCACAAAGTCCAAGCACATAACCTAGCAATTTTGGAGATAGTTTCTCAGAAGCAGCCAGAAAAGCTGCAGGCTACAGAATCCATTATACCTTTCCAGACCCTACACATTTCTGTTTTAAAATTTAAAAAATGGAAGAGACCCAATCTTTGAATAATGCAAGGCTCAGAAAATTAACGCAGATAGTTGAAAAATGGCTGTATTGGGTGCGAGGCCAAAAATCCAAGGGTCCAGTATCAGTATAGGGTTTGCTATGGTTTCAGCTAGAAAGTCTGTCAGAGAAGGAGGCTGCAGGAGATGTAAAGTGGCTGCCATCTTTCTTCTGCTGAGATATCTCTAGGAACCCAGAACAGCCCAGAAAAAGGATGGTGCTAGTTACAAGTGGTGGTGGAAGGATATACTGATTCATTACATATCCCTCGCAACTTCCACCAGTGGAGCACTGGCTGCAAACCTGGAGAGGGGACAGTGATAGCATCCTCCATCCCTTGGAGTGACTCCTTCCTGGACACAAGACATTTAGCTCACATAGGAAGATGTTTCTGCACCAATTTCAGTGAATCTGACCCATGCTATTTATGTTTATTTTTAGAGTTCCTTTTTGCATTGGGAAAGTTGTTTCTATGTAAGCATGGGATTTTTTTCTAAAGAGCTCACTATAGCGCATATTTAATAACATTTTATTTACTTTAAAGGAATGTTAATTATTGATGAATTAGAGTTTAATGGAATATCTCACACTAGAAATGCAAACTCCTAACAATAGCGGATTAATGCATCATTGTTAATGTAACATGATCAAGCAGGAGTTTGCAAATGAAAACAGAGAATAGCAGCTCTCCTAAAAGAATATATTCCCACCAAATAATAATGCAGAAATGACTTTTGGTGAGACATACTTTTGCAGTGCTCTCTCCCTCCCCCCCCTCAATTCTAGCAAAAGCCATCTGGCCAGATTTCAGTATGTGTCAAAGTCAAAAAAATAAAACCCCAAAGAACACGGGGACAATTAAATTTTTCCCTTCAAATATGGTTACATAGTCTCCTAAGGGTAGAATTTTCATTTAAAACTTTGCTGACCTCCTGTACCATTTGTTTTTCATCTGTGAAAGTAATGAATTTATTCTCTGTGGCTATTTTGTCTTCTATGCCCAATCTTTTCCCTTTAAGTAGAAACAGATGCTGACACTGAGATACCAGTTATAGCTCTCAGTTATAAATTTGTTTATTTTGATTGTGCGTTAACAAATGTTAACTGCCCTCCATAAAGGTCTGTGAGGGTCACGGACACCTGCACTATAAATATATGGTGTGTAGATTTTCAAGGCAAACTTTGAATTTGCTCTGAAGCAAGACTCTGGTCCTGCATATGGATCTGGTAGCATGGACAGCTGTGACTGGAATGGGACTCTTTGTGAGTGCAAGACTGTAATGCAGAACTGGATCTGAAGTGAACAAATGGGGTCCTACTTCGACTATGGAAACATAGACATTTGAAGTCTATCTTTTCTATAGCAGGCCTAAAATTTGGGGGCAGGCGGGGGGGGGGGGGGCGCGGCGGGGATGACGTTTGGTCTGAGAATCTTCAACACCGTGTCTGTGTGTTCAAGAGGGAGACATCTCTTCTTTTCAAATGCATTAGTACAAAGAACAAAGGGCACTTTTCCCACATACAATCTAAGTGGCCGTCATAATGTGAATTTTTATATTTTGCCTTTTGGATTTATCATTAACTTTACTACATGTCTGAATTATTTAACGATCATATTTCACCTAACAGATGACATAAGACTTAAGAGCTTTTGCTGGGGTTCTGGCAACTTGTCGCTACATTTTGCCTGAAGCTGCTTTTGTATGAAATAATCTTCACATAGTTAACATTCAAGATGCTCTGCAGAGCATCTTAAGAAGACTTAAATGCTAAATAACTGTCACATAGCAAGTCTTAGTATTATTGCACCAAATTACATTGCAGGCAGCATGATAAACAACATCATAATACGTTGACACATTCATCATTAATTATAACTGAAATCTAATCTCAACTGGATATCTTTTCAGTAATTATAGCCTGTAAAGGCAAACATTTACATATACAGGGGGAGTCTTTCATAAACATAGTCAATGTATCAAAATATCGAATGACCTGACAAGTCTTAATAGGCCTTTTTTTAAAATAACTTTCATTTAATATATGTTTAAAAAGAGACATCAAAATATCTGGAATTTATTCATAATTTTTTTTGTAAAATTAATTGTTTTGGAAGCAAAACATGTTTGCAGCAGCCAGATGGTTATGCTACTTTATAATGATATGCAAGGCTTCAACACCAAATCACATCCCACTTTTGTAAATTATCAGAGACTCTGATGCAACAAAACTCGTAAGCGCATACTTAATTTTAAGCGCATAAGGACATCTTTTGTCATAGGGACATAGGATTGGAAGGAACCTCCTGAGTCATCGAATCTAGTCCCCTGCTTTCTCATGCAACCCCCATAATATAATACAGTTCCCATGTCAAGTGGACTACTCAGTCTTAAAGTTAAGTGCTTTGCTGGATCGGGGCCAAAATGTGCAATGGTTCAAACCTATTAAACAAACTGATATTTGAAAATATTTCAGCTCTCTGATACAGAAAACTGTTCTTTATTTACACTGAGCTGTGATGAGCTGAGTTTAAGAGATCACTAATCCCATGTCTTTTTTTTTCTTAAAAATCTTCCAGCTGGTCCATATTTTTATGCTTCATCTTTTTACAATTTTGTTTGTCATTTTTATCTAAGAGAATCTTGTCGGCCCTGATTTTCCACCTGTGAACTCTCCCTGCAGCGTATAGGAAACTCCCATCATTTCAACAGGAGTTATTCTGGGAAACCAAGGGCTTGTCTGAACTGTTCATTCGTCCGCACTAGAGGGGTGTACGTTCCAGTGTGAACTAGGTTGCTCTGCAGTAAGGTACGTCTATACAGCATTTTAAAATCAACTCTCAGAGTCCGAGTCTACAGGCTTTGGCTTGCAGGTCTCATGTTATGGTGTTAAAAACAGCTGTGGAGATGTTTGGGTGCAGGCCAAAACTTGGGCTCTGAAGCCTGGGGAACGGGGTACTTTTAAAGCCTGAGCCCTGGCCCAAACCCAAACATCTTCACAGCTGTTTTTAACATTGTAGCATGTGCCTAAGTCTGTAGACCCAGGCTGTGAGACTGATGCCATGGGCTTTACAATGCGGCATAGACACACCTTGATGGGCTGTGTGCACCCTGCTGGCACGCACTAAAAGTTCTTTAGTGTGTGTTAATGTAGTCTTGTTTCCAGCAGTACTAGAGTAGTGCACACTTACGGAACATTTAGTGCATGCCACCAGCGTCCACACAGGCCAATTAGTGAACAGCACCCGAGTACACACTAGAATTTACTCCCCTCCAATGCAAACTAATACACGATGTAGACAAGCCCTAAGGTCCAGGCTGTTCTGAGGGGATTTTATGACTTGATAACATTTGCATCATGGCATAAGTATCATCACATGATGACACAGTGTTATGGCACCTTGTTAGCTGAATCAGAATTTGCAGTGTAGATTCTGTCAAGCTTGGATTTCCACTCTGTCTTATCTGCTACCGTCCTAAGGACCTGATTCTGTGAAGACTGACGTACATGCATGACATTAAACATATATTTAAGTTTCATTGTACTTTCCTATATTTATTGCTGGAAATTCTTTGAATACTGCAAATACTGAGTTTGCCTACTTGCAGCCAGATACTTAATTATCTAAGGTAGTTGGCAAGCTTAAAGTGATACCACTGAATTTAGGGCAAATTTTGGTGGTGGTTTTGTCAGGTCATTCCTTCAGATAACATTATCCTAATTGAGTCCTGTTACCTGAAAATATTTTCCTGATACCTGTGAATTTTTTACTTGAGAAGATCAGGTACATAGATTTTCAGCTGTGTTCAACTTGAAGTTGACAAACTAAAAAATCCTGTCTAGAAGGGTTCTTACAGAATACATCCTTTCTTCGAGGAAGGATATAATTCTGAATCTTATGTTCACTATCATACTTCCAGCAATGTTTCAAAGAATCAGTATATTGCCAGCAGTAGGATTGCACATGCACTGAGAGCTGGATTCTGCAAGTGCTTTTATTGATGAGTGAATAAATAGTATGTTTAATGGTACAAACTCAGTTTGCCAGATGAGTATTTTGTATTGCAACGTCTCTGCACAAATTCTCTCTTTTGACAATTCTATTGTATCTGAGATGATTAAGGCAGAGAGAGACGTTATGTACCTTCAGATGGAGAGATGCATTCGCAGTGGTGGTATTTTTATTGTGTTAACATCATTTTATAAAATCACATATCTGTCAAAATCAACTTTCAAGACAATTAATCCAAATAAAATTGTCTTGCTTTTTTTAACCAGATATCCTTGCAACTGGAGGAATTCAGAAGTAGCCAATAGATCATACTGTCATGTTGATAGAAAGCGCATGCAAATTCACAACAAAACTGGTGTTACTAAGTGCAATTACTTTTGCTCTTAATATGAGCACAGGCTTCTTTTAATTAGCAATGTCACACACTTTTGGAAGCAAGATAGTAATACTTTAATTTACTATGAATAGAGATAATTACAACAGACTGGATCATAAGGAAGTAATTATGAATGGGATGACCCCACTGCTTTCAGATTCACGGAATGTCCAGTACTTTTACTTTTGTATTCGTCAGATAAGATATCTGACTCCATGTAGTGAAGGGATTGCTGGGTTTGGGTGTCAAAAGACTGGATGTAATTGGGAGGAAGCAGGCTGGGGATTTTGCTCCAGTAATGGAATGAAGCAGTGCTGTACCGTGGGTCTCTGGAACCTGGGGGCCAATGCTTGCATTTGCATTGCGCCCCCCCGTAGGCAGCAGCTGCAACCCATGACTATGATCCAGCAAAATACCAGTATTCAAGTCTAGTTCCAGTTCATCACATGTATACTGGTAAAATAGTCAGATTCTTCACCTGGAGGAGACTTCGGTTGTGTTGCATTCTTTTGCTGTGCTGTGCTGTGCAGGTAAACTATGAAACTTAAGTGACATGCTGTTTGTTAGGCCTTACTGGGGATCTGCATAGCCAACCTGTGACACCTGCACAGAATCCCGTTGAGGTGAATGGGGCATTGTACAGCTCACATGTATTATTGTCTTGCAGGGCCCGTGAGCATCTAATGTTGGAATGAAGTTTTGATTTAGCAGTAAGGTGGTTATTTACTCTTTAAAGTCACTCTCCCACACGTTGCTTTGTGTTGAGGAAGGCAGAGTGATGTAAAGTTGAAGATGATTTAGTGATATATTTTGTGTGAACCCTGCTTTGTCACAAAGTCCTAAAGATTACATATTGTGACAGAGTCAGACTGGACGGCTACCAGAGGGTGGTCCTATTTGGGTTCTGGGAAGTGCTAAAGGCTCCTCCCCCAGACTAAGCAGGGGAGTCACTGGGCCTGGGACTCAACTGATTGCGGGGGACAACAAATGAGAAAACAGGAACAGGGTCAAAGGGTCAAACAGAGGGAACCAGAAGGGGACAGCAAGCAAAGAACCCCAGACAGCACCCACTGTTCCCTGAAGGTGTCTAGGGAGCCAGCAGACACTGCCCAGAGGAACTGTGCCGGATACACGATCGGATGGAGGAATGGAAATAGGCCCCACAGTCACAGAGCACCCCCTCAGCCAACCCTCTCCCTGGTCTTGTAGATGGCTGCATTGGCCAGTGCTAGGAGGAGATTGACGAGGCGGTCCCACGACTTTATGGGGCCATGAATGATTTGTGCATAAAGGAACAGGTGTGAGGAGAAGTGCAGCCAGAACTTCAGCAAGAGGTTCAGGAGAAGGCGGAACCGGGGCTATGCCTGACTAACTTGAGGTAAACGTGGGCCAGGGACTCCCTCATGCCACTACCAGAGAGTGGTGGAAGGCAGGTATATCAGCCCTAAAATGGCAAAAGCCCTTTTCCCTATGAGCTGAAAAGACATTGCCTCAGGTCAGCTAGGGACACCTGGGCCCAATTAAGGACTGCCTGTGACCTTTTAAAAACTCCTCTTCTCGTAAGAGAGGGAGGATCGATGACAGTCCAGCTGCAGCAGGACCAGTGGCTGCAGGAAGAAAAGGCTTCTCTTGAGTGGAAAGCTGCTTTCCTCCCTCTAGAGGAAGCAACCACACTAACCGATAGCTTGGGGAAGGACTGGCACGCAGAAGCCAGCCTAACAAGGCAACCCTGCAGAGAGGGGGCAGGGAGAGGCATTCCCTTTTTGCGTTCTGAATGTACTTCTTTTGGTGAAGAGTACTGCTTGGGCCCACCTTGTAAATGTTGGTAGCTGACGATGATGACGATATTTTCGCCATTCTTATCTATGGCAACACATATGACTCTGAAGTCTGAACCCTGATGCATGGAGTTGGCCACACTGAGGGCATGGGAAGTTCATATCTGTGATGTGTGATGATTCAGTTCTCTGGTGCCTTTCACGTGCAGCCTGGAGGTGATTTTGTCAGTCCAACTTAAACGTGTTACTTGCTGATCTTACCAGAGACCGCCACTGAATCCTGTTCCGAGTCACTTGCTTGAGTTCTTTGAGATTGATGCCAGCAGACTGAAGACTACTCTTCACGTTATCTTTGAAGTGCTTATACAGATGATCCTTCCGTCTTTTGCCCCACATCAGCGCCCCATACAAGATCTGTTTTGGGAAACGGTGGTCTTCCATTCTGATGGCATGTCCAGTCCACACAAGTTGTGCTCTCATTAGCCTTTCCTCAATGCTTAGTTGTGTTTGCTCTGTCCAGGCCCTTAATATTGGTCACTGTCCTGACAGTGAATACTCACTATTGAGTGGAGGGAGCACTTGTGAAATTGCTCTAGCTGTTTAATGTGCTGTCCATAAAGAGTCCATGACTCAGATCCATACAGGAGAGATGCTAGAACCACTGTAGATCTTCAGTTTGGTGGAGAGGTGAATATTGTGTTGGTTGAGGATGTTTGTTCACAATTGGCCAAGGGCCTGGGTGGTTTTACTGATTCTGGAAGCAATTTCCTTATCCAGGGAACCCTCGGTTAAGATGGTGCTGCCCAAATACTTGAACTGATCCACATTTTTCAGCTATATGCCTTGAATGAAGATGGCTGCTGCTGGGGCATTGGAATGAGGTGCTGATTGGAACAGGACCTCTGTCCTATCAAGATTGATGGTTAGGGATGTTTCAGAAAACCTGTCAACAATGACCTGAAACGACCTGAAATGATGACCATATTTATAGGTCATCAAGGCACAGTTATCTGCAAAAAAGTGCCTTGATGCGAAGTCTCCCCAGCCTCTTGGTCTTGGCACTGAGTCTTCTAAGATCCAAGAGGGAGCCATCAAGTTGGTAACGGAAGTATATCCCCTGATCCAAGTCCCTTGTGGCATGGCTGAGGACACAGGCAAACAACAAATTGAACATCACTGGAGCCAGTATGCATTCTTGTTTCACTCCATTTGAGATTTCAAATGCATTAGAAAAGTCACTATTGAAGAGCACTTGCACTGTCATGTGGTCATAGAACAGATGGATGATTTTTATGAACCTTCTTGGGAAGCCCAGTTTATGTAGAATAGCCTATATTCCCTCTCTGTTGACAGTATCAAAAGCTTTGGTCAAGTCCATATTCTGCTCTACACATTTTTCCCAGGCCTGCCTTACCACAAAAATCATGTCTGTCGTACTAAGACCTGGTGTGAAACCACACTGTGCTTCTGCCAGATTCTCCTCAGATATGTTTGCAAAGTGTTTGCTCAGCAGAATGAGAGCTAGTATTTTCCCTGCAGTACAGTAGAGAGAAATGCCTTTGTAGGTTCTGCAGTTAGCTTTGCTGCCTTTGTTTTTGAACAGTGATTCAATAGTAGCATCTTTGAAGTCTTGTGGCATTTCTTCTCCCTCCCAAATTCTATTCAGGATGTCGTGAAACACCTCAATAGTCTTTGCGTCGGCTACTTCGTACAGTTCTTCTGGAATACCATCTTTTCCAGATGCTTTGCCAGAATTCAGTTGTCGGATGGCTTTCATGACCTCTTCAACTGATGGAAGGAGATAGAAATCCTCTTTGATCAAGGACATGCCAATCAACTGTGGATGGTCTGTTGAGTAGACTATTGAAGCATTCAGCCCATCTCTATTAGATTCCCTCCTTGTCTTTAATGAGGCTTATGCCATCTGCTGACTTCAGGGGAGCTATGCCAGATTTAGATGGTCTGTAGAATGCTTTGAGAGAGTCAAAGAACATCTTTGCATTGTTTGTATCCGCATAATGCTGAACTTCTGCAGCCTTCCTCTCCCACCTGTCATCCTGCATTCTCCTTAGTTCAAACTGGGCCTTGCCCTGCAGGCACTTAACCCTATCTTTCTTTGAGATGAAAGTGAGATCATTCTGCCATTTAACAAATGCCTTCTGCCTGTCACTTAGGAGTTTGTAAATGTCCCCGTTCTTATTGAACCAATTCTGATGTACCCTTTCTTTAGCCCCAGCAAGTGATTTAGCTGTCAATAATCACATCTTTGAACTGGTTCCCTTTTTCTGTTGGGTTGCCAGTGATTGGTGGGCATGAAAAAAGCCCGTCATCAAGTGACTGCTGAAACGGCACCTGACAGTCTATGTGCTGGAGCTTTGCTATACTGAAAGCTGTATTGCTGAGCTTGCACTGTGAGGGGACTACATGCTGTGTTCTTACAACAGCAGTGTTACCACCAGTGTTCTTACCAATCTGGGGTCGGTTCAACATTCCTGGCCACTCATGGCTCTGGTAATTCCGACATCGCGAATGCCTTGTTGGCAGGTGCTCACAGATTCGGTCAGGTGCCATTGTTTGGATTGTGAGTGCATCCATGTTGTTTTATGTTTATCATATTGCATAAAGGTGGTGGTGGTAGTGATGAGCAGACTCTGTTCTGCACATTTACCCAAGAGGAGGAGTCCACTGCTCTTCATCTTTCCCACTCCATGTTGTCCTATCACACCGCTCCAGACACTGCTGTCTCTACCAATTCTGATGAGCTTGTCATATTCCAGGGTTGATCTGAGGATGGAGTTCTGATCTGAGTAGAACTGCTCTTGGTAGGTGCATAGGCACTAATGACAGTGACGTGCCATAAAGGATTCAGGGGGAATCAAAGTTTCATGAGCTGTTTGTTCAAGGCAACAGGGAGATCAGGACATTGTTTCAGGCGAGATGTTCTAACTGCAGATCCAACTCCATGGATCCGGTCTTCATCCTCTGCTTTTCCTTTCCAAAAGAAAGTATAATTGCCTCCTATCTCACTGATAGAACCTTCTCTGGCCAGTCTAGTCTCACCCAATGCTGCAATGTCAATATTGTAGCAGGCAAGTTCTCTGGAGACAAGAACTCTTCTTCTCTCAGGCCTTCGTGCATCACCTCCATCATAAGGTGTGGACCACTAGTGCTCCTAGAATGAGTTTTTAATTCTTCATTATTTTTCAACTGCTGCAGGATGATCTGCCAGCTGCATGGCCAGATGTTATGGGACAGGCAATGTTTAGGGCACTTTTTCTAGCCCCGTCCTTTAAAAAGGGTGAACAGTGCTGTCCTAAAAAGGACTGCTCAGTCAGCTAGGATGCTGTCCAACTTCTCAACAGCCCCAGGGATGGAGCTGAATGGCCACTAGTCCCCCTACTGCCTACATGCAGGATTGTAGCTAAAACTGCCGGTGGTCATCTCCACTTGTTGCTTCACTACACCCCCATCACTCCAGGACTTAGATTAATGAGATAATGTTGATGATGATGAGATTTGGATGTCAATGGGTTAAGATTTGCGAGAAAACCTGTGCGGGAAAAGTTTAAGTGAGAAAGCGATAGCAGCCCCACTCTCTCAGCCATGGAAGCCTGATTCCAGCAGCGCGAAGAATCATTATGGCTGGGGACATCCTTAGCTGCAGTGGATGACCAGGACATCTTCAGTGCCTTGTCATGCTCTCCGTGCCCCAGTGCACGCTGCTGAACTGCCTTCATGGCTGTTGAATCAGAAATTGATTTCCTCTGCCCAGTCCACCAGAACAGTCTCTGTATGCTAGAGAAAGGCAATTTCCCTAACTCACTGAGGGCGAAAGACCCACTGACTACCCTTACCTGGTTTAGCCCACTCATCAAAGTGGTTTACTGGAGTGTGGCCGTTGTCTCATGCGTACAGCTACTTGGAGCCACAGGTGTTGGTGGGGACCAAAGCGGGTGAACTACTCCCTAAGGAACATGACGTGTTCCTCCCCCTAATATCCCACATACACCGCACCTTGTAAATACTGAAAGGTAAAACCCTCATGGGAAATAAAAACTCTGGAATGGGACTGTTGCTCCAGGCTCCTGCCACAGGGGGAAACGCTGAGCCCGGCACAGTGAAGGAAGTGCCTTGCCACAATATATACATTTCTAAAAAACAGCCCTGGTCCACCAAATGCTTTGTCACCATTGGAAATGCCAGTACTTTCAGCTGTGGAGAAGTAACAATTACCTCACTTTATGACAAACTAATTTCAGAAGGAGACGTGATTGATAGAATAAGAGTGTACGTTGCCATGTTCAAAGTTTAGGGAAATTATCTGGCAAAACAAGATACAGGATAAAATCCAGCTACCCAACTGGCATATTTTTAAAAGTTTGAAGCACCTACTCTGAGGCGCTTTCCCAGGATAGCCTCTAACTGAACTGCACAATAATTAATATGAGGAGAAAAATAATCCATACAACAATCATAGGTGAGCTATTGGGCCAGATGTTCAGTTAAAGTGTGCTTAGGCCAAAACCCAGGGCAGGGATACAAAAGTGGCAACAAGCTGCCTTCGTGACCCTCAATCCTCTGCACTGATGTGTGATAGCCTAAGTCTCTCTGACTTAAGTCAGCAGCCCACAGCCCTTGTGGAGTTTGTTTGGGCAGTCAGCCTGTGCATAGCAGCATCCATATTCCCTTTCCCTTGGACTCCCCCACTGTGAGGGCTAGGATGGGGAGGTGTGGGAGCTGCTACTGTAACTCTGTGCTGCTCAAGAATTCCCCAGTGCAGGGGGAAATTTCAGAGTGCTTGTTAAATCTGCTTCTATTTGAATGCAGGACTCTGGGAGTCATGTGTTCCTGAGTTCCAATCTCAGCTCTGAAAATCAGTTTGGCTGGGCCTTGAGAAAGTCACTCAACAGCTCAGACTCCCTCTCCTCGTCTGTAAAGTGGGATAATAATACCATCTTACTTCACAGGGCTCTTGTGAGGCTTAATAACACTGAAACATAAAAAGCACCAGAAAAGATCCAAATATCATACGGAGTCTTGAGTCCCAAGCTGTACACTTAATACCTTGTTTAGAATTAAACCCAGTTTTGTAATAAAGCAGTTTATTGCCTGAATGTTATTGAACCGATGTGCCATCTTTTATTGTTAGTGTTTCACCAAGCAAGAGGGGAAACGGGAAATGATTTCTCATATAATAACCTCTCGGTGAGTTATGACCAAGCACCCCTGTCCCTGAAGTATGTGGTGCACATGGCAACCAACATGTTTCTTGGACTGTCATCATCATCATGAGAACTTTGCACAGAAGTATTACTTGTATTTGTCTCCCTTTTCATCCTGACAATTTTATTATCATCACAAATGTCTCAAAATGCAAAGTAGCTAATCAATTTTTATTCTGAATCCAAGCAGCTTTATAACTATGATTTAATAATGCCAGCCGCATCATGCTGCCAACCTTTTTTGATACCTAAGTTATTTGTGTATATTGTACATTAAACATAATTTACCAGCCTAGCATTTACCCATTAATCGTTCTTTATAGTTAACATAAACCAATGACTGCAGACACTTCCACATCTGTACGTATTCTGATCAGAAGGAAAAAACAGTAAATGGTTGGTAGAAAACATGGATAATATTGTATTCTTGATGCTGACTGCTAAATACCTGGCATATAAAGAAAGGCTTCTGAATATGACAGACTCTCAATTCTCATTTCTATTTGTGGGAAAGAAAATAGTTTCTTAATTGTGCATTGCCATGAGTTAATCTAGAGATGAAAGTGATGCATATAATTTATCATGATTACTGCTGCACTGAACATAGAGGGTCAGAATTTCAGCTGGTCACTGACTTCGGTGGCGTTCCACCAGTTTACAGCGGCCAAGGATTTGGCCTTAAATATACACCAAATTAATTCATATAGAGCCTGATCCTCTGAGGTGCTAAGCAATCTAAACTTCTAGGGATGTCAGCTATCAGGGCTTACTCAGATACTGCAAGATTAAGCTCAGACTCTTGTTAATTCTTCCTCATCGCCATCTTTGAACATTTTTAAAATGTTAGTGAAAGTAACTTTTGACCAACTTTTTCTTTTTCAGTTAGAAAAAAGTAAGAAAGTGTGTGTGGGGGGGAAGACGCTCTCCCTCTCCAACTTTTTTTTCTCCTTTTCCAGTACATTTTTCATTTTTCTTTTAAAAAAACCCCACCCCTTTTTGTCATTGCTTTTAATTTCTCTGCTTTGTCCTTTGTTTCCTGCTTATGCCCAGGGCTGAACAGATGGGGAATTGGGTAGTTTTCTGAGGTTCCATAAACCCATGGAATTTGAGCGAGTGGCCTTGCTACCTGGCACCTGGAGCTAAAACATCACTTAGGTTGCTGCGGATGACAGAGGGGTAGCCAGGCCAAACCTGAATGGCACTGCAATTATATGTTCCAAGTTGGCATGCCCAGAGCAGGGAGCTGGGCCCAGCCCCACACAGGACAGGAGCCCCCACTGTGAGGTGCCTGGGGGTGGGCTCACCCTCCAACTCCCACCCCCACCTCATTTTCAAGATGGGGTAGGTGGCAGGGGCCTCAGTCTCATATTTTGCCGTGGGACCCCCAAAATGTCTCTCTGGAGCTCTGCATCTCCTTTCAGATTCATTCCATTAAATGTGAAGTTGTTGTATGGGAAGGGCAGATTTGTGCACGGGAGTGTCCTCCCTTCCCATGGCTCAGTATGGAATGATTTGACCCTAAATGCTTTGTTAATACAGGAAGGGCTGGCCTTAGAGAAAATGGCACCCTTGGTGAACTTGTATTTTGGCACACCTGGTGCCCATGGGCTTCCCCGCCCCCCATCACTCCTGGACCCCACAGGCTCCCTGGGCCTGCTGCCTCCCTCCAGTGCTCAATTTGTATTAAAAGAGGGGCTGGAGCTCAGGGCTGGCAAGCCCTGGCACAACTTAAGCACTGGCTCGGCGGTCACAGAGTGGCGCTTGCTGGCCAGGTGCCCAGCTCTGAAGGCAGAGTGGCCCACCAGCAGCAGCAGAGAAAAAAGGGTGGTGTGGCACAACTATAAGGTATCCAGAATTACATACGTTTTTATCTTTCTTGGATCCAAGGTTAGTGTGCTTCCATAGCTTATCTGAACCGACACAGAGCTTTCTGTTGAACTGATTCCACACAGAGGGAAACAATCACAGGGGATTTTTCTGTATTATCCAGGGATCACTTGCTGCTAACATGACACAGATCAATGACCTGAGGTAACTGTTGCACATGATTATACATTTGTATTTTCATGTTATAGTGTGCAAGGATAAATTCATATTGAATGCAGCCTTTCTGGTCTGCCTCATTTTAAATTTATTTGTCTTTAACAGTTCATTAAAAAGTTAATCTTTATCCCCAAATGTGTCCGTTTAGTTGAGTTAAAGATTACGACTCTGTCTTCACGAGACAATAAGCAAATCAATTTACTGCTCAATATGGGCAGATGATTAGGGCTGGTCACATTATTCTCTGTGAATAATTTATCTCACGAATGTCTTCCTTTTTTTCACTTTGCAAATTATACACTGACTTTGATTTTTATTAATTTATTCATTATTCATAATTGATCAATGAACAGTTCATGCAAACAAATTTCAGCCTGTCAGTTGCTTTGCCAATTTTTCACTTTGATAATTTACTATTTATTATTTGTGTCTTTTGACTGGACTCCAAATTCACGTGGTATCATTTCTGCTTCTTGACTGGATGATTGCAACCTTTTTAATAGAATAATAAATAGTAAACATCAAAATACTCTTGTTAGTGTCCATACCTTGTTCAAGGGTAAATATAGCAACAGATTGTGAGATCCTCACTCATACTGAGTAGTAGCTTATTTAACAAGTATTCCCATTGACTTCAATACGATAACTCATGGTGTAAGGTACTATAGGGGAATTACAATCTGCCCAGCCGACATTTCATAGAATCATAGAAGATTAGGGTTGGAAAGGACCTCAGGAGGTCATCTGGTCCAACCCCCTGCTCAAAGCAGGACCAACCCCAACTATACGAGGTATCATCCCAGCCAGGACTTCGTCAAGCTGCACTTTAAAAACCTCTAAGGATGGAGATTCCACCACCTCCCTAGGTAACGCATTCCAGTGCTTCACCACCCTCCTAGTGAAAAAGCTTTTCCTAATATTCAACCTAGTTCTCCTCCACTGCAACTTGAGACCATTGCTTCTAGTTCTGTCATCTACTACCACTGAGAACAGCCTAGCTCCTAGCTTTCAGGTAGTTAAAGGCTGCTATCAAATCTCCCCTCATTATTCTCTTCTGCTGGCTAAACAAACCTAGTTCCCTCAGCCTCTCCTCATAAGTCATGTGCTCCAGCCCCCTAATCATTTTTGTTACCCTCTGCTGGACTCTCTCCAATTTGTCCTCATCCTTCCTGTAGTGGGGAGCCCAAACCTGGACAAAATACTCCAAATGTGTCCTCACTAGTGCTGAATAGAGGGGAATAATCTCTTCCCTCGTTATGCTGGCAATGCTCCTACCAGTGCAGGTCAATATGCCGTTAGCCTGCTTGGCAATAAGGGCACACTGTTGACTCATACCCAGTTCTTTGCCCACTGTAACCCCCAGGTCCTTATGTGTATGTAGAATAGCCATTTCCCAAATACTCATGCGATAAACTAGTTCACACATCTCTTTGTAAACAGCCAAATAACAAGGACACACATATGATCAGAGGAAACCACTGTTTGAAATGTGAAAATGTTTGTGAGCACTATCTCGCAGTATTTGCTCAGTTCTAATAAAAGAGTGTTCATCAATTTTTAAGCAGAACAAAGAATTCTAGTTTTGAATAGCCCTGTATGGAATATTGTGTGCTTATACTGCAGAAGCAAAAGGTCATGTTAGAAGTGGTGAAAATATTAAGAAATCTTAGAGGTTTTGTGTTTTCTGTCTGAAAGGGACAAAGAAAGTGGCATTAAACTTTAGTATAAGAACTGCAATTATATTTGGAACTAATTTAGTAGTTTACACGTTCAAATCATTGTACTAACATTAACTATTTGATCCCCCCAGTATCGCTATGTAGTAGATAGGCAACTGCTGGTACCCCCTTTTTATAGATGGGGAAACTGAAGCACAAAGGTGAAGGTACCAGAACCGAGAACACACGGTGATAAGAGCCAGGATCAGAGCTGAAACACTCCTGATTCCCAGTCTTGTGCACTCAGTCCTCTAGACTAAGATGTCTTTCCCCCAGCTCAGTACTTAATGGCCCTTTGCCTACATTGTAGTTGACAAGTTTCTTCCCTCAAAGGTTCAATCATGTAAAGGGTCACTTGCCCCCTGGGCTGAGAACCTTTGGCTAAGCAAACTGTGATGACAGAATGAGCTCTGTCTGAGAAGGTGAATCCCCTATAAAGAGCAGCTGGCAGCTGCCGGAGGGGGGAGAGAGCTCATGGAGAGCAGAGACTGCTGGGAGTGAGCAGGCTCCAGCAGAATCCTGGGATTCGGGACGAAGACTATGTCTACACTTAAAATGCCACAACGGAACGAAGAGCTTCAGTGCTTACTACAATGGCAGGAGGATTCTCCCATCGCTGTAGTTAATTCACATGCCCAAGAGGCAGTAGCTAGACTGATGGAAGAATTCTTCCATCGACCTAGCTCTGTCTACACTGGAGTTTAGAACTACATTTCTCAAGGTTGTGGATTTGTCACGCCCCTGAGAGATGTAGCTATGCCAATGTCACTTTGCAGTGTAGATCAAACTAAGACACCAGCCAGAAGGTACTTGGAGTTGCCTGTTGAAGCAGTAGAAGCCTTGAGGAAGCAGGGGAAAGAGTGAAAAAATTGTCCAGGCAGGGAGGGCCTGGGAGTAGGAAAAGAAATGTCTGCTTGTTGGACTTAGAATTTGGGACTGTGAGTTTTATTTTGAGTTATTTTCTATGAATAAATCCATACCTCAAGGCAGGATATTTTGACCACAGAAAAAGACATGTGGAATCTGTGCAAAGGGCCCCTAAGAGAAGGAAACAGTGGTAGAGTGCCGCAGACTGGGAGGCAGCTGGCCCACTACAACTTAGACAAGATGGCAGTTCACCCTGAGGTGAATTGATGTAACTCTGTAGGAAAGTTTACAAAGTACCTGGCCACACAACAGGCCAAATTCGCCACTGGGAGACGCATATGCAAATTCTGACTTCATTAGCACTGTCTGCTTGTACCTGTGGTAAAGTTGGCCCAAGGTCAAGTTCCACCCACTGTATATAGTCTCCTTCTGTCTGGAATGCCAAATTCATGCAACAACAATGATAAAAGCCAGAGTCTTACCAGAGTCTGCAAACTTCTTCATCTGGTTAACATCTTAAAAACACTATGGGATTCTTCTGTTTCAGAATGTGCACATGAAGTTGTCATTGACTTTAAGGGCAGCTGTTATTGCCAGTCCACATCTCAGGGCAGAATTTGGCCCTTACATTTTTATTTATTTAAAAAAAATTGGATTTGAAACAAGATTATGTAAACTATTCTGTTAGTTTAAAGAATAATATAGCATAGCACATGCATCTGTTAGCCAGCAAGTCTGATGACTCTAAGCATTTTTTTTAATGCATTATATTTCTTAAAGAAATACTCCTATGTAATATGGAAACTTTAAGGGGACAATGAATGTTCTTTTTTTTTTTTTTTTGGTCAACAAAGGTCTTTTGTCAACAACCGTTTTGTCTCACTGGTGTGATTTTTGAATTCTGAAGGGAACCTTTTATCAGTGACTGCAGTAGTACAAAGATTTGTGTAACTTTTGGATCTACTCACTAGAAAAAAAAGAAACAAGGTGTTTAATTTTTTATCTTCTGTGACCTTGTACAGTCTACATTATGGAGAAATTTTTATCCTCTGGATGCAAATGATCTTTTGTTGAATGGTAATGTAACATTGTATGGTTTAAATGGTGGGAACAGAAGTTCTGTTTTAAGTAATTTCTTTTTAAAACAATATTGTAGACTACCAGCTGAAAAACTGTAGTCATGTAAGAATTTTAATATTTTATTAAACATTTGCATCCAGCTGAAACTAATTGAAATGCAGTATGTAATATCTAGTTCTCGGAAGCATCACTCTTACTCACATATTGAGAGGGCCTTATAATCTGTAACATCAGCATGTGTCATTCAGATTGATTTGAGTAACAAATTCAAAGACTTTTTTTTTTTTTTTTGCAAAAAAAGGGAAGATTTTTACACATGTAAATGTTGAATAAGGTTACCAATTAGAAGTTCACCAACATGGAAACAGTTTGAGAGGCAGTCCCCCTATGGCACAGCATTATCTGAGAAATAAAAATTGATTGATTCATTCTGTTTGATACCTCACAAATGGTAGTCTTTCAAGCACTGGGTAAGCATATTAATTTCATTGCATTAGAAACAGTCATCACTCATGAACGTGTAATGTATCTCTAACCAAGGTAAAAATGAAATGAGTTGCTGAAATGGTTAGAGTAGGTGTCTTATTTAGAAGTCTATAATTTATTACAATCCTGCTATGATTCAAATTCTTAGCTCATTGGAGTACACCATTGTGCAGGCAATTACAGGAAACTCAGATTACTATATAAGGATACATTAACCATATCTTGTATATCCTTTACAATGGACCACCTCTAAATTTGATTTGTCCAGGCCGCATCTACTATATAGGAATTTGAAATAACTGTGACACAAATATCCTCTAATGATGATGAAGTAATATAAGTGTAAAAATAACTTTTTAGGTCCATGGATCTGATCCTGCTCCCACTGACGTTGGTAGCAGGGTGTGATCAGGATCAGAAGCCAAGGGGTGATATCCTGGCCTCGTTAAAATCAATGCAGCATTTGGCCAGTGAATTCAATGAGCCTAGGAGTTCACACGCGGTCTTCAAAAGTGATCGACATTCCCATGGGCCCTGGCCAAAGTTTTCCAAAGTGACTAATGGCAATGGGACTGCAGCTAGGTGGCGCAGTGGCAAAAGTGGGTGGCGCTGCCTGGAGAGAGACAACGCCAGACTAACTGGGGGATGCACTAGATCAGCAGCATGCAGTATGCTCAATCAGTCTCCAATGGAGAGCCCCAACCATATTTATAAGATGGCCCAGTACAAGTGGCGTCTGTAGACATATATAAAGTCAGAACTGGAACTAATCCATTTAATGGGTCAATAGTTGTATGTTTAGATTAAAGAGGGAGAGAAATATAGCTTCTTTTTTCCAATGGTGGGTGTTGATGTTGTGATTAAGCAGTGAGATCAATTAAATTCCATTCCCCTGATAATTTTAGAGATTTCATTTGCTGCTAACATAAGAATCTGTGTATGGTTGAAAATAGCTTGTTCCTGAGATCATACTTTCAGCCTTTCAAGCCCTCGGCTCCATGTTTGTTCCACTACATGGCAGTTTAAAATAAAATGAACGGTTCATAGAATGATGGAATGTTAGGGTGGAAGGGACCTCAGCAGGTCATCAAGTCCAATCCCCTGCTCAAAGCAGGACCAACCCCAAAATAAAGGTAGTCAGAGCGTGCCTGGGGCACTTGGTCAGAGTGCATGCAATCAGACAGGAAGACCCTGACCCCCTCCCTGCTCTGTTGTTTTTCTACAAAACATGAAAAATAACATTTTATCAAGGTATTTTGTTTCAAATATAGGCAATACAGAGCAGATCTGAAAGGTGACAATAAGCTCTGAATGAACTACTTTTAAAAATGTGTGTCAATCATTTCTCCATATTGTTATTCTTTTTTAATTGAAAATAAATGAATTGAAAAGATGAAAGGAACTTGTGCAATATCTCACTTCAAAGTGCAGTTCTACTCTGAGAAGGGACTATGCCAAAAAAAAAAAAAAAAGCTTGTTCAAGAAATTTGCTTTCTCTATATATTCAGATTCACTTTTTCGTGTTTTAGAGAGAAGGGAGAACTTTTGCTTGTTTGACCTAAATGGAGATATTCTAGATATATACATGTATAAATGAGAGCAGAATTTGGTCCCTAATTAAATTTCTGCTGTTTGTATTCTCTTGTATTGGCTTTGCAAAACCATACACAGAGAACTGGATTTTTTTTGACCATGTGAATTATTAATGGAGTTGTTCACCAAAGTTCCAAATCCAAGATAATATTTTGTCCTCAGTCCAATTCTTTACTTGATGAAGGTCAGGCTGCCCTGCTCCACGCACTCTCTGACGGAACTCAGGTTGCTCTTAAGTTACATTCCCCAGCAGGTCTGGTTTCTGTTCACATGCACCCATCCCATGTCCCCTGGTGTCATACGCTTCCCCTGGGATCAGGGAGGGGAGGGAAGCCTGACACAGGTGAGGCTGTGCCCCAACCCCTTTTTAAAGGCCAGCTTATCCTGTGACAGTAACTGAGTGAGTTAAAATCAAATGCAGGATTACCGTCTTTGTAAAGAACCAATTACCAGGAAGATGTAGAAAACCTGTATCTCTGGAAATAGCAAGACTACCTAATGAGTTAAAAGAGAATTTTTTTCCTTTTGTGTGAGGAGATTAAGCCAAAACTTTTTGGTTTGTTTGAGACAGATCTATTTGGTGGAAAGCTGCAGCTTGAAAATCCTTCTGATAAAAGGAAGGATATTTATTTGGTAGAATTGTCAGAAGAGAATCCCTTTCAAGAAAAGATATTTTAGCTTAAAAAGTTTAGGGGAAAACAGTTGCATCTTTTTTTATTCTGTTGAGATGTGTTTATATTTTATTTTGCTCTTTGAAATCATAGTTGAAATTGTATCCTTAGGGGAAAAAATGGATCTTTCAGGTGACAGGGAGGGACTAGAAAGGGTGTATGCACTGTATTGCTAGAGTACTGGCCAGTTGTTCAGGCTTTTCTTTCAAAGGGATGATAAAAGCATTAAACTGGAACCATGAAAGCCAAGTAGAGTCCTGCAGCTTCTTTAACCTCTCGACTTTTCCAGACTGCCAACCAAGTTTGAATGCTTTTACAGATATTCATATATACATATATGCCTTCAGTCTCCCTAGGGTTAATGCTGAAACCATTTGCCATCTAAAATAAGTGAAGGAAAATTGTTTGTTTAGATCTGGTTCCTGCACCTGTCCCTGGCTCTAGATACCTTTACACTAAAGCTGTTTCAGTAGAATAAAGGTCCCAATTAGCCCTAGAAGTCTAAGAAGTAACTTGCACTCATTTGCGAGTATCCAACCTCTGCTATAACTGCTTTCATGGCCAAATCTTTCACGACCTCTGTGAGTGAACACCCAGTGCATGGGATTCCAGAATGCAAGTCCGTAGGTGCCCTGTCATGGAACACAGACTTCTGTTCTTGTGGCAGAAAGGAGCAACTCCTTTCACAGCATCATCTTCATAACCCTGTGGGGTATATAGGTAGCCTTCTTTATTTGCCAGTATGCAGTTAACTGTTTTTAACCAGTTAGTCAGATAATGCTTAATATAAGGTGATATGGGTTTTCTAAACATACGTAATTAAGCAGCTCATCCAGGCTGCAGTTATGTGGGTTCAATTGTACTAAGAGGTTGGTAAGGGAGCTAGTGTGTAGTGCGGTGTTGAGATCCTGAAGAGGTGTTCTTTGTAGGCTGACGTTCATCTATGTAGTCTAGTGTGCGAACGCTTTGATACTTCAGGAAACGACTCTTGGATCAGCATTCAAATGAAGATCAGCTTAAGCTCATTATTCTAGCAGTGGAACTACCGTTGAATGGGAAGCAAGTTATATGAAGCATCAATTACATGAAACATAAAAGTAGCCATTGAAATAAATGTATTGTGATACAAGGAGTTGGCTTGCTCTTGTACCTACAATACTGTTAAATATTCAGTTAGAGTGCTTTCAATGTCCCAAGAGACAGATAACTACCCCTTGTAGCCCTATGGTTTAGCTTAATACTAATTAAAATTGCCAAGGCATTTAAGGCTTCATTCATTACAAAAACAAAATTATATATGCATTCCACAAATTTCCCAGGGGCACAGGGGTTTGTAAGTAGTGCTCAGTTCACAAGATGAATGGGGGGAGATTACATGATTGTCTGAAATAGCATGGATTAGGGTTTAGTAAATCAAGATGTGCATGAAGAGAAGGTAAATAAACAAATTATAGGAATAATGGGGAAAATATTCTGAATTAAAATATCTAAAAATGGTAAACAAAATAAAGCAGAACTAGACTTTGGGTGGGGAGAATATAAATATATAAAATACAAAATAGACATTTGCAAAGGGTAGGCTATATCTACAAGTGTATCTGGAAGCTGGCCTCTCTTTGGCAGTTGAATCTAGTATATCATATTTGTAGTGGGTCCATGGCAGTAGTGAGCAGGTAACCATTTGCAATCAGATGAAAATGTAATGGTCATTAGATTTATTCATCTGGTCAATTGTGAAGCCTTACTGGTGAGGCTTGGCTCAGAGACTGTGTTGATGCGGGACACAACCATAGAGACAGATATTTCTAAAGTTATAGTTATTTTTTGCGCTTGTAATGGAGGCTATGATGGAAGCAAATGGAAATAATAAGTAATAAAGTTAATGACAATGCAGATTGTGTATGCCATTGTCTTGATTGTATTACCATTATCACAATTTTAAAAAATAATGGCTTGTTTGTTTTAAAAAGGAAGAGATTCCTAAGTTCAGATCCATTTGATTGAAAGTCTTTTGCTCTCTAAAATAGTATTGTGGCTTTCACATCTTATATTGATAAGAATCACCTCCTTGCTTAATTTCTTATTTTCTCATGAATATAAACCTCATTTTCTTAACCTCTCCTCTTACTGTTGTTCTGATCCCCGAGGCATTTTAAATTCTCTGTAGCCCTCTTTGTTACCTTTTTTAAATGTTTCAATATCCTTCCTGTACCAGCATGTTCTGAACTGCGTAGTGCGGTATTCCAGGATTTTTTGCTCATTGATGTTCTTTATTGTGCCAGAATTTATGCTCTGTTTCTTTATTGACACAATCCCAGTGGGTTTTTTTTTGCTTTCCTAACTGTGGCTAGCTAATGAACTGATACTTCTGTCAAGTGTCTCTCTCAGATCTTTTCTGTACCCTGTCATCTGAGACTATGTGTGACCTAACCCGATAAGCCGTTTTTCAAATCCCCATCAATAAATTAATTTGAAAGCCACTGTCAGCCTCTGCCCTCATTTTTTCCATTGCCTTTGTGGTAGTTCTTGAGTCACCCAGGACTGATCCATGTTATTACCGTTACCTCTTGCCAGTGGTTACTGGGTGTCCACTCTTTAACACCGCCAGCCTTTCAACCATTCAAGCACTCTTCTCTGGGCTACACCAGCCCCATCTTTGCATTGCAAGTTAACAAGAGGATCCCCAGTCCCCTGAAGCATTTTCCCTGTGATATCCAGTCCCTGATGCTGGCTACTCACCGAAATCCCTGATCCTTTGCTCCCCAAGGAACAGTGTCCCCCAGTTGACCAGATTTCCCTTAAATCTCCACTCCTGTATAACATACAGCACTTGCGAGCATTTATAATAAATTCAAAGAAAGTTTATTTGAGAGAAAATTGAGATTCCACGAGAAACAAGAGTGAGTGATGGAAACATGGTTACAATACAAAAGAAAACCATAAAACATGAATTAGAGCCTAGACTTATTAAGTTACCTTTCCTATCTCATAAAGTAGGTTTTCCAGCTTTCCAAGGTTCAGTCTTTTGCACAGCTAGTTGGCTACTCAGGAGCCAGATCCAAACATTCATGGAACACCCCATTCAACAAAGAGTCTTCTCAGTGAATAGCTGCAGTGTCTTTCTCCACCCTGTGATATACAAATCAGTCTCTTGTCTTAATTCACAGATAGAGCGATCCACCTTCTGTTATAAAGTTCCTTTTATGCTCAAGGGCTTTGATTGCTTGCAGTTGTCTTTGATGGTTTTTCATTGATTGTTGTGGTATGTGGCCAGAGTAGACAACTGAACCTTGCTTTACATCATCGACTGACCAGAGAGAGGTGACATCTCCCTCCCACTTGAATGGGTCATCGCTGAGACCTGTAGTTCCCTGGAGACTCACTTTTACTCCAGTACCATATGGCATTGTTTTCAATATACATTGTCCCTTAAATATTACCCATTTAAACATCTCATAATGATTATGTGTGCTGATTAGTTACAAGCTTTCAGTATAGACATCACATACTAGCCTTCATAGATAAATACCAATCTATTAAGTGTGGTGATTTTGTCAGCATCTGAGACAGGAGTTGCTTGTAAAGAATAGTGAACCCTTTGCCCTTTGTCACCAGTGGGCCTCGGTGTCACACCCTCTGAGGCATTGGTGCACTCTCCCATTATCATCTGCAAATGTGTTTAGATTGATCTCTAATTATTAGTCACCAAAATATAGAATCGGGCTTGTATCTGCTGCCATTGAAATAAAGGGAGGTTTTGGCAGTGGCTTCTTTGGGAGCAGGCTCGGGCTCTAATTATTAGGCTTGATGCAGAAATTACTGGGTGAGATTCTTTGCCCTGTGTTATTTCAGACTAGATGATCCTAATGGTCCTTTCTAGCCTTAAAATCTATTCCTCTATTCTCACATATGACAGTGCACCACTTATATCTTCCTACTAGGAATTATCTGTAATTATTTACCCCATTCTCTGGCCTCTTTATCCACCCGGTTATTTTACTCAATTGAGCATTTCACCTTCCAGACAGTCCTTGTTAACTTTACATTACTCTCTCATGCGAATGTGAATATCTTTTAAAAATATGTTCTACTTCACTCAATTCTCCTGTTAGAGTTGTGGACTAAAAGATATAGCCAATTGTTTTATTTCATTCATGATTCAGTCTTTAAAATGTTCAAGAGACTAAATAACTGAATTTAGCCACATGTATTGTTTAAAGACAAAGCAGAACAATATGAAAAGTGTTATTCACCTTACACAGAGGGTATGCTTCAAAGATATGCATTTCAGCTAGCAATATTTATTAGTATTATGTTATAGGTTGCAAAACTCTTTACACGTCACTAAAATCCAACACACGCATTTGTACCGGTTCCTTAACTAGTTTTTCTGAACCATCCTTATCTTTGTTTGGATACTAACATTCCAGGTGCTGTCTGTGAAGTCACCTTCCTATACTTTCCCATAATTCATTGTTAATTCTACATTCCACAAAGTTTGGATCAGATTGATTTCATTTTTAACCTTTCTGTGCCCTTTTTACTGTGCATCTTTATTTGTGGCAATGACAAAGTTTTTTTTCCATATTTTAAAAAAGGCTGTATCATATCTAAAAAAACAAAATCTGTTCTCTAGTGCATTTTTGTGTGTGCACATATATGTGCGCTACATCAGCATAACGCTTTGCTACATAGGAATTGCCATATCGGCTAAGATTCCAGGTCCATCTAGTTCAGTATTGTGTGTCTCACAGTGGCTAATAGCAAATGCTTTTGCAAAAAAGGCGCAAAAAAAAAGAAAATCCAGATCAGGTTGATGTGGGATAATCTGCTCCTTGAAAATTTCATTCATCCTAATCCCTAATAATTAAAGATCGTCTTAAATCTGAAGCATAAGGTTTTATCTCCCTTCCAATAATCTTGCTGTTGGCATTAACTATCATAATGCTGGATGTTGTTTTTATCCATGTAAATATCCAATTACTCTTTGAATCTTGCTAAATTTTGTCTTCAGCTCCATTCTGTGCAAATGAGTTCAACTATTTAATTACATATTGTTTGAAAAAGTATTTCCTTTTATCAATTTTGTATTTGTCACCTTTCAATTTCATTGCATATCCCCTTGTTCTAGCATTATGAGACTGGGAAAACAGATGCTCCCAGTCTACCTTCTTACCATTTCCACTGAACTATGTTGTTAGAGTTGACTCGTTTTCTCTTTCCAGGAGCAGTGCAGGATGGGAATTGTGTTACAGTTTTACCCTCCTTGCCCCCGGGATGGGAAGTAATTTATTACTTGCACTGGCTGGATCAGTGTGGGTGGGGAAGAGGCTGAGCTCCAATTGTTGCCCAGCCCTTCCTGACCATCTAGTTAAGGTGGGAAGTCAGCAAGTGCATAGTGCCCCTTACCTCTATGTCCTCGGAGGAGAACGTTGTTGCTCCTGCGGACAGGCACAGTCCATGTGGGAATCTAGCCCAAGAAGTATATTCTGACTGCACAAGATAGTACAGGACTGGGAGATGAATCCCTATGGGAAGAACTCGTTTCTCCATTAATTAGATTTCTAATAGTGTTATGAAATGCTTTTAAAATCCTATATGTACCGTAGCTACATGACGTGTTCACTGTGCTCAGTTGTTCTGCTCTCCTTTTCTGCAGGTTTGAAGATGGCACCGTTTCATTCCTTGATATCATTGCACTGAAACATGGATTTGATGCTTTGGAAAGACTTACAGGTCAGTCGCACAGAGAACTCTAAGACCAAAGAGTGACGTTCCAGATTAATGCACAGCACGGGTGTGCACAAAGGGGGGCAAGCAGGAGCATGGCCCTCCCCAACCCCCCCCGAAATCTCTGTATGTCCCTGCAGCCTGGGGAGGGAGGAAGCAGCAGGGCAGCTGGCTTCCAGCTGAGCTCCTCCTCTTCCCCCCCCATCCACACAGCTACTGCTTCTCCTTCCCTGCTGCTAGAGGACCATGCGTTGCCTCTGCCTCCACCCCATGACTCACCTCAGCGGGTGGTCTGCAAAGCAGACAGCAGCACGGGGACTCCAGCAGCAGGGGAGGAGAAGCAGCAGGCTGCAGCTGTAGGGGTGGGAGCAGGAGGAGCTCAGCCAGCTACCCCGCTGCTTCCTCCCTCCCCAGGCTGCAGGGACACAGAGAGTGTTACTGCCAGGGGGAGCCGCTGCCTCCTCACTGCTGGGCGTCCCCACCAGAGGCGTCCTGAGAAACCTTGGAGGGCGGAGGTCATGCGAACCTTTCATTTGCGTGTGTTTAATGTGCACCTCCAAAGGCAGTCCAATTTAAATTCCTGAGCAGGCCCGATACGCAGGGCTTGATTCTGAGCTTGTTGACACCACTCACTCAATTCACTTGGACGGAGTTATGGCTGAGGTTCACTGCTATGCGATTGGAATCGTGTGTGTGAGTGGTGTATTCAGTTTTGGACTCTCAGATTTTCTCAAGCCACTTTGCCACTCTCTGTAATACAAACAAACCATCAATGGGATTCTTCTAAATAAACATGTGAAGTTTTGAGCAGGTCAAGCATTTGTAACCTGAAGCACATTCATAGCTGTATGGAAGGATTTAGTGGAAAAACATTTGCATTAATTACCTGGGCTTCAATCTGCTGTAGTCGGCAGCAATAAGGTTTCTTACTGCATATTAGAACTTGAAGACATAGCCTGGTGCTGAAGAGCTATTGTGTGATAGCGAAACCAGTAAAAACAATTTAGTGAATTCCCAACAGCTTCTTGTTAAATAAGAAATACTGTTCCATTGTTTGTTTGGCTACCTTCAGGCAGTAAACTTCCCAGGCAATTTTACTTTTTTACAGCAGTATACGTTGCATTATCATGATGTCTTTTAATGGAAACCATTCTGAAATGTTTGTATTTTTAAGACTTATGCAGCCTTTTTTTCTGTGCAGCTAGATCTCAGAGAAAAAAACCACCCAAAAATAGAAGGCTGTGAAACCACTGTAGAAATAATTAAAGGACTTAAGTATAAGTAATCACTTCTTAGATCGTTCATAGAAGAATCTGAAAGATATTGGTGAATTCAGTTCTGTGAAAGGCTTCCTGTCCTTGTCTGACATGATTTAAAACTAAACCTACGGTTGAATTTCTGTATTGTCTCATTTTGATGTTTGCATAAACATTTATATCATATGATTCAAATGTGACTCTTTTTATAATTAGGTGGCACTGTTATAATAATTGGATCTGATATTGTAGTCCACCTAAGTAGTGACATGCATCCACTGGGAAAAAAATAGCAATCCCCATCCCCAAAAAATAATTTCCTGTTCATTGAGATGCATCCCCCATCCAATGAAATTTGGGTGAGTGATTTCCTTTCTGTTGTGTTGTCTCCTACGTGGTAGTAGGACACAGTTAAATCAAATGAAAAATGTTTTCAACTTCTGCTAGTAATTGGCACTGAACAAGACTGAGATTTAGTAAATATTATCCATATTTAAACTGTTATGCATATCCATATTTATTACTGTTATCCTTATTCTGCTGGATCACATAAAAGGATACAGATAGGTGAGTGCCCCTCATTGGTTTATGGAATGAAAGTTCTCCAGACACTAGGCTACATGAACCTCAGGGAGCCAGGGTAAACCTTGGTAAAGGTATCCACAGAAGGTTCACTGAGGAGGGGATTACAGTGGCCACACTGCTGCCCTCGCCTCCTTTTTGCAGGAGATGAGGGAGTTTTAAGGAGACAAAACAGCCCCCAAAGAAGAGTTGCCAATTTTGGTTGGACGTATTCCTGGAGCTTGCATCACATGACAACCTTTAATTGAAGATTAATCTTTAATTCCTGGAGACTCCAGGACAATCCTGGGGGATTGGCAAACCGACACCAAAGGGGGCACGAGCAAGGCTGCCAGGAGGTGTCCTGATTCAGCACCTTCCCTGCAGGAGCTCCTACAAAGCCTGAGGCAGGAATTAAAGCTGCATTCCTTGGTGGAAAACTTTGGAGGGAATGGTATTAGAACCAACAGTTCTATGTTAAGGTGGGTCTCCCAGAGCCACGAAGGGTCTTCTTGATTTCTGGGGTTGTAATGCATTATCCCTTGTGTCAGCTGGTGCATATCTGGTCCAGCGTCACAAATCCACAAGATGCCCATTAGTACCACATTTTGCATGTTCATTAGTGCAGATTTTTCTGAAAGATAAATAGAATGACATGAAATCAGAGAGCTCCCTGTTGACCATGTGTATAATGAGGCTTAACTACATTGTTTACTTGCATGCACACAGAACATATTGTGCTTAGGAAATGTGCTCTTGGTATATCAGTTTCAGGCATAAATATAGGTATCGCTGGTGCCTTAGGCCCATATCTCTCAGCCCAACTCAACTTTCTTCAACTTGTTATTTTCAAGCACAGAGGCATCAAACACATACCTGACTAACAGTAGCCCCAATCCAGAGAGGCACTGAGCATCTGTGGGGCATTCATAATTCCTGGTGGCTGCAGTGGTGATTTCAGATATTCAGCACTTTAGGATTTGGCCTGGTGTTTGGAAAGTGGCTGTGTTCCTCTCTGGTGTCACAAGGATTTTGGGAGGAGCCTTCTATAGCTCCTCAAGGGCTTGCTCCTTGGAAATATTAGTGGGCCTTTCATTGACATTAATGAGAGCAGGATTGAGCCCCAAATGAATAGGGAGATTTTGGACACTCCCCATATATAGAGACTAGAGTTCAGAAATGAGCCTGTAGTATATTGTTAATCTGTCCATAAAATAAACTGCTTTAATAGTGTGCATCATCACTAAGCAAACCTGTGCTGTGGTCAAGGAGCAGTTCCATCGAATTTAGGAGCAAACTTCTTTTGCATGAGCATTACCAGGGACTTGCTGGGAAAGGAGGCAAAGCAGCATCCCCCCTAATGCATTTCTTTTTCATCTTCGCTTCTTTCTGTCACCTTTTTAGCTAAACAATTTATAAATCTAATGAGGGTACTAGGCTAAGAAAAAACTGCTCCCCTCCAGTCCTGGTCCTGAATAAGCTGCATGATAATAAAGTGATGAAGGGATGAATACAGGCATGAATGAAAAGTCTGAGGCCTTTTGTTCCTGCTTTTAATTTGCTTCCTGGTCTGCATTAGTGTTGAAAATCTAAGGCTGTGTCTACACTGATGGTGGCAAATTCGCCGCCGTCACATTGATTGCTCTGGATCGACTGAGCAGTCTGTATAGTGTGTATAGTGCGGTCTGTATTGTGTGTATAGTGTGGACAGCGCGCACAGGAGACGCTGCAAAGTCGACGGGAGATACGCATGTGATTTATGTCACTTGCATGTCTCCCGTTGACTGCCGCCAAATGGCAAAGGTAAGTGTAGACCGGACCTAAGACCATATGCACACGTGAATGTGTAGATTTGTCTAAATTCTCTGTAGTCTCTTTTGTCTTTTAATTTTGGACTGATTAATTTGTCACTGGTGGACTTTTTTATTTCACTCTTTTTTTTTTTTTTTTTTTTTGAGGAAGCATTTTCTAAGTCTGGCTTGAATGTCAGTTTTGGTCATGAATTTTTTTGTGGAATATAAACTAATGCTTCCAGGCAAGAATAAACTGCTTCACAGGAACAGGCTTGAAATGATGGCTTTCTGTGTAAAAAGATCTGTCTCTGGTATTTTGGATACATCAAATTTTATTTTCTCTATCACTCATCGGTAGCCATGTTTAACTGGAGGGAATTGCAAATCAGATGTATTTATACTACTCTGGGCTGAATGTGATGAAATATTGTATTTCCTTCATTAATAAAACACCCTTTTCGCTATTTCAGCACCATGTTCTTGGCCAATATGGGTGAATAAATGGTCTTGTAATGAGCATATAGTGTTCGTTATCACATTCAGAAGAACTGTATATTGCTTACTCTCAAGAGGCTGAAATGCTTCTGTTTATGCTGTAGATGGTTTGATAAGTTTGCCATAAGTTTTATATACAACAGGGCATATACATTGAAATAACTACATAGAATAATTTACAATTCTCTCTTGCAATATCTTATGGATGAGATGATTCATAAATTAAGTATTAGGATGATTGATTTTTTTCCCCACTGATGTCTCTTATTATAGGGTTGCTCATTTGTTTTTACCCTCTTTTGGAATTGGAAATGTTAGGGATGTTTTTTAAACGAAAATGAGGAGGTGTTTTCTTTGAAATAGTCTTTAAAAAAATTGAAAACAGCTAATTTAGTGCAGGGGGCACTGTGTGTTTGGTTGTTTCAGTTTTGGTTTTCCTTCTCTCCCCTCCCCATCCCTTCGTTTTCAGTGGCAAGAGGGAAAAGGGAGGAAAGGAACAATAACGGGGCATAGAGTGGAGGGGGGAGAGGAAAAAATTCTGCAATGAAATTTAAGAAACCTAAAAATTGTGATAGCTATCCAGAATGCCAGCCAGTAGGGCCAAGAGAAGCCAAACCAGGGATCTGAATATTTCAGGCAAACCTGTTGAAATTTCTTTAACTTCCTCTGCCCTGTGCTGATTGCCTCTTTGCTCCAACCTTATCCCTCCCTCTTCATCTCAGCCTCACTCGACATCTGCCCCTTTTTCACTTTCCTCCCCTGCTGTGTTACCCTCAGCCCCATCCCTCCCCTTCCAATTTAGGGGCTCCCCTCCTGACTAGCCCATTAAAAAAAGCAATTGTGGAACTAACATGATGTTTGCCTCTATCACATTGTTCACTCTGCTTGTGTGTTCTACCCCTTCCCTGCCCTCTGTAAGCTCTTCAAGATAGAGACTGTCTACTACCCTGTGTTCACACAATGGCTAGCACAATGAGACCGATGCTTGGTGGGCCCTTAGGCTCTACCATAATAAACATGGTTAATAATAACATCCCCATTTTACAGACGAGGAACTGAGGCACAGAGAGGCTAAATGACTTGTCCAAGGTTCCACAAGTCTGTGGTAGAGCAGGAATTTGAATCCAGGCTAGCACTTTAACCATTGGGCAATTTGTTTTCTCCAACTATGCCTATAATTCACATGGTCCTGTGGCAGCAGTCGTGGTCCCAGATTATTCTAACTTTGTTTTCCAGTAGATAGGAATTTACCCCCTCCTTTTCCCTATTGCACTGAAATGTAAATGATTCCAAACGCATTTTCTTCTCTTTGCTCCTTTCACTCGACCCTTACTCCCAACTTACTGTGGCCTTATCTAAAATGGTGGCAGCGTATGTGTAGAGTACATTTAGCTACGCAGTGCACTGAAAAGCAGCATGCCCCTCATGGCCCCTACCTGCTGGTGCTGAGATGAGGAGGCACAGGAGAGAGGTGTGTACAGCGCAAAACAATCTGTTTGCTGTGGCAGAACTGCTGTGCACTGGGTCACCTATGGGCAAATCTTTGGCACATTACTTTCTGTATATTTTGTATATAATTATGCCTGCATGATCAATGCAATATCGAATTCGTTGCTTTTGAGTTTGCATTTCTCCCCCCCCCCATTTTGTCTCTCCTAGATATAACCCCTGTGACTATCAAAATTTTTGAAGGTTGTTGAACATCTATTGAAAACATAACAATTTCTGTAGAAAATCAGTCATCTGTATTTGCACTTATACAGTGTGGGCTAACTGAGAATCACTTGATAATTCAAAAACAATTGCAGATTTGTGTTAAACTACTTGGTACACGTTTCATACACTTGAATTGTCATAGAATTTTCTGAGGGGAGATGTACAGTGAGATGTGTACTGCTTATAAATTATCTGTTTTCTTTTAACCCAGAGTGTTTACTTTGCATTAATCTGACACAAAAACAGATTCCCATTCTGGGCTTCAAATATATTGCGATAGAAACAAAGTGGTGGTGTTCTTGTTATTTTTGCCCTTT
>ML675603.1:98978824-98992001 GCA_007922155.1 Mesoclemmys tuberculata | reverse complement strand
AATGGAAGGGTTTTAGAAGGTCAGTGAGCACTTAACGCAGAATACAAAAACACACAAGAAATCCCACAACAGCAAGAAATCCCCATCCCAAAAACTAGAATGTCCATGCTAGAGAAGAGTAGTCAAGAAGACATCTTGCATAAAGCATGAAAACTGTCATAATGATTTTTAAAGTGCTGACGAAAGAGGATTAGAAGGCCAAGTTCATTTGGGCTTTGTTTGAAGCCAAAAAAAAAAAAAAAAGCTTTGGTTGGGAATAGTATTAATTTATTAGGAAAGACAGGCTTAGCTTACCACAGCACATAATTCCATCTACAAATATTAGTCAAAAAAACCCGTTTCAGCAATTAAAGAATTAATATTAGGAAATGGATAAGTGAAAGAAACATCCCTGTGTGACTGTTAGAAGATTTTGATGTATCTTTGTGTCCCAAAGTATCTTATAGACCAGTTCATTAATTAAAATGTTGCCAAATGTTGTTACATTTTATGTAATTACGTAGGTCAAATTCATTGTTCAGTCAACAGCAGCTGGTGCATACTGTAGTCATGGCCATGATGACT
The DNA here is from genome assembly GCA_007922155.1 of Mesoclemmys tuberculata. NCBI lineage: Eukaryota > Metazoa > Chordata > Testudines > Chelidae > Mesoclemmys > Mesoclemmys tuberculata. Next base: position 98,991,437 of record ML675603.1, on the reverse strand, counting down.
TGTTCTATCAGTTATGGGTATGATGCTTTAGTCAACAAGCGTGGGTGCCTAAAGTTAGGCACCTCAATCCATATTTAGGCTCTTAAAAAAGTGGTCTGATTCATCACAGATGAGACCTTTAAGGCTGAGCACTCCTGCTAGTCAGGTGACTTATTTACAGTAGTTGCCTGATGGGAGGTACCCAAGTTTGTGGCCCTAGATTCATCAGTTATTTTAGAAAAGTGCCATGGAATCATCTAAAAAAGAAATGACATGAATGTAATGGTTATAGAACGTGCTGGACTAATAGGTCTAGCGTGCCTGACTGCCTAAGTACTTATTTGGTCTTCACCATGATAACATTTCAATACATGATAACATTAATAGAGTTTATCTTCACAACACCCATGTGCGGTAGAAAAATAATATCTCTGTTTGTAAAGACAGGAAACCAAGGCACAGGACCGATGAAGTTATTTACCCAAGGTTTCACAGGAATTTTGTGGTTGAGGCAGGAATTGAACCTACATTTCCTGAGTCCCCATCCAGTGCCCAGCCATTAGATTGTCCTTCCTACCATAAATTAGAAGATAAATAGAGTCTTCTATTGATTGTCAGAACAGATGTATCATGGTTAGTAACAGACCTAATTTTACTATACTACTTACCCACGTGCCTTAAATGTAAACCTCTAGGGACCACCTGACTGCTCAAGTAGTTCCATCCCCATGGAGTCCAAAGTCCTTTTCCTGAAACTGCTAAAAAGTGTCACTTCTGAGGTTGATTTTTGGGGTTTGGACACTCCCACCCTTCCAAATGCCAGGCTGGCATGAAAGAGTTGCTAATGCAAGTGTCATGAAAGATGCTTGACATTTGGCAGCCAGGTCATTAAAGCCTGTGGAATTACTTGAAAAAGGACTTGAATAAAGGTGGAAGGAGAAGTCCCTATATTAGTATCTTTTAGAGATGCACTTCTAAATTGAAAATATGTGAGATTACCATGAAATCAAATTGAGGACCAGAATTGAAAGATTGGGATTGTTTTACATGTGACCTGTAGCCTAGGAATTTACTTCCCATTTGTGCTGATATTCTCAAAAACCTCAAATAAGGGATATTCAAAGATTTTTTACATTTAGATATTTATAAAGTTACAACTATAAATCTTAAAAGAAAGGGAAATGAGAAATTATGCATAAATTAAATTCCATTGAAATGTTAAACAATGTTTTTCATTTCTAATTAGTTATTAATAGGTCTTGAAAAAAAAAAGAAAAACACAAACAAAGAAAAACATGTTACATTGGGGATATGTTTTTCCTTGACTGCTATACGATCTGTTTCCTTACCAAAAAACACTTGGAGAATTAATCTTGACAGGTTGGTGGAATGGAGTTAATATATTTGAAAAATATGAGCTGTCTTTGATTAGAGAATGTATCAATATTTTGGCATTCATAAGAGTGCGTCTCATTGGAATCTTATCTGAGCACTTTAGTCATCCTTTAGCAGATGTCAAGGTTCTAATTCCAATGCATGTTGGGTACCATAGCAAGGATTACCTTATTTCATTTCTTCCTTTTTTAATTTCTGAACTAACTGGATCCAGCTGTTCCAGCTCTTGATGAAATGCAGAGATTTTATGTTAAATCCAGAAGGACTAAATTAAAGCAAAAGAAAATTTGCATATTGTGTAAAACTCCACTTGTTCAGCTCCAAATTATATGGTGCTAATCACAAACACTAGATACAGTAAATCCTCTTGAAGTCACCCTGGGGTTAAGTCAATTGCTTTATGCTCTTTGACATATACCCATGAAATATGTAATCAAGTCTGTTTGACGTCCTCTTCTAATTATTGTGTATATATTTTAAACAGATTCCTTTCCAGCTGATCTGTGGTTTATAAGACTTTTTTTTTCGCTATTAATCAGAAAACCATTCTATATGTTAAAGGCATGTGCCAATTAAAAGAAACTGATATTAGTTTCACTGATCAGAAGCTATGTTTGCAAATAAGATGAATACCAGATAGCCGATAGATGTAAATAAAATGTAAGGATCTCCAGAATTGTATCCATCAGGGGTAGAATTATTATATCATGTACTATTTTAGAATATCCTAAAAATAAAACCTTGTTCGACATGCTGATTTTTAGTTAGAAAGGAAATATAAAGTAAATAATATTCTGTATTATAAATAGGTATGGTTAAAAAATATGACATATTCTAGAAACAATTGCTCTGCTTCAGAAAAGACAGAGTTTAAAATACAAAAAGACTTTTTTGAAGAATGAATATTTTATTTATTTTACTGTCAAGAATTTGAACATATAATTTCTGCTTTTTGTGATATTAGGTAGCATAGTAGGGTCTTGGTCTTATGGCTAGGTGCTATGATAATACATATAATAATAAGAAGAATTAATAGGATATCTTTAACAGAATTTTAGGAGATAAAAGGAATATTTAATAAGATAGGAGTCATTAGTCATTAAATAAATAACAACTGATTGTTAGTGTGTTGGCTACTTTAAAATTAAAGTCTTCAGAAATAATCTGTAAAGTTTGTTTACTTTTTTCCTGACTTTAGAGTGAAAAGATGAAAATTGACCCCTAGCTCCTACTGAAGTTTGTAACTGCTTATATTAACTACATGTTTAGCAGAGACATCTGCTGGCTGACTTAAAAAATTGAACCAGCAGTCCTGTTTCAACATTAGAATTCGTTCTCTTTTACTTCTACAGAGAAAAGCTTTTAAAAAGAAAACAAAAAATGTTTGAGTCTTTAACCAAATACCCAAAGTATTAATACCATAACTGTAGAGGAAACTTTATATGTATGATCAAAAAGAATCACCAAAAATAAAACAATCTTCTTGTTGCATTGCTGAGGTCACTTCCTATTGAATCTGAACATAATTGGAGGCGTATATATGTGTGGAAAAAAAATAAAAGGACGGCGAGAATGAATAAAGAAATACCTCACTGCAAGAGATCAGGAGAGACACTAAAACGATACAGAAGTCAAACTGAGTCTTTAATGTAGTTAATAAGAAGAGTCAGCACACACTACACACATTGACTGCTTTAGTTTCCAATACTTACCTTTTTCTTAGACTTTGCTGTTCTTGTTCAGTAGAATAATAAAGCACAAAGATCAGCCTAAGCTTTCTCCTTAGCTTCATTTGTTTGTTTCTCTCTTCCATCCTCTTATATCGCAGAGATCTTGTCTACGCTGTTTTGCTATCACTAGCACACCTTCACCTGTTGCAGCATTGGTGGAAGTACTGCTGTCAGCAGAAGTTAAAACTCTAGAAATTGATCTACATTGTAGTTCTCAGCAGTACTCCCACCTGTGGAGCTGAGGCAGGGATAACGATGCTAGGAAATGAAACTAAAGTCTAATGTCAGCACAGTCAACCTTCTTATCTTAGTAGTACTTCCCCCGCCAACCTAGCTTTCTAGCTTTCTGCAGAAGCCAACATGAATCAGCAGAATAGTCGTGCCTATGGTAGGCCCTATGGTAGGCCAAACCCTGACATTCGCTTAACACGTGTCCACTTATACCAGGATTGAATTTGGCATTAGGTCTACTTAAACCATCCAAGGAAGTCAAGAGATTAAATATTTTTATGAATTTTTAACCCTTTCTAAAATGGTATAACAACTCTCTGCTTTCCAGTTTACTCTCTGCAATTTTGATTAGATTACGGTTCCAAGAGACTGAAAATGGGCTCTGCATTGGGTTGTCCATGCATATTTTCTTTATTATTGATTTCCATGATAAAATAAATTTTTAAAAAACCCCATATTTTTTAAAGTCTGGATTTTAAATATTAATGGAGTCTTATTGACAGACGTGAGCTTTTTCTGTTACAGACCTAACAGTGGCAGTGGTTGTTTTTAAAGTAACTGTCTTTATTTAAGTAAAATGTTACTGTTCTCTGAGCTAAATATTCACTATAGGCTACATTCTTCAGTGTGCTAGAACTCTGCTCTGTGTACCTGGAAACCCCAAGACGATGGTGCGATATTTTTTTTGTCACCAGATCCAGGGAGCAGAGGAGGTCAATTTTCAGTCCCCTGCCCAATGTAGTGGAGCTTCCAGGCTGCTCTTATTTAGGCCAGTTTGCAGTAGGCCTTAAGGATAACCAGAGCACAAAGGAGTAGGACAGTTCTTTGCCTTTTGGGGATTTCTTCTTGCCAGGGCAATTCTCAATTATTCTTTGGAAAGAGCTTGAAGTCTCCTCTGCACAGCCAGAATGGTACAAAAGGGACTTTCATGAGCTGAGTATCTCACCCTATGTGAATTTTTTCCTTCAGTCCATCAATTAAACATTTCCATTACATCCTGTATTTATTTTGGTGACATTGGTATATTAAACTAAAACAGCTTTACATGTTTTGTAGAGGACTTAACCAAAAATTATACGCTACAGCACGAACTTTAACACAAAGCCCTTGTGATTTATTGAATTTAACTGTGTTGCTGCTAATACTGGTTGTTTCACTGTGCTGTCTCAAACTGGTAGTGAAATTTCAATCAATACCATTATTTTGACTCAATTATTAGTTTCAGTATTTTTTCACAGTATTAACTGCAATTCCTTGATGCTCAAATTCTTGCTTAGTTTGTGTTTTAAAACATAAACTTAAGAAGCAGATGGAACATCTACTGCCTTTTCTATTGCATGCCATGGCTCATAAGATTTTAAGGCAATCATAAAAATCTATACATTTTATAACTGTGAGGCCAATGCCAACGATATCCTCAACGCTATCAAATGGAGCTGAGCTTGGAAAAAGTACAGCAACACAGATCTTGAAAAATTCTTCAGTAAGATGCTATTGAATAAAGGCTACATTGATATAATTAGAGAAGGTAGACATGTAAGAGATTGCTTAGATTATTCAGTCCTTGGACAGACTGGATGAAGTTACTTTAATAATAGGTCCACCATAATCACATCTCTGATTACAAAATAGAGTATTAGTAATAGGAAAAGCTGTGAAGTTTGAAGAACGCCAGTTCTACGCTTAACAACTTTTGCTGACATACTATATTTTTATGGAGTGGTAACTTTTTTACAATATAGTTATGCAGACAAAAGCCCTAGTGCAAGTGCAGTTGCACCAGGAATAAAAATATTTTTGTGTTTTGTTTGCTGAACTCGAATAAGCAGCACCAGCAGAAGCACTTTTGCCAGTATAAATTGCATCTACCCTAGGAAGGTTTTGGCGATATATTGGGAAACCTTCGAAGTGTACACAGGGCTTTCATTTCAGAGGAGGAAGAGGAATGATATTCAGATTTAAGGGTCTGATTTTCTGATGGTTTGCATCGTGTGTAGTCACTTAGACCAGTGCCAAGTGAGTGTGAAATGCTTCCATTCTGATCTGACAGCCTGTTATGCCCGCTTTGCATGCGGAGCAGGGCAATGGAGAATCAAGCCCTGGTATTAGATCTCAGTTGATTTAAATTGTCATCACTGCAATAACACCAGTGGAGAATCTGCTCCAGGAAGGATTGCTTTGTAGCTTGAGGCCGCCAAAGAGGATAAGATGGGAGAGGTAATATCTTTTATTGGGCCAGCTTCTGTTGGTGAGGGAGACAAGCTTCCAAACTTACACAGAGCTCTTCTTCAGGTCTGGGAGATGTATTCAGTGTGTCACAGCTAAATACAAAGTGGAACAGTCTGGTTAGCTTAAATACTTAACACATGGGACCATTCATGTTGAAGTGGCCCCTTAACACCTTGTCAGTCATAGGGGGAAAAGAGCAAGAGGGAGGGGCAGGTTAAGTGGTTTACAGATTGTTGTAATAAGCCATGGTCAGTCCATGTTTATTAGTGTCTAGCAAAGTTATGCATTTAAGATCCCAGGCTCATCTTTTGAAGGTGTTGTGCAGGTTTCATTTGAGGATGAGGAGTGAGAGATCGGCTATAGAGTGATCCCTTGTGAAAAATGTTCACCCACAAGTGATGGTGTTTGTCTCTTTTGTCACCCACAAGCGATAGCGTTTTTGTCACTTCTCGTTTTTCTTTGTGAACTCATGTGAAAGCATGGTGCTTATCTGCTTTCATCCGCATAGCTTTTATTGGGGCATTTACTGCACTGGATGAAGTACATCACAAGTTATAATAGGCACATGTAATACCCGTGGATCTTGAAAGGTGTGTTGATCATCAAAGCGGTGGAGATATGTTTACTGGCTTTGTATCCGTGGTCCTGGCAGGATCTGGGGCTGCTTTGAGTTGGCGTGTCTGTTTGTGGGGAGCTTGCTGGTAATGATGACTGTGGAGTGTTGTTAGAAGGCCAGAAGAGGGGTTCAGGAAAGCTTTCAGGATGTGATCCTATTGAGTATGGGTTGCAATTGTTTGATGATACCCAGTTTGGGTTCCAGAGTCGGGTAGTAGGTGGCAACTAGAAGTGTGCTGTCCGAGAGAGATTTATTTCTCTATTGAAGCAGGTTCTCAAGGGGTATTGGGGTGGCCTGTTCTGTGATGTGATCTATTTCTGTAAGGATGCAGGGACTACAAACTAGGTCTGCAAAGCCTGGGACGGCTGATCTTCTCACAGTACCACCAGGAGCCCATACAGAGCCACAGCCAGGAAGCACTGTGGAGAATAAGCACTACAGGAAGTACTGCCCAGTGGATCCAGTGTGATAGTGTCCTGCACTCCTCTGATTGGCCATTTAACCCTGGAGGGTGCCCCAAACAACAAAACAAACGCCAAGCCTCCCCTCATCACCTGATCTTTGGCCTCCAATCCCAGGCTGACTCTGACCCTGTCTCTTGCCTCTTGACTGTAACCTGGTACTATCTCTGGTCTCCGACCCTGACATGACTTTGACCCCGACTCTTGCTTATTGAACCCAGCTTTTGCAATTCCTTTGATCCATGTTCACTGACTGCCATCCCTCATGTGTGGACGCCAGTCCAGGTGTGACCACTAGGCCAGACCACCTATGCCCCAGTTTCTTACAACTTCTCTCGTGGGGTATCCTTGTTTGGTGAAGGCGGTTTTAAGTGTCTTAAGGTGTATATCCAGGATTTTCGCCTTGAGGTATATTCTGTAATAGCAGAGTGCCTGGCTGTAAATAAGATTGTTTGGGGTGGTTATTGAATTTGTGAAGGTAGGTGTGGCGATTCATGGGCTTCTTGTATTTAGTTATCGGTAGGTGTCATGCGGGCTGCATTAGAGGGGGGGGGGCATTTGTGTTATGTAACATTAATATGTCAAAATCGTAGTGATTCATGTAAGACATACGATGTCAGGTACTGTTAGAAAGGTTATAATATGCTGAATAAGATGGTAATATTTGTGTTCATGTGTAATATGTGTAAGGAAAGTTATGGAGATCTTTGATATCCCTGTATTTCAAACTGTGCTGTAGAAGACACACCCCAGACAGAGAGGCCACAGGACAATAGCCCGCTTAATGGCCCATCAAGACCTTTACAGAAGCCAAAGGCCCAGGAAGAAACTAAAGGCATACCTGAAGAGTCACCAGAATTGGCCCATGTGACTCTGGACTCCATTTTGGTTCCTGTAAAATTCCACAAGCCACATGGCCAGTGACAGAGGGTATATAAGATCAAACCACAGAAACCATTTTGTCTTCGTCTTTGCCTTGTGTCCTTGTTCCTGTCCAGCTGCGGACACACCTCTGGATTAACACACTGTGCAACTGAACTGAAGGACTTAGACCCATCCAGGTACTGGATGTACACCAGAGGAACTATACAAGCCTGCAACTCCACAATTGTTCTAGAAACCTGATGTATATGGACTTTTAAATCATCTGTATGTATCTGATTGCTTTAAGCCTTTAACACTTCTCTTATTGTTTGTTTTTCTTTTATTAATAAACCTTTAGTTTTAGTTACTAAAGGATTGGCTGGCAGCGTGGTATTTTGGGTAAGATCCAAACTTATAGTGAACTGGTCCTGTGGCTGGTCCTTTGGGATCAGAGGGAATCTTTTAGTAAAGAGCATAGAGTTAAAGCAACTGGTCTCTTTACTGGACCTAGTGTCAGTTTGGGAGCCAGAGACTGAAATGCAGTAAAGGGGGCTGTGTGTGTTTGCACAGTGGCTTCTTGATAACCAGTGTGGGGGAATCAGAAGCACTGTTTGTGGCTGGTTGGGAAGTCTGACTGCAGTGTCACCCACCAGTGTTGGGAGAATTTGCTCTCCTTTTGCAGCCTGCCCTGACCCTGGCATTATCAGTGGGCTACCCTGGGCACGGACGGGTTACAGTAGGGTTCCATTATTGAAGCTGATTGTGGTGTCCAGAAAGTTGATGCTAGTGTGGGAGTGTTCTAGAGGGAGTTTAATGGCTGGGGATGGTGGTTGAAGTTGTGGTGGAAATCTATGAGGGAGATTAGATTGTCTGACAAGGGGATGAAAATATCATAGATGCATTTCAGGTAGATCATTGGTTTCATGGTGCATTTGTCCAGAAATTCTTTTTCAAGGTGGCCCATGAAGAGGTTGGCATATTGGGGAGCCATCCTAAGACCTGTGGCTGTTTCCACAGTTTCGACAAAATGTTTGTTGTTGAATGTAAAATTGTTATAGGTGAGGATGAAATGGAGGAGCTTGGCAATGTGTTTGAAGTAGTTATCTGAGGATTGTCCATTATCTTTTACATATTTGAGGCAGACAGTGATACTGTCGTTGTGAAGGATGTTGGTGTACAGGGAGGTGAAATCTATGGTGGCGAGGATGGTGTTCTGAGGGAGGTGGCTAATGTTGCAAAGTTTGTGGAGGAAGTCAGCTGTGCCCTGGAAGGAGCTGTCCCTTTGTGTGCTGAGTAGTTGGAGCATGGTTTCTGTGGGTCCTGATATTTCTTCAATAAGAGTGCTGAAGCCAGATATGAGGGGTCTGCTTAGGTTCTCTTGTCTGTGTATCTTGGGAAGCATGTAATAGGTCCCTGGAGTGGGTTCATTGGGGATGAGGATGTAAAGTGTCCCTTGGAGTTGCTTGGGGAAGGATTTGATGATATGCTTAAATTCATGGGTAATCTGTGGAGTGGAAGAAGATGTCATTTATAGGTATGGTTCTGAAACATTCCTAAAATATTAAGAACCGTTTACACTGCAAAATTTAACCTGGTAGCACAAGCCTGAGTCAGTTGACCTGGGCTCTGAGACTCATTACTGTGGGCTTATTTGCTTTTTTTCCTGTGTGGAAGTATCCTAAGGCCCGGTCTACACTTACCTTCCAGATTCGGCAGCAGTTGACAGGAGATACGCAAGTGACATAAATCACTTGCATATCTGCCATCGACTTCGCGGCGTCTCTTCTGCGCACCATCCACATAGCGCTGTGTTGAAGGGAACAGCACTACACCACTTACCGGGGTGGTTTCCTGCATCGGTTGCCGGGTTGACTGAGCAGGTCTACACAGAATGCTCAGTCCATCCAGAGCAATTGATCTGATGGCGGCAAATTTGCTGCCGTTGGTGTAGACCCAGCCTAAGTTTCCTGCAGTAATGTTAGTGAGAAAATAATCAAGCCTGTGTATCTGTTTGCCCTAATGGAACAGATTTCAAACAAGCTAAAAAAATGGGACATGTTAAGTGGCTGGATTAACTCAAGCAATAAATCTGTGAATATAGGAATACTCAGTCACAGAAAATATAGTGCCATTCTATAAATCAGTTATTCATCATTATCTGACATACTGTGTGCAGTAATAGTCACCCCATATCAAAAAGAATTTCGCAGAACAAAGGAAGTTGAGAGATGAGCAACAAGAAAGATTACAGGCATAGAAAAGCTCTCTCATGAAGAGAGATTGAAAAAATTGATTATTTACAGAGATTAATAAAAGAGAATATGATAAATGTATGTATACAAAATAATGACTGGAAAAAGTAGATTGGGAGCTTCTGTTCTCCCTGACTCATAATACAAGAAGAAGGGACATTCAATTAAACTGATAAAAGGAAATAGTATTACGTATAATACATAATTAGATTGTGAAAATCATTGCCACAGGATGTCATTGAGACCAAGAATTTATCATGATTCTAAAAGGGATTAGATGTTTATATGAGAGTTACAAAAACAACCAGACTTGTTTATAGTAAATATTAAAAAAAAAAAAAAAAGAGGAGTGTTTAGAGGGGGTGTAAGTCCTCATGCATCAGGGTGTAAGCTAATATCTGTTAGAAGCTAGGGAGAGACTCCCCTGGAGGACATATTATTCTGTATCTGCTTACTGTGGCGTTCCTCTGAGCGTTTGGAACTGGCCATTGTCAGAGCCAGGATGCAGAGCTATATGCACCACTGGTCTGATTCAGCATTGCAGTTCCTATGCATAGAGAAGTACCAAGGATAAAACACCATGGGCTGGATTTACCATTTCCTCTGTGGGTGCAACTGAAAGGAGAACACAGAGAAGCACACAGAAGCACCCTGGTACTGGAGACAGTATCCTAGTGGCTGGTGTGAAGTGGGAGAGGGACTAAAGGCATGAACTCCTTCCTCCTCAAGCCCCCTTTGAACTACTCTCTGCCTCCAGAAGAACAAGGAGGGACTGACTAACTCTGCCTTATGCAGGGTGCACAAACTGAGGGGCAATATCCTTGTGCCATCTTATCCAGGGACAGGTAGAATCTGGCCTTTCATTTTCTCTGTACTTGCCTCTAAAATGGGGTCACCTCACAGGAGTGATGTGAGGATAAATTCATGAATGTGCATGAGGCATTCAAGGCCTGCTCCAATCCCCACTTAAGTCAGCAGGACTTTTTCTATTGACTTCATGAGGCTTTACCATTGAGCTCATAAATAAAAATAATTAAAGGCAGTCTCTACCAAAACATATAGAAATGACTCTATGGAGTCAGTAATCTCACGCGCCAAAGTTGATATCATGCTTTTACTAATTTGATAAATTAATGGGAGATAGCATGGTCTAGTGGATAGGGCACTGGATTTGGAGTCAGAAGACCGGGGTTATGTTCCTGAATCAGCCATTAACTTATGTGATCTTGGGCAAATCACTGAACTTCCCTATATCTCACTTTCCTCATTGGAATAAAGAATCTTGACCCATCTTTGTAAAGTGCTTTGAGACCTATAGATAAGAAGACTTATGTGAGTGTAAATTTATTACTGTTGCAAATTATATTATCTAACTTATTAAAACCAATCTTAAAAAGGTGTGGCACAATCAGTAGCTTGTCATCTTATACAGTCTGTCTAGCAAATATAGAAATATTTCTCTATTTATCAAAAACTATTTAGATTTATTATTAGGTTATTTAGATTTAAAACATCTTTTGGAAAGCAGAAAACTCATTTGTAGTGATTGCTGTGCACAAAAGACTCCCATTTGATTCCTACTGCTGCTAGTCAGAATGAACATTACTATTCTCAGAAGCAAGTTTTTAAGTCACCACAAGGGGAATTAAACCACTGTTCCAAAAGAGGGAAAGAAACTGTAAGGACAATTCAATTGTTCCTCTGCCACTTGATTCAATAAGTGCAAGAACATTTAAATGGATTTGGGGGTTGCAAGCTGCTATCATACTAGTTAATGTACCAGATGTGCAAAGATCAATGAAGTGGCCTGGAGCTACTCAACATGCACTTTTGACCTGAATTGTTGAGCTTCAGTGTACATCTAATTGTTAAACAAAACAATGAAGTTCAAGTGGCAGAGTATCTTGTCTTCCACATGATAAATTCACAGAGACATTGAGTTTGTTAGTTTAGAGGGAGTTCTTTAGTGGGAAAATAAAAGTTAAATTGATAGCGATATTTCCATTAATCAAACACACAACGTTAAATTGTGAAACCCTCTCTCTGCTATCCACCTCTATCATTTACTACATGCGTAACAGATGTTACAGTGAGGTAAAATCTAGAACGAATTCTTAAAGTTGCCAAAAGAGCTCATCTAGCTCGTGTCTGCCGAATCAGCTGTAAGGAAAAATTTAATCAGAAAAATATGAATGATGATTGGGAATAATTTAAGAACACCTTACTAGTTCCCTTAACTGAAAAAGAAGGCTGTGCTGGTTAAAAACCTGACCTGATTTAAAGGGGATCTGACGGCACCTGTAAAAAGCAATATATAGCTGTAAAAAACAATATATAGCAAATGAAAGAAAGGGAAGTTGGGAGTAATTAATATAAATCACAGTTTAAGAATTGTGGAAAATTGATAAGTGAAGCAAAGGGACAGAAGGAGTCACTTCTGGCCACCAGAGTTAAAGACAATAAGAAGGAGTTTTTAAAACATATTTCAAACAAAAGTAATTATGAGAATGGTACTGGCCCATTACTAGATGGAAATGGTAGAATTATCAATAATAATGTAGAATTGGCAGAAGTGTACAATAAATACTTCTATTCTGTATTTAGAAAAAAACATGAGATAGTCTCATCGTATGGTGATGACAGCATTCTGTCCATTCCACTAGTATCTTTGAAGGATGTTATATAGAAGCTTATAAATCAGCTGGTCCAGATAACTTGCATTCAAGAGTTATTAAAGAGCTGGCTGAGGAGCTTCCTGGACCATTAATCTTGATTTTAATATGTCTTGGAGCACGGGAGAAGCTCCAGAAGACTGACTCATAGACTCATAGACTCATAGGTCAGAAGGGACCAATA
>ML675603.1:98965030-98978424 GCA_007922155.1 Mesoclemmys tuberculata | reverse complement strand
CGATAATCCAAATCAATTGCTCAAATTAAACTATCCCATCATAACAGAATGCTAATAACATCAGAATGCTGTGCCAGTTTTTTAAAAGGGTAAATGAGATGACCTGGGTAATTATAGATCTGATATCAATCCCAGCCAAGATAATAGAGCAGCTGATATTGGGTTTGATTAATAAACAAGTAAAGGAGGGTATTGTAGTTAATGCAAACAACATGGGTTTGTGGAAAATAGATCCCATCACACGAACTTGACATCTTTTTTTGATGAGATTACAGGTTTGGTGGATAAAGGTAATACTGTCAATGTAACATCTTTAGAGTTCTGTAAGGTGTTTCATTTGGTACCACATTATACTTTGCTACTTCACATTTTTATCCATGAGTTGGAAGAAAACAAAATCATCCCTGATAAAGTCAGCAGATGGCACTGAAATTGGGGGAGTGGTAAATAAAGAAGAGGGCAGATTCAGAGATATCTGGATCGCTTGGTAAACTGGGCGCAAACAAATAATGTGCATTGTAATTCAGCTCAATGTATGATAAGCTAAATGCGATAACTATGATAAATATGATGAATAAATAAATATTATAACTATGACAAATTAACTATGACATGACTGGAATAACTGAGACTTGGTGGGGTAACTCACATGACTGGAGCACTGTCATGGATGGGTATAAACTGTTCAGGAAGGACAGGCAGGGGTGAAAGGGTGGAGGAGTTGCACTGTATTAAGAGAGCACTATGATTGCTCTGAGCTCCAGTATGAAACTGGAGATACGCCAGTTGAGAGTCTCTGTATTAAGCTTAGAAGCAAGAACAATAAGGGTGATGTCGTGGTGGGTGTCTGTTATAGACCACCAGACTAGGAGGATGAGGCTTTCTTCCGGCAACTAGGTGAAGTTTCCAGTTCACAGGACCTGGTTCTCATGGGGGACTTCAATCACCCTGACATCTGCTAGAAAAGCAATACGACAGAGCACAGACAATCCAGGAAGTTTTTGGACTGTGTCGCGGATAGCTTCCTGGTGCAAGTGCTGGAGCAACCAACTAGGGGCTGTGCTGCTCTTGACCTGCTGCTCATAAACAGGAAAGATTTGGTAGGGGAAGTAGAAGTGGGTGGCAACCTAGGCAGCAGTAACCATGAGATGGTCAAGTTCAGGATCCTGACAAAAGAAAGAAAGGAGAACAGCAGGATACGGACCATGGACTTCAGAAAAGCAGACTTTGACTCCCTCAGGGAGTTGATGGGCAGAATCTCCTGGGAGATTAAAATGAGGGGGAAAGGAATCCAAGAGAGCTGGCTGTATTTTAAAGAAACCTTATTGGGGGCGCAGGAACAAACCATCCCGATGTGCAGAAAGAATAGCAAATATGGTAGGCACCCAGCTTGGCTTAACAAAGAAGTCTTTGGTGAGCTTAAACAGAAAAAAGAAGCTTACAAGAAGTGGAAGCTTGGTCAGATGACTAGGGAGGATTATAAAAATACTGCTCAAACATGCAGGAATGAAATCAGGAAGACCAAAATGCAATTGGAGTTGCAGCTATATATATACCTTATAGTGATAGACTCAAGGAGCTCAATTTTTTAGGTTAACAAAGAGAAGGATAAGGGGTGACTTGATTACAGTCTATAAGTATCTCCATCAGGAACAATATTCAATAATGGACCCTTCAATATAGAAGAGAAAGGTTTAACACAATCCAGTGGCTGGAAGTTGACAGTAGGCAAATTCAGACAGGAAATAAGGCATGTATTTTTGACAGTGAAGGTAATTAATCTTTGGAACAATTTACCAAGGGCTGTGATGGCTTCTCCATCACTGAGAGTTTTTAAATCAGAATTACATGTTTTTCTAAAAAAGGTGCTCTAAGAATTATTTTGGAGAAGTTCTATGGCTTGTGTCAGACTATGTGATCACAATGGTCCCTTCTGATGTTGGAATCTATGACCACAATAAAATTAAAGAAGAAAGGACCAAAACTTTTGGGTTTTAGTTAAGTGAACATTCTCATAAAAGTGACCAGGACGTGACCCAAATCAATAATTTACTAGAGTAAACGAAATAGAACTTAGTGAGACATTTTTAAAGCATGTCTGACATTTGGTTTTAAAATGTCATTTTTACATGTCTAATTATAAATATTATAAAGAGCTTGCAACAATGTTTTGTAACTTACACTGTAGGGAGCTGCAACACATAATGGCTCTTTTTTTCTGAAATCCTGCTTCAGGTGTCTGGGTAAAATGACTAGACATGCTCTATTTTTCCACCAAAAATTGTCCCACCAAACTTATTATCTATAGAAAGTCACATCTTGTTTTTAGTAAGCAGCCTGTTTTGCTTCAGCTGTGCTGCACCATGTTTCCACTTCTGCCATGACTTCATGTGTGTTCCCTCTGCATGGAGGGAACAGGTGCTTCCTGCTGGTCATTGAGAGGAACTACAGCCAACAGAAAATTTAGACCCATATTAGCAGGGCAAATAAATGAGATTCTTGTGCAATCTGGAGGAGAGAAGAATGAAAAGTGGACTGTCAAATTTAAAAAACACAAATATTGAGAAAAAGATTTTGCTTATTTGAGTTTTATGTCATAGTTGTTTTTGTTTTGTTGTGGTTTTTTTTTAATTCAGGAGAAAAGCTGTCCTGATTTGAAGTCCATAAAATCTAAAGATGAGGAGCCAAAATTTTTCCTAGCTTAACACCACTGAAATCTGTGAAATCAACCCCAGAGATGAATTTGACCCAAGGGAATTAGTGGGTAAAAGAAATTTTAATTTAATATTTTCTTCTGTTTGTGGTACATGATCATAGAAATACAAAGTGAGATAAAGTGAGATCGGTTGCCTGCAGCAGGGGGCTGCTGAACTAGCTCTCAGAAAGAACTGTGTACCAACATTTATACAAAGTCTGTGAACAATGCCTGGGGCAAACAAA
Organism: Mesoclemmys tuberculata; assembly: GCA_007922155.1. NCBI lineage: Eukaryota > Metazoa > Chordata > Testudines > Chelidae > Mesoclemmys > Mesoclemmys tuberculata. Next base: position 98,975,484 of record ML675603.1, on the reverse strand, counting down.
TTATGCAGACAACTCAAGAATGTGTCATTTTAGCACATAGAGTTTTAGGTAGAGCAGTTGCTATGTAGAATAACAAATGCCAATATAGGTGTAATTCTAGATAAACCTGTGAAATGAAATCATTTGAAATTTGTGCATGGTCTTAAAAAGCCATAGGACCAGATCATCAGGTGATATAAATTGGTGAGGACTCAGTGACATTATTGAAGCTATGCTGATTTACCACAGGTGGGATACACGTGCACCTGTACTGCTAAAACAAAACCATATTCTTGGTATAGCATTCAGACTGCCCTGGCATTGCACATCATATTTCTTCACAGGAAAGAGTGACTGAACAATGTCAAATTTTAATGCAAAGGCCTGGTAAACAGAGTTTACATGAATACTTGAAAATAAAATGATGTATTTATATTTTTTTCTTTTTAATTTTCTATTGTTTTTTCAGTGACTATGTTTTTAGGGGAAATAGGTAGGGAGAAGTTTGTTCTTAAAGGAAAAAAAGGCACATTCCCATTTCATTTCTTAGTGGATGTTCATAAAGTGATTACCAAAATGTGAATAACAATCAAATAATGTATTGGCTTATTCCCTATGGATAGCAAAAATAAATTTCAGTCAATTATTTCTAGAAGAAATCTCAAATTTATCATGCAAAGTACTTTTCTGCATTCAAACTCTGCATTGAGTCAGAGACATCAAACATTAGGATAAATAGCCAGATTATAAGTACTGTCTTCTTATGAAATGATTGGAAAGAAAGTGCAATTAATTAAATTGGCAGAATTGTTGCAAAGCAGCATTAAGGCTGAGAAAACATCTATGGCTCCTTTCATTATGAGGTAAGAGAACATCTAGGGACTCATTCTGCTCCCACACCAGCTTTACAACTGTGTAACTTCAAAGGAGTTACTCCTAATTTACACTTGTGTGAGAAAAAAATCAGGCCCAGCATTTACAAACTTCAGCCTAGCCTGATCTTTGCATGGACATGCTTCCAAAATTGTAATGGCAAACCACACTGAAAATGTGTGCTAATCACATCTCTTCATTAAAAAAAATGAAATCTCTCTCATTGTTTTATGCATATAATGTGACAACAATAGGAAGAATAAATCAGGGCTCAAAAGAGCTGGTACATGCCCACATGCTGTACTGGCGCTGCTGTGAGCCCACCACCATCTTGCCTCACCCATTCAGCTACACTGGCTGATCAGAATTGTTCCCTGTGCCGATGAGGGTCCCATCTCCATATCATCTTCCAAATTGATTTTTCAGAAAATACCTCTTTTAATTTTCTTACAATAAGATATGTGATGACTTCTGTCATGTACATATGAAAGAACCTGTGATAGCTATAGGGCCAGATTGTGTCCTACATATGTTTCTAAGAGATGGAGAGGCAGCAAGGAGACTTTGTAACCACAAGGATGGCATCCCAGGGAGTGCTAGCCAATCTAAAAGTCCACCACTTCTAATATCAGTCAATGGAGCTGACTACCTATATACAGAGAGAGAATTCTGTATAGGGTGTAAGAACAGGCTTTTCCTTCCTTTTGCAAGGGAACTCTAGGAGACAATGTGTAATGCCTCTACATAGCTGCAGAGTATGGATGTGATGTTCCCTCCTGCAATCTCAACTGCTGTGTAGCAGTGTCACCCCATTCCCTCACTCCTGGGCCCTGACTTATTCTGCCATGCTGTGTGAACCACCAACTCCTGGGTCAGCCACGCCGAGCCTTCTGCAAGTAATTGGTCCCTGACCTAATGAAGGAGCACTTCTAGCCAGCTGCTCGTGGGATTGACCCCCAGCAAACACCCCCAGTCCCAGATGTAACCCCGGGAAATGCCATCTTCCAGGGTTCACTGCTGTACACTGTATCCTGCAAGCTCATTAGATGAGTCCATCAATTTATCAAATAAATTGATATGCACCAGCTCTGTCACTCTAAGTGAAGTTTCTACACGTTCTGAACACGCATGCACTGCTTTAAATACAAACCAATACGTTTATTGATTACAGCAAGACTTTAAGTGATTATAAGCCACAAAAATCTGAATCAAGGTTTGATCACAATTAATTAAAAGATAAATCGCATTCTGAACTAAACTCAACACTTCAGTAGCCTTATAGTCCCAGATAATGCTCACCTCAGGCTGATTGACTCCTTTTCAACCAGCCCTTCCCACCCGTGAGTTCATTGTCCTTGATGTTGCTTCATAATTGGATTCCAAGGGAAAGCTCCTGAGACAAAGACACCTCTACCTTTTACATGTTTCTTTGTCACCCCCGGGGTCAGGTGATTGGCCATGTCTGGCAATGGGCATGACTTCCTCCACTTGCATCAAATGAACATCACCTTATCAGCCCATTGTTCCTGTATGCATGCCTCTGTGAGGTGTGAAACCTCACACAGCTGTGTGTTGGCCTGAATCCATTCAAACGAAATGAGACACACCTTTAGGGATATGACATAGCAGAGCTTCATCTCTGTACATATGTGACATTGCAGGAAACATACTACCATTACAATAGCGATCAATATGCCATGAGCATTCCAAAAACATCTTACATGACATACCTTGCATGAGAGAATACCCAGTTACACTATCAGGGTGAACATGAATGATACACAAATCACACCATAAGCGCATACGTGGGGTATGGCGTGTCACAATGGACTATAGAAATTTTGAGTGTGATTGTTCATATTTGGTCAAATCTAGTGGAAGGCTGTATTAAATTCATGATCAATCTTTTAAGACTGGAAATTCAGATCCAATCTACTCTTGTTACTTAATAAAATATATCTAAGAGGCTAATAGACATAAATATGCTAGTTATTATATAGGTTATATACAGACTAATAATGCATATGTAGGACTTAGAGGTGGGAACTCCTCAATTCATTTCCTGTGTCTCTCAACGATTCACTATCAGTTCTTGTACTTCAAGCCTGATCCAAATTCCACTGAAGTCAATGGAAAGCTTTCCCTTAACTTCAGTGGACTTGGATCCTGCTCTTAATCTGTCTGAATCTTCCTAGGAGTGATTGTCCCCTGACTTCCACTTTGTATAGTCATTTATATCTATTCAGAATGAGTGCTAAGTCAGTGTAAAACAAAATCATGTCTGATTTGGTAGCATTTACACTCCCTCTGCCTCTGTGTAAATGATTATACAAGGTGCAAGGCAGTGGATAATCAGACACATGGAGACTCTTAGCTACGAAAGGAATAATGCTATATTGTGGTTGTTTGGAGATTTAGTTAAATGAACATTATTAATTAAAATCAGAATATGTACTATATAAGTAAATATTATTATTTATTAACTAGGTAATTGAATAGTGCTATAGCTCAATGTAGCTAACATTTTTTTTTGTAATCATAGTCCAGACCACAAGTTATAAAATCACATTATTACAAGGTATTGAATTATATAAAATATTATTTGTGTAGTTATTGCAGTTATGGTGAGGTGACTCCACTGTTATTCCTGGGGTAATATTATTCATTGTTCATGAAAATTCCAATTGCTAACCACTTTAATCATGAAAATTTGCACAAATCTATGTTCCAAATAAAATGATTATTTGTTTAAAATTAGCACCAGAAGTGAAGTAATTATCAATCTCCCATTTCGAAAGTGTCAAGCATCCAATGAGAGAGCAGAAAAAATACCTAATGACTTAGGTAACCAGTTGCACACCACATATAGCTAGGGTGACCTTTTTTCCCTATGCTGAATATGGGAGACCTGGTAAAATTACTTGGGAAGGGGGGGGTGCTATCCAGGGGCTATCCAGGGGCTGCTTGTGTATGGTGGCCATGCTGAGCTGGTGGCGACACACACACGGGGGAATACCCCCACTCCCTCCCACACAGGGGGTTGGCACACAAGGAGGTGTGATACACACTCTATCCCTCTCTCACACATGGAGAGTGACTGACTGACTTTTGCTGCCTGTTTCTCTCTGCCTTCCATGCCCAGCTGGGCCCCAGGGACCTCTTGGCTCTGCGTCTTCACAGCCTCCAAACCCAGCCTAAGGCCGTTGTTTCCCCGCACTCATAAGCAACCACAGCTCACAGTGTGCACCCGGAGCTGGCAGGAGTTGGACCTGAGGGCGGGGCCCTGCGGCTGAACCAGCCCTGGAGCCAGCATGCTGCGAGTGGGAGGGGGGTTGCACTGACAGACCAGCAGGGGGAGCAGCCCAGCCCTGTGCACTGTGGCCTCGCCCCGCCACCAGCCTTGCATACCCACCCCCACCAGCCACTGGTTGGCGGGTGGATGGCGAGCAGAGATTTGGCCAGCAGGACCTGCCACAGCATTCCAATCATCCTCTTATGGGCCCTTCTGAGTGTGGGCCCCGCGCTTTGGTGCCATTGATGCCATTGTAAACCTGATACTGATCAGAAGGCAGAAAACATAGGACAATTTGCCAAATTTTTAAGAAAATGTCATGACACTGGCGAGAGGGCTTAAATATGGGACTGTCCCATTTTTGGGACGTATGGCCGCCCTACATATAGCTAAATTAAGCTATGATTTTCAAAATGAACAATTTGTGATCAACAACCTGCTGAAATTTATTCATGCAAACTATTCATTTAGAAAAAAAATAGAAATAACTGATACATTAATAGAAATTCAGTTCCCCAGTGATTTTGAACAAGGAAAAGAAAGGCTAAATTTGCAGGATAATTTATTCACAATGAATAACTCAGTCAGCGGTACACGTTCTATAGTGCATTTAGAATGATCATGCAGCAGAGCCATTCATTCAGAAATATGCTATATAATTACTCACTACAAGTAATCAAAACAAAAAGGATTAAAAACTGCAAGTATAGTATCAAACAATAACTTAAATTATATTTCTAAATGTGAGAGAGAACCTTAATCATATATTTAACTATTAAGCAATTAGTCAATAGAAAAATGCAAATAAAGCTAGACTATGATTTAGCGATGAATATGCAATTTTAAAAAACACTCTTTATGTGATACAACTGATGAAATTATCATTTGTGCATAGGCAGTTTAATTCAGCCTGTTTCTGTTACTGTTATAGGTTTCGGAGCAAGGTTATGGTAGCTGAGAGTGAAATTGTTGTGTGGGATGAATCCTTGGAATCCTTCTTTTCCCTCCGTGCTTGTTGTTGCGTTTCTCACTTTCCAACAGTCTCCGATCCAACATCTACTGAAGTCACAGATATGTCTGAATGTAGCTAACCTTATACTTATTCTAGATTGAGAGACCTTATGAAGATTGAAGTTTGGTCTATCATTGCTATCAAAATATGAATATATATATATAATATCACATATCAGTCAAAATGGGCTGGGCGTAGAAAAACTACATTAGGTACTGGATTAAAGTAGCCTCTACAGTTACTCTGTTACCTTGAGGGGAGAAGCATTGTTTCCTCCACCATCCCCACCTTTGAGATAACTATCACTCAGCTGACTAGCTGGGCTGCGTAATGAATACCTGGATTTTGGCCCTCAGCAGTAAGTGTATTTTATTATTTCTTCTACCTATAAAGAGGCTTCAGTACAACACTCTTAGTAAATATTTCTGAGAAGTTGGGCAAGATCACCATGATTTTGGTGAGAGTGAATTTGGGCATGATCCAACAATCATTGAAATCAATGACAACATTCCCACTGATTTCAGGGGGTACAAGGTCAGGCCTTCAATAGTAAAACTTAGTGAATTTCTGACATATATGAGGCTGGAGTGCCATTTAGGATAAGAACAAATATATGGTGCATGTATTTTTACAACAATGAGGGAGGAAAGTGGGGGTTGCAGGATGATGTGGACATAGTAATCAAAAAATAATTGAGACAAAGGTATGGTTCCTTCTGGAAAAATCTTTAAAAATTTAATAAAAAATAATAGAAAATAAAAACTTTTAAATAACTTTTTTAACCATATGTGAGCATTTAATAGAGAATTGTGTCCTTGATGTAGAATTATATGAGATGGCTTTAAAAACAAATGAAGAAAAAACTCCTCCTGCACAAGCCATAGAAAGGATATCATTAAATTATTAAGCTCTCTCGATTTCACAGTAATTTCTAGAGAACCCAATGGGTTACATCTGCTTTAATGTTAAAGGACTTTACCATGAAGTTTTTCTTTCAAGAACATAAAGTAGTAATTAAAATTAATAAGGTGGTTGCAGAATTGAAGCTTTAATAAAGTTTAAACTTCCAAACAATGTCACTGTAATTCTGCATTCAGAAAGGATTCATTCAAAAGCACACTGGTTAAGCATGTAAGTATTCTTCTTGAATGACAGCATCTTTAGATGTATTTATACATCCAACTACAGGATCTTTATATTCAATAGCATAATGAAAAGAAAAAGGAAGTCCAGGGTAATTAAGGTTGTGCTTACAATGAGTGAAACTGCCGTACCCTTGATGAGGTATGTGTGCATGTATTATATATATATATATACATATAAAATCAGTAACAGTCAAAAGTCTCTTCTTCAAACACACACATAACAGCCCTACATTTGTGCACATTCTTAATAGACAATATTAAAAAAGAGGCAACACATCTTGACGAAGAACAAGTTTTAAATCTCACTGTTGCTATTAATTTTTTCCTCCAGCCAATCAAAAATTACAGGGGCGTGTATTGTGGACTGATCACTTGTCAAGGCTTTAAATCAGTACTAATTTTGAATGATAACACTGCAAAAAAGGAATCATAAACTGTCAAAGTCATTAGTGTTCAACGGCTTTTATGTGGTTTATGTAAATGATTTTGTGGTCTAAGTTCTGGACAAGCATCCATATCATAACCCCCTCTCTTCTATGTATAAATAATGTACTTCATGACATTTTTTCATGAGCAATATATTCACTAAAATAGTATTCATTTGTTTTCAAAATATTAAAATAAGTGCCATTCTAGAATTTCCTATTTTTAAAAGCTAAATAGCACCAAACAGCTTTTCAAGTGGTCTTCATGTCACATCTTAGATGCAGTGATGTTTCACATCAAGTTATAATTCCTTCAAAATACAAATTATTAATGGAAGTATCAGTACAACCTTTTCCATAATTTGTGAATAGTGGAACATGTGTGTTCTTCTCATTCGCTTAGAATAGATTATTTATCAGTACATATTTTGACAGAATATATTAAAATAATAGATAATATAATGTTCTGATTGCCTTGAACCAGATTTCTTTTTATTTTAAATGCCACTTACTGTAATTTTGTTAGCTATACAATTAGGGGGAAATCCAGGCCCAGGGTTGTAGAGCAAAGGGCTCTTGGTGTTTACCAGGGATACCTTGTTATAATTCTGCTACCAGACTGAGAAAAGTGTTGGGATGATTTCATTGGCCACTTATGGGCCTACTTCTGCTCTTACTGTTAATCCTTTGTTAACTAATATAACTCTACTGACATCTATGGAAATATTTTACATCAGTTGTACAGTAGCTGTTCACTTGCATGTACTAGAATGAATATGATACCAGTGGGTGTCTACATGTGATCTTGCATCAAACAATCCTCTTCTTATGTGGATCTGAAACACTGCTCAAAAATAATTATGTTCATCTAGTGTGAGAGCAGTATCTGGCCCTATGTCTTACTATCCACATATGGAGTATGTTTTTCAGGAATTAAAGGTAAACATCTCTAGCGGAGTGATCTTAACATAAGTTTGTTTGCTAATAAGTTATTTCTCTCTTCTTGGTTATGAGAAAGAGATTTTATTTAAAATTGCAAAGCAAAGGAATTGATTCTCCAGTCCCTTATACATCCTGTCTCTGAGCACACACTCCCCTGGGGTACTGGGTCATTGCAAGTTACGTTGGGCATGATGTTTTTTATGAATGGCCCTATTAAAATAATTAGTAGTAGTAGCAAATAACTGTCCTAATTAATGCTGGTTAAAAATTGTCATTGGAAATACTTTTTGACAAAAAATGGCTTTTTTTGTTGTTGTCAAAACAGATGTTTCTGTGGGAAAAGTCTGTTTTGATCAAATCTGGAAATTGAATTTTTTCATGGTTTCATTCCGAAGGCTAAAAACTTATGCCTGAACACCATTTTTTGTTTGTTTGTTTTCATTGGTAAGTGAAAACTGAGTAATTTCAGTTTTCATTGAAATAGTTTCTTTTGGAGTTTTCAGTGGAAACTTTAGAAGAAAAATTTTCATTAAAATGAAACCGGTTTTTCCATCAACGTATTTCAGGGATCAAAAAACATTTCATGAGACAATCTAGTCTTAACCCCCCATCCATAAACACAGACCCCCACATGACATTCCTTCATTGGAGGGGAAAGGGCAGGATGTGAGGAGTTCAATTCGACAGACTGGGAGGAGTCCATGGGAGAGTCCACTGCCACTATCCTCCCTTCTAAAAGGAACAATATGGTCAGGAGGTTTCTGTAGCATCGGGGCTACAGTAGTATCAACAGAACAGCTCCAAAGTCCCAGCCTGTGAAGTGAGGGGAGATTTTTTTCCACTCAATTGCCCAGCACACAGCGTAATATTCCAGTTGTGCTAAGAATGGGACGATTTAAGCCTAATTAAACAGTAGTTGTTGACTTGCATGTGCTGTAATAGGCATGACCCATTTGGTACTTAGCTGTGGTCTGTCATCAAACAATCCCCTTCAAATGCAGCTGTGAAATATTGTTCAAAGAATAATTATGTACATCTGTGTCAAGCTAGGAGACTGGCTGACAGAACAAGTTGCATTAGTCAAGTGTGGAGACTGCCAGCATCAATAGTGATTATAGGTGCCATTTCTGCATGTGATGGGCTGCCAACTCATAAACGTCAAACAACTGAATGACCTTGGCCAAACCATTTCCAGTAATGATACAACATTAGTTTTAATGTTTAAATATCAAGAAGGGAAAGATCACAATGTATCTTTCTTTCATGCAGTGCTTCCTGCCCTAAATGGATGCATCACATCTGCGTTTAAACGTTCCCTTCATCTCATATGCAAAGCCTCTTTTTATGGTATTAAGAACATCTTCATTTCAAAGCTTAGAAAAGTTAAAGAAGACTGCAGGCTGGAGTGGGGGAAGGGAGATACCATTGTTATACTTGGCAGTAGCTACTATCTGCTTAGACATAGGAAAACTATTTGCAGAAGCTCAAAATTCTATTTCATTGCAACTCAGGTACCTACAAACTTTGTATTACTTACATTTAATGGTAATAAATTTGTCACTAGGAATGTAGGCTGATTGTGTTAAATGTGTTGGATTTGTCAGAAAATATTGTAGTGTCACTGTAAACATGTAAAACAGAACAGGCTTTCTTTACATTTTGTTTGATATATTTTGATCTGAATGCAGAAAAATACAGACATCTACAGCAGTCTTAAAAGGCCATTCGTTACAAGAATACCCACCCAGCAGCAGAACACAACCTAGAAGCAACAGAATTAAATTAGTAAGATCAGCCGCTATCTCAGTGGAGTAAAATATACCAAAATAAAACCCTTCAAAAACTTGTCACTCCCAAGCCCTCAGCCTTCCTCAGAATCTCTAGTAAATGGTCAAAGTTTGGGGGAACAAACACTCGCTCTTTTGGGTGTTTTAGTGTCTTTTGTTTATGTTTAGTCCCCCTTTTCAGCCCTTCCTCCTATTTCTCTCAGCTTATGTGTATTGGTGTGTAGTGACTGGCAGCATGTTAATAGCCCTGCCTTCAACACTGAGCTATGTGACACACACAACCTCCCCGCCTGTTAGCGTTCTTGCTTCAAGACCAAAATGTTGAGAGATTACCAGCCAATGACTCAGTATAACCACCACAGTGCAGTATCGGGGGTCTCCCGGCACTTGTTACAGGTGCCATCCTTGAATGAGAGATTGCACTCAGGTCCGTTTTACAAGGCTCTGATATCAGTTCAGATGACAAAGATCTAAATGGCTTTTTGAAAAAGAATAGAGAATAACCCTGCTGTCCAGGCCAACATATATTCCCTTAGCAAAAATGTTGGATGTGCAATGAAGAGTGAAGCTATTGCTATAGAATATAATAGCTGGGTTGTTGGCTACAGAGAGACTGTACCACCATTTCACCCATTATTTTACAAAGTGTTTTTAGTCACTTTGTTTTCAGCATGATAGAGCACCCTAATGGGTTATGTCTACATAGTATTGTCTGGTTTTGTATTGTCTGGTCTTGCAGCTTTGACAAGTTGTAAAATTAATTAATTAATTTTAGTAATTAATTGCATAATTGTATTGGAGAGACCCATGAAGCACGCAATGTATTTGGTACCACATACAAGCTGTAAGTCATTTACCTTTTTGTACTTTCCATTGTCTTTTCTTTATGAAAGTCAACACAAAAATTAATCACAAAACAGAACAATTATTTTTATTTGTCTCTCCATCTCAGTATTTATTCATAGACTCATAGACTCATAGGTCAGAAGGGACCAATAT
>ML675603.1:98839854-98945030 GCA_007922155.1 Mesoclemmys tuberculata | reverse complement strand
AAACTCACAGCTGTGCCTTGATTTTGATCTACAATTCTAGGCCGTGGAGCCTACTGAGAGAGGCGATGAGGGGAGTTGGAGTGGACTGCCTGTTGTGGCCTGAGATGCTCACTTGCACTCAGTGCCTCCACATGGGGGGGAAAGGGTACACTTTACCAAGGCCTGGAGGCCCTGGGGGGCCCAGCCCAGGCTCCAACCCCCATCACCATGAGGAAAAAAGTGAGGCTAAATTGTAGATCATGCCTAAGGATATTTATAAAACAAAAATAGCAAAGGGGGGGTGGAAATTTCTCAGAAATGTAGAATATGTAACAATAATTTCAGAATTCAAACCTTTTTCATGGCTCATGAGATTGTATGTATGGGATGAGGGATTGTGATATGTGTGTAGGAGGGGGCCCGTGTTACAAGTTTGTACTGGGCCTGAAAAAATTATGCTTGGGACCTGCTTGCACTTTTAGAGGATATTTCAATCCTTTCTCTTCAAAAAGAGTTTTCCAGTAATACACATAAAGGAAAATTATAGAGGTGTATCCCAAATGTTTCTATACCGGAGAAGGAACAAGAGCAGAAGATTCCATGAAGTCCACTCGGAACCACATCATGCGAGCCAAATTTATCTGGAAAATGCTGGATTCTAGGGCTATGGCCACACTACTAGCTAGGGGGCTGTGATTCCCCTGACCGTGTACAACTATTTACATTAGATCTCATCCAGCTAGCACCAATACAAATAGCAGTGTAGCTATGATACCTATTGGCAGCGGAGCCATGGCTGAGCCATGCTGAGAACAAACCCACCTGCAATCAATGGATATGTACTCATCAATGCTACATCAATGTACTTGCCTCTGCTGCTGTTATCCATGCTACCACAGCTACAGTGCTGTTTATACTTGTGCTAGCTTGATGAAAGCTAGCACAAGTAAGTGAATAAGAGTAGAGGAATCATATCCCTAGTTCATTGTGTAGATGTAGATTAAGATGATGTGTGCTATACAAAACTCTGAAACAGGTTGAGATGGGAGGAGTGACAGAGTTACATGAAAGTAAACATTTGTCTTCAGGGCCTTAGGAACTTTTCATGTTGAAAACTATGTCCAGTAACTTCTGGTCATAGTAATGAACAAATGGAAGGAGTCCAAGCAATTTTTAAAAATAAACGGCCAAATTAGGGAGTCCTAATGAGTTCAGTGTAAGTTCTATAAAGGACCACACAGTTTGGTTCAGATGCTTACTTTCTAGCCATTGTTCAGTTTTGTATTCCCTCACATATTGATTGTCCCATGTCCTGAAACACACCATCACTCAGGAGACTTACACTGAGGAAATTGAGGAAATTTCTCTTAAATGCACACACATCCACACTTGACATGTGTAGCATTTAAAACTGCAATTCTTAATTATCAAAGCTTTCTATTTCCTTGTGGGTTTTAATTAAATATTTGAACAGTTTGATTAATCATTGCAGCCCTAAATGGTTAGGGTTTAAGTGCTTTTCCTGAACTGGTTCTTTTGCAGCATTTTAATGCAGCTCTTAAGAACTTCCACTGCGAGTTGGCAGTTCGTATTTTAGGATTCTTCTCAATCATAGTGCAGCCAAGACCACTAAAGGCCTTGTTGTGTGGTTATAGAAGTATCACAAACTCTGGCGTCATAAAACCAAGCTACATTGACCTTCTGTGTTTACTTAATTCAGAAGAGGATGTCTATTCTATAAAGTGTCCTAGGAAACAAAAGCAGAAAAATTGATTGATTAATCTTGCTAAATAAGCCTCAAAATTAATTGGCAAGTGAGGCTAACTCCAGACAAGACTGTCTAAAGAGTAATCCCTTAATATACAGTGAAAGACGTTGAACGTCTCTCACAGATCAAGTAGAGAACCCATTAGGATGGGGAAACCAAGCAGCATTAGATTAATGTATATGGCTCACATAAAGTTTTTACACTCACATTATTACACTTCATTTTAGAAGGTCTTACAGTATGCCAGTAGCTAGCCTTTCATTAAAGAGTCCATTTACCCATCTCTAAAATAGATGAAAAAATACCTACCTCAGAGCAGTTATATTCCTGTCACATGAATGGTTAGAAAGCCCTTTAAGATCATGAAGGCACTGTAGAAATCCAAAATAGTAGTATTAATGATATCAGTGTGTAAGCCTGCATTGTGATTAATGAGTTCCTTTTGTTATACTTCTGACTGTGTGGAGCACTATCTTGGCGAGTTTTTGCAAGTATTTAGCGATTATCCTGATTTGGGCCTAATATTATGCTGAAGTGTAAATCAAAATGACAAAGAAACGCATTCTGTAAATGCATTTTTTAAATCGAGTGTCCTCTAGATTTGCATAAAGGCTACAGTAATGAAATAGATTCAATGCCACAATACTGGAGATGTGTAAACTTTCATAATCTGAAGCATATCTGTGTTTAAAGATCATTTGGCTAAATATGTGTCAGTTTTCTTTGCTGACAGCAATAATACTTTAGTATCTGTTTTGTATAGCAGCCATATGGACTCCAACTCATTTTTAAAGATTAATGCTGTAAATACCAAACCCTTTTCATAGTCATGCCTTTGATTTATAGTAGCTGGACTGCACATCGCCTTCCCATTTCAAGGGGCGAGTTGATCCAGGCAGGAAGAAAGAAATTGCTATTTGTACATGTAGTTTCTTAAATGCCTGTGTTCACCAAGGGAGCACAGTTTATTATTTATTTTATTTTATGAAACACGAGTCACCTGTCTCTGCACTCCAGGTAATCCTGAAAAATCCAATAAATCAAAAAACAAATGGCCACTTCACAGAGCACTAAAAAGAAGTACAAAAAAACCCATAAACCGTATTCTCCATTTCCTCTATCGATCACCCCTAAAATATTAACTACCTCAGCAGGCATCTTAAAATATAAATATCTTGTGGTGTGCCCTGAAGTTTGGTAGTTTGAGACCAAGGTTTGGGGAAAAGCATTCCAAAAGAAAGAGGGCCTCACATGGGACATCCTGTGAGCAGGCCCCACTCTTTGATACTCTTTTATTTTGTGCTGACAGGGATTCAGCTAAAGTGCTCCTGCTCGCATCATCTGCAGCAGTATGTCATGGGAAGGGAGGTCTGAGGAAGCAAGTTCTGAAGTTATTAGTGTACCTATTGTCCACGCTATTAATAGGCTCTTCTTTTCTTTCATATATGACTCTAATTGGAATTGGAAATGCTTTCCCTTATGAATTTCCAGTTTGGACCCAAAGTCTTTATCTGATCCTGCCTCCGGGATGGAGAATTATCTGTAGAGGTAATTCTCTACTTTGATGCATTTGTTCAGATATTAATTTATGTCTTGGAAAAATTAATTTCCAAGTCCGAGTCACCCATGTCTTAAAATACTTCAGGTCTCTTGACCTGCATCTACAGCATGGATTCCATCTGTTTTGGGATTTACTGCTCATTATGTCCTTATGACAAGTGTATTTAGGATGTTGCATAAAAGCTTATAGTTGAAACACTACTGACTTAGGAAGTAATATTCCTTAACTAGAAAGTGAAAATATGAGCAAGTTTAATTATTGCTTTATTGAAATTTCTTTTAATAATCTAGGAATACTTTGTGACTATAACAAAATTATCACTATTTTGCTCCTTTTTATTGGTGATCATTAGTGCTTCTGATATTTTTATGCCTGTTTTCTCTTTCAGTTTTCCTTTTAGTGGCTTTGAACACTTAACTTGCAACCGATCAAAATACATCTACCCTATACTTTACAAAATTACAAGTGTTCAATCTTTAACCACTATACTCTATTATTACTTTTACTTCCTGATACTTAGAGTGCAGACAGTATTTTAGGTGCCAGGGATTTCAGAAGCTATTAGGACCAAACACCGTGACCATGATTTACTGATGGTTGGTATACAGCAGTATTGTTGCACAACCACTGCAACAGGACATTGAGTATATCCTTCAGGATTGGCTGTACTTTGATTAAGGAATACGGGACTTTTCATGTCTTTTGAAGAACCTCTTGTTGAGTGAGAATGGGACTTGAAACTACTGCATGATCACCCAAATTTGTTCCCTAAGAGCGTGCAGCTTTGTGTCAAATGTAGCAAGTTCTGCTTTTCAAATCTCCCCTTTTTTAATTTGTGAAATTTTGTAGTAAAAAATTTTGCCCACATGTAATGGCCAAGAGACTCTACGAAGCCTGAGCCTGCAAGACTTTGTAGTTCCAGATGCTGCCAGAAGAAATTCATGTGTGAATAAAAATATGGTGATAGGTTTTTCCTTCCTTTCCCTGCAGGCGTATTGTGAGGTTACATTAATTAACGTTGAGCACTTTGAGATTGTTGGATAAAAGAGAATATAAAAGAGTAAAACGTAATTATTCAGCTGGAGGTTCCTGAACCGCTGAGTTATCTGCGAGTTGTGTAGTGTCATTTTGGCTGGTTAAGACAATGGTCCAAGCCCTCTGCAGATGTAAATTGTTGTAGTTTAACTGAGGCTGTGGCCCAATCATTCCAGTGATTTGTAACATTAGTTAGCTAAATTATTTTTAATAACTCTTAAATAGGCCCAAATAAAGGAAATTTCAAAGCAGGTTTTTAGCAATCGTCATTGTTTCCGTATCTCCATGGAGTGATGAGGCTGTTGTTTCTGCAGTGGTTGCCAAAATTCTCATGAGACTTCCCAGCAGAAGCCTACGATGATGGGGCAGAACAGAAGTCAGAGTCATCTTTGCCTTATAAAGCAATGGAAATCAGGAAGCTTCAAAGTTGAGACAAGGGAAGTTTTGTTATTTAAATAAAATGGATAACAATAGAACTTACCTTACAGAAAGTTTAAACTTTCTGATTTCCATAGGTTTTTAATGGCACTGCATCCACTCCACTGCTTATACTTTCCCCACTGGGGAGAGGGTGAATGAATAAACAACATGTGACAGATATTTGCCCTGTTGCTTAATGCACGGCTTGAAGTTGCTCAGGTATGGCGTTGAGTATGGTATAGGAACCCATATTGAACAGAACAGAATCTGCTTTCCATTTGCATCATCCACTTGTCAAGATGGCATCCACTTCGTTAATTTGTTTTATTTACCCTTCATCTGTGCATTTTTTTTCTTTTGTGTAATTAGCAGTAGCCATTGGAATACCTCTTATATTGCTATGATGTGTTAGACTACTCATCCACCTCTGAAAGGGCCCTAGCATAACTTGTCTATTAAGGCCCACAGCAACGTAGAACTGGACCAGCAAGGATTAAGTGGCTTATTAAATTAGAAGATTTAGCTGCAATGTATGAGAAGGAGAAGGGGGATAGGCCTTCTATGCTTATGAACTGCAAGGAAGGTGAGCTTTAATTGGGGCCTAGTTTATATCCTAGCGATGACTTTGATTTGGATCTGTCAAATGCTGAAAAAGTAAGGAAAACATTAATGGGAGTTTTTGTGTATGTTTTTGTAAGCTACTGTCATTGCGAAT
The DNA here is from genome assembly GCA_007922155.1 of Mesoclemmys tuberculata. Classification (NCBI taxonomy): domain Eukaryota; kingdom Metazoa; phylum Chordata; order Testudines; family Chelidae; genus Mesoclemmys; species Mesoclemmys tuberculata. The sequence continues at coordinate 98,939,552 of ML675603.1, read as the reverse complement.
GAGGGAGATCCCATTCTGGGACAACTGCACTGCAATTTTTCCTTAAAGATTATTCTTGCTACTGGTTGAGCTGCTGGTTAAGTGTATATTACATAAATCTCCAACCCCATTTGAACTACTGGACCACTAGGAAGTCATGAGGCCAGTAAATAGAAAAAATAGGACTGCAGATTGAGGCCCCAAAGAAAAGTTGTTGGAGAGAGGAATTGCATTTATCTCTGGTCCTGCTGGTGTCACAGATTCTCTTGCCAGGCTAGATAGAGGAATAACAAGTGTAAAAAGTTACTCTGGACTTTAATGAAGTACATTTCACTACTTTTGCCATAATAAAATCCACAGTAAGAAGATGTTGCTGGGGAATAAAGTAAGGGTCTTGGGGGAGGAAAAGTCAGTGCTTACCAGTAAACTAGATTTATTACTCCTGTCTGTGTGGGATTGGAGCTTTGAGAATGGAAGGGGTCAGAGCTTCCTGATATCCTCAGTACTAGCAGACTACGTTTCAGGAGTTGGAGAGACCAAGAAGCAAGCTCTGGAAAAGCTCTTAAATGCTTCTTCTTAGTGTATACTGGGCAAGTTCCTCAAGTGGCACATAACCAGGCTGATTTCAAGTCACTGTGCAGAATAGGCTTACTCCATTAGACAGAGAAAGATGAAAGCCACATGAAGCTGTCTGAGCCACTCATAACGGAGAGGCAGAAAAGAGGCTTGGCTCTCACATTCCTCTTTGCAAGGAATGATGGGAAAGAGGAAGATCCTGGTGCCCTATAATACAGGTTCCTCTCCCACTTAATGCTTGAGAGGACAGCATCAAGAGAGGATGTGGTGTCTGCTGGACTGAGAAAGACATTGGGAGATGTAACACTTCTAGAGCTCATAGATAACTGAAGGAGCACGGCTTGTATAAGTATTTTGGAGTATGGATTTATTCCTCTGGAAGAGAAACTCTGAGGATGTATATCACTGAGTACTTTCGAGAGCTAGTCTGTTTATAAGCTGTTGTATATAGTATACTAAACTTCCTGTGTTTTACAAAATCCTGTGCATTTCTCTTCTCCTTTATCCTACCATTTCATTCCAGGGTCATTCTCAAATGTTATGCTTTTTTATAGTCTTTTTAGTAATATGACCAAAGCCTGTGTTCATGAAAGGGAGTAGGAGGGGATCTCATTGCAAATAGTCATTGAAAGGACTTAAATTTATAACTGATTTGTAGTGCTGTATGGTTTTCAATCCAGCAAGTATCTAAACCAAATGGCGTTGCATTAATAATTAAAATAGGTATGTTAAAAATCAAGCCAGAGAATATGTGCAGCATCTCCTCTCCACGCTGCTCCAGAGAAGTTGAGAACAAGGAAATTCTTTCGATTGTGATGTTTGAAAATCAGTAGCTTCTTTTCTCAGAATGTTCTGCTTAGCTTCCTTAGAGTAACCTTCCTTACCATATAAAGACAGGAGTGTAAATTAGCTGCACTAAAGGAGTGAGAGATAGGGTAGCAAAAAGCCTTCTGCTCATTAAGATAAACACGGAGTATGTGTTTCATGTTTGGTCTCAGTATAACATCCTGAATGGAGGATTAAGCAATTGCTTTCCACAGTGAAAAACTGTTGGGGGGGAGAGGGGGAGAGGAGAATAAAAGGATTTAAACTATTATGCACAGGATTAGTGCTGAGAGACTAAGGATCCCTGTATTGCACACAGTATTATGCATGGAATTAGAGCTAAGAGCATACAGAGTCTCTATACTGGAAAAACAGTAGGTGCATTTTAAAGATTTGATTGTGCTGCAAGAGTCTATCCAATTTTAGGCTCAGATACTTGGTCCTGTGGGGGAAGTAGCATATTTTGGTCATAGAAAGTAAAATTTATTGCATCCTAAAATCACATGACAGGGTGTATCATAATCTGTACATAACTAGAAATTAATTTGGGGGAATACAAATCCCAATAGTGAGACAGATTGGGACTCCCCTTATTCACACAGATAGTCCCTTCAATGGGATGGTTTGTGTGAATAAAGGGGGTAACAGTCTGTCCCAAGACTGACATTTTTATTCCTAAAAAATAATTTCCACTCATATAGTCTATAATTAAAATTAATGGTATTGCTCTAGTGAGCAACTGCTTATTAGTGTGGGCACAGGGTTCAGAACCTGTACCTTCTATACATTCTCCATTTCGACGAAACTCTACAGGAAACGTAAGGTCTGTCTCCTGGTTCTACAGGAGCAAGATCAAAAAGTTACAAGTTCTCTTCTGCTTCTACCTTCCTTCCTGACAACGTTGTTCCTGTTCATTGAGAAGAGGCGTGGGACAGCTGTCAAAGGGCCTAGTCCTGCAAGGTGCTAAGCTCAGCTGAGGACATCAGCCCTTTGGAGGAACAGGCTCCAAGTCTGTATTGACTTGCATATCTTGCTTGCGTAAGACATCGGTACCAACTCTGTGTTATTTGTTTATTGTCACGTGCTAGGGGCTGGGAATTCATTTTAGGTGAACCTTTTTGGAACATTGAAAAGGAAGCCGAAGAGAGTGAAATGCCCACATTGTGTATGTGTACATCACTGAATGAAGTATAGTGTTTATTGGATTCATTTCCTGGCAGCATCAAATAGATCTGATATAACCCGGAAAGCTACTTGGCAGCCATGGAAATTTAAAACGAACATTTATTTTCCATTTGAGTATATAATGGAAGACGTAGAAAGGAAGCGCTTTTTTTGGCATAACCACCATGGAGTAAAAGAACACCTAGGACCCAGTGACATTTCAGTTTCCACCCTATCAGTTTCCATAATTGGTATGAAAAGCTCATGGGTAAGGCAGCAGTGTCAAAGCCTGTATTGATACCGTCAAGTGCCTGAGGGCACAAACAAAGAAATGGCACAGCCAACAACGATGGCATGATATCTAACACTACCACCGCCACCGAGTAAACGGCATGTTTCTGGAAGTGGGTGAGTGCTGGAAAGCAATGAGCTGCTTTCGGCAATCTCTGATGTTCAAAAACCATTGAAAACACTTGTTATGCCATCCATTGTGCCGACAGATAGTGCAAGAAATGATACGTCACTAGAAAGAGAAATTAGGAGAGGCTGAAGCCTGAAATGTTAAGTTAAAATACACACACACACAAGGGATAAAGCAACAAGAAAAGTATGTCAGTGGAAACATGTTAGTTTACACTAGACAAGGAAGTCCACATTACACATTCATGCCTTAGGCAGAGGTATACAATAATGAATGCAAATTACATAACCATGCACAACCTTTACCAAAGATATGTGCCTGCACACCCTGATATGGTCAACAGTAGTAATCGAACTTCATTAGCAAGTGTGCCCTAGACCTGAAATCACTGAAATCATAATAAATAAGATGTAGGCCGCTCACCATTTAAAAATCATTTAAATGAATAGACTCTTTTAATGAAACAGCTAAAATTCACTAAAAATTCTAGAGATTGAGGGAGCCCTATACATGCCTTGCAATGCGCTGAAGGTCAGAGGCTATTCCCCAAATATATCCCCTTCAAAAGATTTAAAATCTGCCACTTCTCCTGATGCCAAATAAGCAGTTAGTAAAAAAAAATATCCAGATGTTCATTATCAAGGAACCTGACACAAGAAGAGACTCAGAAATTTATATGCAGGGGACAAAATGTGGAAATAAAATATACCTACAAATATCAATTAATCAGTCATAACATATGGTACCCAAACCTCATTTGTCTCAAGCAGGGTCACCCCTTGATTTTAATGCCTTTTACCCCAGTGTATGAACATGTGCTATATGTGCACTGATTCAAGCACATAACGACCAGTGGGTCGTTGCTCAAGATCTGTTGCAATTCTTCTTCCCCCTTCTCCCACTCCCTGGGACACAGCGGGTAAAGAAAGGAGGATGGGGAATCGCAAGATTCATGTTGGGGTAGCACTTATCATTCTCTAAAAAAAAATTATGAATGCGTCTTATATTTGTGATTTTGTTTTGTCAGCATTAACCATGTGTGACGGAGTCCCCCAGGAACAGCCCTCTGGAACCACTCTGGGCAAAGCCAGTTAGGATTCTAGTGCTCAGAGTCTGCCTCCCCGGGTTTCCACACACTAGTGCAGCCCCCTCCTGAATCTGGCCTCGGAGCATTCATCACTCCTGCTCCCTCTGTGCTCCCCCTGTGAGTCCCTCTGTACGGGACTCTGGGAAGCTCATACATGCCCCCAAAGGGGCCTTGCACTCAGAAGCAATTCACAGTCAGCATGGAAATCAGAAGGGTTTATTAGTTCTCAGGATCACTGTGTAGAAAGACTTTGTCAACAGATCAATTAGAAGTTACAGCAGCAATTGACTAGGGAGCCTCAGAGCCCATTCACAGGCCCTGCTCCCGAGCCCACTTATGGGGGATTGCCTTTCCAGCCAGCCACCCCGCTCCAGAGACATCCCCTTGCCCCTCCTCATCCTTTGTCTCCTTCCCAGGCACGGTGTCTACCCCCTCCTGTCTCTGCCTGCCACAGTCTGTTGCAACCTGTTGCAGTTGGTTGACCCAGGGCAGGGGGTCCTGGCCACTGTTTGTGTACGTGTGGGAAGACCCATCTGCCCACTAGTGGCCTCCTCAGTGATCACACACCCTGGTGCCATCACCAAAACAAAGAAGTAACATATGTGGGGAAACTGAGGCACACAAACAGCACTCAGAGAAAACCCCAAGAATAGCTCCACTTCATCACACCATGATTCGTTGGCAATTGTTCTGAAGCATTTTCTTTGACAATCCAGCAGCCCTAATCGTGACCCATTCTGCTACTTGAAACTACAGTCACTTGGTTACATTACTTGCCATCTACAATCTTCAGCAGGGGGTGGAAGTAGGGAAGGGGGCAACTGCAGGCTGTTGCATTTGTGTTAGGGTAAATAATTAAGAGATTCATCAGTTTCTCATTAACGTGATTAGGAAACTTTAAATCATGAATCACTAAAGACAATGCAGAAATGATGGCAAGATACTTGCCCTGAAAAACTGAGACTTTTTCACCAAGTCATAAAGAAAGTATCTTAATATTGGAGGTTCCTGCCAATTTGGAAAAGCTCTCTATTGGGCGATTAAAGACATCTCAGAAAGAGACAATGTAGTCAGATCTAATAGGGCAGCTAGCACTGTTGATGTGACCGAAATAAGCTTTCTCAACGATACCACCTTCTAGTAGAGAATGTGCAGGGCATCTTAGCCTAGGCAGGGCTTGTCTTCTCAAAGGCTGTGAACTATGAAAGTCCTTTGGGAACTAAGTGTTATAAAGAAGTTTGCCAAGTTTATCATGACAAGTATCAGCAAATCATGCTAAATAGCATCTGGCAAGACTCTTTGAAGGGCCTTCAGGTATTCACCCTGTATCTTGTTTCTCCTCACTGTGCACAAAATAGAGTTTCTTCACCATATGCCCACCATTTCTAAGACTTCACTCACTTCATTTTCCCGCTTAACATAGTTTAAAAAGACAGCATGCCTCCTTGAAATGGGAAATAGATACAACAAAAATAAAATAATTTTCTGTATTAGAGCCAGTAAGAATGTATTATTGTTATTTGGGTTAGACTCTTAAGGATGGTCAGCTCTTTTCTGTGATAAAAATACACAAGAGAACAAACGGATGACATTCCGGGAGGAGCTTATAGCAGAACGTTGGAACTTCCAAATATCCTGATACTGAGTGGGAGATCTGGATGGTCCTCCCTTTTGAATCCTTAGGTGTGGCAAAGAAGAAGGTAAAGAAAACGTACTCCGGCTTACTGTTCAGGCCAAACTCTGTGCTGGCTTACTCCCTGTGTAACCCCACTGAAGCCAATGAGCGTGAGCCAATGCAGAATATGGGCCATCCTCTCTCTTTCCTCTTCTGCAGAAATGTAGACTAAGAAGAGTGTAAACTTTGGATAATATTAAATAACTGTCATGTGAGTTGGGATCACAAATGAAAACCTTTGTTTTGTAGCCTCTTATGGAACTATGTGCTGCCACTAGCCTTCTGTCCTATGTTAGTAATGATGTACTGTTTCCTGAGCTACAGCACTACTTTTCCAGTCCTTGGGCTCGCCTGAGCCAAACTGCAGTTCTAACAAAAGTATGTCAGAATGATTTTATGATGTGTACAGACTGGGACCGACACAATTATTCATCGTGTGAACCCATTCAAATTTAAACTCAGATTTTCCCAGCTGAAAAACCATGTGGATTAATTCATAGGTAGGTGGCTCTTGTGACATTATAGCACCATTAAAGCTCATTGTTAGAAAAAAAAATTCTGAGAAGTATGATGATTTAAAGGAGCTAATTACCACTCCTACTGGTTGGGTTCCAGCTGTGCTATCTTTAAAAAAAAAAAAACTTTCATGAGAATATTGTATTTGACAGATATTTGTTTTCCTCCTAGGTGGAATGGAGAACATAAAACATCATACCTTTGCTTTATCTCGCTACACCTACACAGTGCTGTCTACCTTAAAATATGCTAACGGAGCACCTATTGTGCGTATCTACAGTGATACAGACTTCAGCGATCCCGATGTCCAAGGTCCAATAATTAATTTTAATTTACTGGATGAAAATGGAGATATAATCGGCTATTCCCAGGTACACTAACATTTTCCTTTCACTCATCTTAATGTTCAGTTTATACATTAAACACCTTTATGATTATCTTTTCCTCCCCACCAAATATTATCTACATAGAAATGTTCCCAATGTGTGTGTTTTTCTTCATACCTCTAGATGACACATTTAGTGTCTGTTTATTTTTAAAGTAATTGAAAGATGGGACAATAAAAATGTCTGCATGATGCAATGTATATAATAGCTGATACCAACATCTATTGCAGTTTTAGTATTGTACGTAGAGTGGAGTGTGAAAGAATTATCTTCAGTTTATCCTGTATTATTTATCTATGACTACATCTCCGATCTAAGGATGTGATGCCCTGCTCGTGTACACATGCTCATGCTAGCTCTTACCAGGCTACCACAAGTATAAATAAATAGTCGGGTAGCTGCAGTAGCACGAGAGGTGGCAACGAGTCATGGTGGTACGAACATCCCTGAAACTGGTAGATGTCTACTCAGCATAGCTTAGCTGCTATCCATGCCACTGCAGTTATACTGTCATTTTTATTGGCACTAGCTCATGAGAGCTAGCCTGAATACGTGTACATGAGCCGGGGAATCACAGCTCTAACTCTTGGAGTAGATGTAGACTTAGTCACAGCAGTCCAAAAGATAGGGATAATTCAGGATAGGAGACACTCTTTTTTCTACCAACGCTCCAGCATGGTGCGAGACAGCACTTTGCTACTGCGTGTGCTGCAATTTTAGGTGAGATTAAAAATTGAGATCCTGATCATTTTTGGCCATAAAGGATTCCACAGATGGGCAAGAGATTGGCCAGGATACAAGAATTAGAACCCATTTTCTAATATGGATAATTATGATGGTTGGGAAAATTCTGCACAAAATCTATTTCTGTCAGAATTTGCCTGTCTGACAAAATTGAAACATTGCATGGAAATGTTCAGTTTTGACTAAGTTGCAACAGAACCCAGCCAGGTTTCCTGCCAGCTTATCTGCCTGGCTTCTTGGCAGCCTGCTTGCCAGACTGCCCTGGAATCAGGGAACCCAGGGATTTCCAGGTCCCCGGATCTAGGGTGGACTGCCTTCAAGTTGGAGACCTCAGGGCTTCCAAATTGTAATGAAACCACATTTCAAAAATAACCACAAAACAGAATGACCTTTCTCTGCTTAGCTCTAGTAATTATTTTTGTGTGTGTGTAATATTCTTGAGAGAGCACGGAGACTTAGATTTCATTGAAATGCTTTTATTTAATGATTACCTGAACAATGTAATGGTTTAAAATCAGATTCAGTGTCTGAATCAGACAACCACTAAACTTTGGGTTTGTCTGCACAGTGGGGGTAACGCTCACTACAGGGATGTGATTTCTAAAGTGCACTTATGTGTTGTGCATTAATTGGTCCCTGTAGACCCTACTGGTGCACACTAAAGATTCCTTAGGCTGCTTTAACAGCACTATATTAAAGCACAGTAGGGAAACTTTCAGGTACACCGGCAGGTCTACAAGGATCAATTAATGTGCAACATGTTAGTATGCTTTAGAAATCACATCCCCATAGTAGTAGGCACTGCCACAGTATGCAGACAAGCCCTTCATCTGTCTCAGTGTTTCTTTCTGCCCTACATCCTGTTACATACCCATAAGATCCACCTAATGGCACTATGCCACAGTTTGGACTACCGAAGATTGCCCTATTGTATAGTTCCCTTATAATTATAGCAACTTCAGATAACATCTTTCCCCATCCTATGGTTGTCCAGGAGACTGCACCATTCAGACAGATGAGAACTTGACTATGGCTGGGTCTACACTGACAGCAGCAAATTCGCTGCCATCAGTTCGATGTCTCTGGATTGACTGAGCAGTCTGTGTAGACCCGCTCAGTCGATCCAGAAATCAACATAGGAAAACCACCTCGGTAAGTGGTGTAGCGCTGCATCGAAGGGAACGCTGTTCCCCTCGGCGCAGCACAGTGTGGATGGTGCGCCGAGCAGACACAGCAAAGTTGATGGGAGATACATGTCTCCCGTCGACTGCTGCCGAATCTGGAAGGTAAGCGTAGACCAGGCCTATGATGATCTATGACTTCTTGACCTTCGAGCTTCACAACACAGTGCACTGTCTGTGTAATCACAGACACTGAAGAAAATGAAGTTCAGCTGCTGACTAACTTTGGTGAATGATAGCACATAAAACTAGTTATGCTTCATACTAGCATCTTAATTCTCTTCACTGAGTGCCCATCAAAAAAGTCCAGAAAAGAGTCTGGTCTTGTTATTTCAGTGATCTGGGTCCAAGCTGCCTCACAGACCTTTCTCCCTCTGCAAGCAAGAACTTCTAAGACAGCTGCATTCCTGAGGGAAGATGAAACTCTGAACAACAGAAGAGAAATCAGTGCAAGCTAGAGAAAAGCTTTCTCTGAAATGGGTCAGTTCTTGTGGCATTACCTGCTAAAGGAGTTGAGAATGGCCACAAGTTTTACCATCTGAACATACTCCTCCTCCAATCTCTGTGCCATAATTGTTCCATAATTAAACGATGAGGAGTATACAGAGGAGGGGGAAATAAAATTTAAAGAAACCTTCCTGTTCTTTGAAGTGAGGAGAGAAGAGAAACAGTGGAACATGAACTTGCGGTTCTGTGCATTTGTTAAGTGCACAGATAACACACTGATGAATTTATCAAACTGGAAACATTATTCCTCTTTACTTAGTTCCCTAAAAGCTGTTTTGCAGTGTTACTGTGCATTGTTAAATCGTTGCCACATTTTGCTCCAGAGGTGGCTGCATTTCAGAGGTAAATGAATTCTACTAATGGTCTGTAAAGTGCTTTGCAATCTTTCAGGATGAAAGGTGCCATATAAAAATAAGGTGGTGGAGTTATTAATTATTATCATCAATATATGTGATTTGTTTTCTCACTACACTTAGTTAGGAACAACCATTTAACATTTCCTTTGAGTTGCCACCAGTTCTTATAAAAAATGAAACATGACTTCTGCCTGTTCCAAACAATTTTTTTAAACTTAAAAATGTTCTGAACACTGAAGGAAAAATATTTTTATAGACATATAATTTCATTCTTGCTGCTTGCTGTTAGAGCTGCTCATAAAAAGATGATTTAGTGAACTATGTGGTCTGGATATTGAAATGCAGTAGAGCAGTGATTTTCAACCTTTTTTAATTTGTGGACCACTAAAAAATTTCGAATGGAGGTGCAGACCCCTTTGGAAATTTTAGACATAATCTGCGGATCCCCAGGGGTCATTGAAAACCATTGAACTAGACTCTGGTCATTGCTGACATCATTATATTGAATGAAAGGATAATAAAGGTTTAAGTAGATGTGGCCATGTATTCCACTTAGGTGTGTACACACCTAGTGCACCAAGGCCAGAGAAAATTGCCTAGCAGGGCCCAAAGGGGGATGGCTGCCTCAGGTGGCACTGCCCCGACCCGTTCCTTCTTACCGCTCCAGGCTAGAGTCAGGTGTTGCTGCTGGCCTTGGGATTGACAGCACTTCTGGCACAGTCATGCTCGGTACTGACAGTACCGCATCCCTCGGCAGCGCCATGTCTTGTTTCGTTCTTGGTGACAGAAGAGTCAGACCAGTTACTCTCTCCATCCGGTCTTGCTCCGCCCTTGTCGCTGGGCTCACAAGACTTCTCAGCATTTGAATCAGGGTTATCACCGTTCCACTCTCCATCACCCAACCAGCATTGGGGGTCATTGATGGAGCATAACGGATACCAGGATTGGTGCTCATTTTGTGGGCGGTATGGAGGCTCCTAGCCAAGCACCTACTGGCCACCAATGCCTTATCCGGGCCAGTGGCCTTGATTAAATCCATGGCGTGCTCCGTGGTCATGGAGGTTGCACTTTTCATCTAACTTGAAGGTGAGATTGCCAGCCAGCTCTGTGGTGGTGACCGTCGATTTACCGCAGCACCAGGCACTGGTGGCCCTTCCTGCATGGCCTCCAGAGACATCCCATCTGGGTCTGTCGGTGCTTGAGCAGGATCCAGCTTTGGCCCAGTTAAGAGTCTCATCTTCATCTTTGGATTATTCTGTGCTGCCTGGCTCATCCTTCCCATCAGTACCAGAGGATTTTAAGGCATATCAAGACCTTTTGCCATGTGTAGCTGCTTCCCTAGGTATCCAAGCAGAGTTCTTTCAAGAGAACACTCACAAGCTAGTGGATATCCTGCTGCCTCTGGGGAAGTCACCCCCCCTATCAATTATGCGCTCCTTCAACTGGCTAAGGCCCTCTGGAGCGTGCTGGCTTTGGTACCGCCTATGACTAAGCACATGGAAAATCTCTATGTCCTTCCTGTGCAGGGATTTGAGAGGTTTTATTCTCATCTGGCCCCAAATTCCTTAGTTGCAACTGGGGTGAATGACAGAGCCCGGCAGGGCAGGTTTAAGTCCACCCATAAGGTTAGGGACTCTAAATGAATGAACCTCATGAGCAGGAAGATTTACACCTTCTCTTCCTTACAGATACAAATTGCTAACGAGACAGCCTTGTTGTCCCAGTATGATTTTGTTAACTGGACAGCTATATCCAAATTTGGAGACCAGCTGCTGGAGTCCTGGTGAGAGGAATTTCTGGTATTTGTTACTGAGGGCTGTTCGGTTTCTAAGATGTTCTTGCAGTCCACGCTAGATGTTCTGGACATCTCGGCCAGGATGATGGCCTTGCGAGTACCATGAGGAGAGCTTCTTAGCTGCAGAATTTGGGCAGTGGGCTACCCTGTGGTCCTTGTGGGTGTAAACGCTGGTAGTGCAGAGGTGCCAACAGCAACAGTATCATCTGCAGTGCACATTTGGCCAGCTTTTCTCTCCTCCAAGGCAGCGGGACTAACCCAAAAGGAGGGATAGATCCCACAAGAGAAAGCAATCAGGCTCAGAGTTGAGCCAGTCCACATGCCCTCACTGGCACCCCCTAAATACCCATTTTGATTTCTTGATCCAGAGCACTCTTCTAGTCATTGCTCCTTCCTCCTCATCTTCCCCCTTTGGGGGCAGGCTGGCCTGCTTTCACAGTGCTTGGGGGTCAATCACCACCGTCAGCTGGGTCCTAAGCATCCTCGGATGGGTTGTGCCATCTATTTCCTCTCCACACCTCCTTCCCACCCGTCCTCTTCAGGGAACCCTCTCACAAGATACTTCTTCTCAATAAACTCAAAGATATATTTAAATGAAAAGAATGAAGGCCATTTTCAGACAATTTGCCACCTTTGTCTTAGCTGTAGTGTCACCCTTTCATGTCAGTTTGGATCCATCTGATGCTCTTGAGCCACATGTCTGCTTGCACGCAGGTGGTCCAAGTTGCAAGGTTACGCTTTCGTCCCCTTCAAAAGTGGCTTGGGGTGGTTTACTGTCCCCTGCTCTTTACATTATAGACAGACTCGTTTATCTTCTTCCACTGATTCTGGACTCCTCACAGTGGCAGATGCATCCACAGAATGTTTACCAAGGTGTTCCCTTTGTCCGACTCTCGCCAACCAGGTCGGTCATTACCGATGCCTCCCTGATGGGTTGGCATGCTCACCTGTGGTCTCTGAAAGTACAGGAGCCGTGGTCAGATGTTTTCCATTTCAGCTGGAAGCCAGCTGTCCTGTACATCTTCCCTCAATCCCGATCATCCCTCAGGTCATTCTCAAGCTCTAGACAGATTGGGCCAATGTCATTCTCATTGCCCCAACATTGCGGAGACAGTGCAGGTTCTCTGAACTTCTTGCACTGTCTCTTCAACCTCTCATACCACTTCCTCCCTTTTCTAACTTACTCACTCAGAACCAAGGCTGCACCTTGCATTCTAAACTTAGCTCCCTGCATCTCATGGTGGGGCTGCTGCATGGCTGAATGAGGAGGAATGGCAGTGTTCAGCCACTGTCCTACAAGTTTTCCTTGACAGTAGAAAACCATCTACCAGGATGGCCCAGTCAGTGAAATAGAAGTGATTTTTGGTGTGGTCATTGGCCCATGGAATCCAACCAACATTGGCCTCTGTCCAGGACATTTTGGAGTAACTGCTGCACCTTCACTGATTGGGGCTTGTGTTGAGTTCACTGAAAGTGATTTGGCAGCAATATCAGCATTTTGTTCCCCCATTCAAGGAAGATCAGTCTTCTCCAGTGTCACGGTAGCAAGATTCTTTAAAGGGCTCCTTCGTCTACATCCTCTGGTCAAGAACTGATTCCTCTGTGGGACCTTAACTCTGTCCTAGTGGCCTTAACGGGGCTTCCATTTGAGCCCTGGCATCTTGTCCCTTTCCACTTTTGTGTCAGAAAACCATCTTCTTGGCATCTTCAAGGAGAGCATTAGAGTTGCAGACTCTGGAGAACTGAATATAAGAAGGCTCTGCCATTAAAGACAAAGTGACTTTACAACCAGATCCAAATTTTTTGTCTAAAGTGGTTTCTCAGTTTCATTTGTCCCAGAGGTACGTTTATCTGCGTTCTTCCCTAAGTCACATTCATCTCTGGTGATGATAGATGTCAGGCAATGTCTAGACATTATCTGGACAGAACTAAACATTTTGTGTTTCACCTCATTTGTTTGTGTCAAATCACATAAAAGGCCAAGTGGTCTTTTCACAGACAGTCTCCAAAAGGATAATGTCCTGCATCAAAACAGCATGTGAAGTAGTTTCACCTATGGCCCCTCAATGGATGCGAGGTCAATCTGTTAGGGCACAGGCAACATCCATGGCGTTCCTCAGTGAGGTTTCCGTATTGGATATTTCAGGGATGCTGTGTGGCTGTTGATACATATGTCCAGGAACCATTATGTCTTCGCCACATCTTCAAGGGCAGATGCAGGCTTTGCTAGAGCAGTGCTGCAGGACTTGTTTAGATAGAGTCTGAGTTCTGGCTTCTGGGGGTGCTGCTTCTGAGCTACTTAAGTGGAATACAGGGCTACATCTATTCAAAGAAGAAGAAATGATTACCTACTGATCTGTGGTTCTTTGTTATGCCTTAATGCTCCCTCCAATCCCTCTGCACTGGAGTCTCGTTTCCAGGCGTTTGATGTGAAGAAACTGAGGGAGAGTCAGGGCAGCTCTGCCTCAGGTAGCCAAGGGAGTAGCTATAGCCATGAAACATGACCACTGCCCCTCTGTGAGTACGGTTAGGCCAGGAGTTCTCAAACTGGGGGTCGTGACCCCTCAGGCGGTCATGAGGTTATTATGGGGGGTCGCAAGATGTCAGCCTCCATGCATGCCGATAAAGATGGCATGGCATGGGGGGAGGGGGTGTCATTACTTTTGGGGGAGGGTCATCACAGCCTGAAACATTTTTAAAGGGGGTCCCAGCAAAAAACGTTTGAGAACCCCTGTGCTAGGCAATTTTCTCTGCTTCCAATGCGCTGAACAGGCACATACCAAAGTGGAATACACAGCTGCATCACATCTCGAAGAACCATAGTTACAGTAAGTAACCATTTCTTTTAAAAATACATTGTATCTGCATTGGCTTTTAGGGTAATTATTTAGTTAAAATAATGTATATTTTCGTACATTTTAGAATTTACATCCAAATAACACAATGCTTTCCATATAAAGAATATATACATGAAGCACATTTGGCTTTTATATGTAGTCATATTCTTCACAGATCTAGTCTACTGGGTAGAAGAGTAGAAAATTTTGACTTGACAAAAGGAGTCTATATAGTGCTGAGAAAACTACATCAAACTGGCAGCGTAATCTCATCTGCTTTATATCTACAGACAGGTCTATTCAAATCAGAGCAAAATCCAATAGTTTGGTTTCTGAGTATGGAAATGAAACATGCTTACTTTAGTGTTGTCATGTTTGTGACCTGCTAATGTGAAAGCTGCTAAAAGTTTGTCTTTGATTTTAGGATTCACTGTTTGGCATACAACACATATCAGCCATGATATAAACTTAATCCACTTGTGTTGGGAGGACTCCAGACTCAGGGGCCAGTTAGTTAAGATACTGGTCTTGGGAGCTTTTAATTAAGGGAAAATGGAACATTTCTATTTGAAGAGAATAATGCTTCTGAGAAGTATCTATTTATTAGTAGACATCTAACTACTAATTAATTACTCATATTGTGCTTCAGTTAATTTATTCAAATAGACAAAGTTCTGAATGTCTTATTTTATCACTGGTGATGCCCCTTCTATAAATAATTTATTCATAGCCAGTCATTCAAATAATTTCTTCTTTCTGTCTGGTGGTTTCTTCTGTGCCCCATTGTCTTGGCACCAATCTGAGGGTCAGTAGCCATATAGCTGAATGCCTCATTCTGCAGAGAATTTTATGGTGAGGTTTGAGAGAATTTTATTGGTAGCATTTGCGTTTGGTCAGAAAGACATTAAAAGTAAAAGTGACAGTCTCTTTGGAGGATACCAAGCTTACCGTTAATCCTGGAGATTTACATAATTTACTTGATATTCCAAACTCTGAAATAAATCCAAGATATTTAAGGTTTGAAAGGCATGCGATCAAATATGTGACATTTAACACTGCTACTGCAAAACGAAAACAAGGAAAATCATGTCTTTTGTCTATGCAGCATTTTGAAGGGAAGCAGTTCTGAGCCTGTTACTAATGTCAACGTCCTCTCCTAACTATTGTCAGGGTATTATCATCCACAGTTAACAAGATTGTGTTACTACACACAAACAGACTTGAATTACACACTCCAGGGTCATTGATGCAGTGAGGGAATAGCCAGGGGCAGCAGAGTGATCCTTGAGTAAACACTTCATTCAAATGTTGAAGATCAAATAAATGAATCCCCTTGAAGCCTAATACACAAATGAGACTTTGTCATGATTGCATCTCTCAAGGGTGACAATGTTCTCGACAGCTTGCTGTCCCAACGTGTGTGATTTATAATGCTCGAAGGGTTAGAAATTATGAGCTGGAAGTGAAATAATTATGAAAGTTGAGCTGTTATCCCATTTTCATTTAAATATCTTTGAGTTTATTGAAGGCTTGCTTTTGACACAAGTTGTGTTCTTAGTCATCGTTATTAATATTTGTTATTTGATCCTTGTAAATAAAGCCACAGCTGTGCAATTTTTAGGGTTCCAACATCATTTACTTGCACGCTATAAGGTCCACACTGCTGTTTTTAAAGAGCTAGCTCAAGCCTTGCTAGTGTAAGTCTGTCTATCTGAGTAGGGTGAGTTGCTCCCAGATGCAAAGTAGACATAAACATGAGCTTCTTTGAGCTTCTCTTCTGTGTCTGTAAAACAGTGACAATTGTATTTTCCTACCTCACAGGAGTATAGGGAAGATAAGTGTGCTAAAGCTTGTGTGGTGCACAGATATATGTGATAATAGGTACAATGGAACAACCTAAGATAAGTAGATTTCTTTGGGAACAACTTTAATGCCAGGCAGGACATCTAAAGTGACTTCATCAGAGAGTAGCCTGTGTTTCAATAGTGTGTCAATCTTACTCCAGACTAGTTGATGTCTGTGTTCTTAGAAGATCACCGTATAGCTGTGAAAAAAAAACTACTGAATTTCCCATAAGTGGAAAGGAGTTGACAGATCAATTTAACTAAATCACTGAAGGGATACTTATATAACTGTACTTACCAAGAAATTCCTAAACTGTGTCCATTGTGATGTAAGGGGGCTGATATTAAGCAGCAAAAAATGTGCCCTTTTTACCAAATCTTATCTGTATAGGTAGGTTTCTTTTTTAAATAATGCAATTTAATCAAGAGATCTTTTCAGTTTTTATTTATTTATTTATGACCCACCTGTGTTTTAGATATCATGTAAAACTATCATTGTGTAGGTAGATAAGTTGGCAGTCTCCACCATGTATTTTTTTTCTGAAGTGTTATTGGAGGAGTATCGGACAAACACTTTTTAATCCAACAAAGAATATGTCTGCACAAGATGGTCAAAAGAATCTGAATTAGTTCCTAATGCTTTTTGGAACATATCCACTCATTACATTAAATGCGATGACTCAGGGAAAGAAAAATATTAATAACATACCTAATGGGATTTTTGGCCATGTTCCCAACAACTACCTAAAAATTACTAGGGTGATTGCTTGCTATTGATTTTCATTATTGATTTAGCTGTTAAGACTTCAGGAAACCAGGGACAGCTGATAGACCAGTGGTGTAGAAAGCAAACAGGATTACAAGGAGAAAAAGATGATTGTGAGGACTCCTGTTAAAACTCCCCTAATTTCTTTGGTTCCCCTCAGTTTGTAATTGTGCTGCAGCCATCTTGTAAGGGGCACCCTGAGCACAGTGATGGCTTGCATTATCTCCTGCACTACTGGGTGAGAACTGTGTGTGTTGCAGGAGGCCAGAGTGAGTTGTCAGTATAATGGTGTGTTATTTCAGACTGCAAGATGTGCCATTACAATATGGGTTCTTGCTTACATTAATGGAAGTTAGTTTTGTGGTATTAGACGTCAAAAGTCATTCTTCCCAACAGGGGAATCTGTGCTCATAGACCTTATCTCAGCCTCCATCCAACAAAGAATAGGTCTGTAGAAAATGGTCAAAATATTCTTTGTTGAATGCAGGCTGGAGATATTCGGTACTTGTGTAGAGAGATTCAATTACATATGGTAGCAAGCATGCTTGGCAGGCAAATTCAGGTCTGTTGCTGAGCAAGTTGGGTGGCAGGGGTCCAGGGATTGTTCTTTGTAATGGTTCATCTCTGTGGGGAGCAAAAAAGCATCCAAGAAGGTGTGTTTGAAATCTCCTACTGTTGAACTGCTAGTAAAGAAATGGTCAAGGTTACAAAGCTCCATCAAATCCTGTGCTGAGAACGCCTTCTGCCATCACTTCCTTTGAGTGCCCTTGTGTACTTTGTATTGCTAAGGAAACGGTGTTGGGAGAAAAGGATAAGAAATTCATGCAGCTCTGAATTTGAAAGCAGCTAAGATAACGGGAGAATATTAAAGCAAACATGTGTAGATACAGAACCAGACTGAGGCTCTAAGCCACTGACTCCATTGAAGAAGGGGAGAGGGAACGTGAGAAGAAACCAAGTGGCCCTACTAGCAGCAGGCTCTGCCTGAATTCCTCCTGGGACTGTAAAGAAGCAGCTCTGCTACCCTTTGAAAGTGTGCAGCATCTCATTTCCAATTTCAGCCCTCTGGCCCACTTTCATTGGCCAGTGAAGAGGAAGAGCATGGCTCCATCTTCCTCTCACCCTTCCTGCTCCTTCCTGTCCCCTTTGGGGAGTCTGTCAAAGTATTCATATGACCCTCATCACCATCGTATCAAAACGTCTCACATTCATGACATGAATGTTATCCTCACAGCAGCCCTATGAGCTTGGGAAGCTGTATTCCCCACAGATGGGGAACTGAGGCCAAGGCAAGATTAAGTGACTTGCCCAAGGTCACAAAAAGTCTGAGGTTAGAGCCAAGAATTGAACCCAGGTTTCTTGAGTCAGTCAGTCCGTATCTACTACACCATCTTTCCTACCCAAAATTCAGGCTAGAGTTGTCACTATCACTAGTCCATCACAGTTTTTGTTTTCCCAGTCATTATGTTGGTTGGTCTCTCTGCAAGGGAGCTTTACATGTCCTGTTTCCCCACCTCCCCCGCCGTATCGCCTTCCAACCCACGCACCTTTGCTTTGCCAGCTATAATCCGTCACATAATCATTATCCTGAAGCATGGCTAGAGATGCATATTGGGATACATATGCTTGCTTCAGTGCCCAGGAGAGGAAGCGCAGATTAAGTTATCTGTGATGCCCCAGATGATTTATTTCTTTGTCTTTCTTTTTGTACTTTTTATTCCTATGCTGGATGGTATTTTAAATATTCCATATATGAGCCCAAATTTTATTTTGGTATGACTGCAGGTAAATGAGAGGCCAGGGAGAGTGGACGCCTCTGTCTGAAAATACATGGGCCCATGGCAATATGCCCCTTACAGGGGAAGACTCCAGGGCTTAGATGAGCACTGAGTCTTGGACACCATCTTGCTTTATTACTCCATCAAGTCTGCATGTGTGGCCTATTGAAATTTAATTTGAATTTTCCAATTCAAAAGGTGCAAAAACAGGAGAAAAAGGCAGTACAGAAGATTAAAGATCATCCATTAAAATCAAGACAGTATTTCAAGATTTTTCCTGTACTATAGTTCCACAATCCCAAAACATGTGGCAGCTTGTTAACAGATGTAAACTTCTTCCTCTTTCACAGAGTTCAGGGACTCTGTAGGATGCACGTGATCAAGCAGGAGAAATCTTCTAGGCTAGGGTCCTGCAGGATGACTACCTACATATTCTGATTTTAACCAGCCTTCCAGATGTTCCTCTGGTTCTTTTTCCAGAATGTTATGTGCTGTTGGGCCAGTTGCACCAAGTGAGCTGCCTTTTTGCAGAAGTTCTAGAAAGAGTCGCTTCATCTGCTAGACACCTAGCATTTCATCCATTTCTCTGGCTGACTTTTTTCCCAGCAGCCAGAATTTCAACATTATTAATCTCCACTTAGATCTTCAGTCCAACAATACAGAATACATTTACGAGCAAACAATGAATGCATTCTTGTGCTGCATATGCTTATGAATCCTCCCTATTCATCACACTTCCTAATGAAAACAGCTTAGGTAAAGATTTAATATATACTGTGACGGGGTCAGGCCAGACGGCTATGCAAGAGTACTAAAAGGCATGTATATTAGCCCCAGGCTCAGCAAGCCCTATTCCCTGGGTGATTTAGCTGGGGCTGCTTAGCTAATTAGGCCACCTGGGGCTGTTTAGTTAATTAGGCCACCTGGGGCCAATCAAGGAGCCCCGCTCCAAACACTTAAAAGCCTGCAGTTCAAGCAGGCAGCTGTGGAGTGAGCAGTTTGGAGTAAGGAGGTGTGGAGTTTGGAGAGTAGAGGTTGAAGTTTACAGATTGGAGTTTGCAGTTCGAAAACCTGCAGATTGGAGTTGCAGTTTGGAGCTGGCAGTCTGCAGTTTGCAGCCTACAATCTGCAGAAGCTTGGAGTTTCCACAGTTGCTGCCACAACACCTGAGGCAGAGGACCCAGCTGGAGAAGCAGGGAGCGGGCCACGGACTGACCCAAGGGAAGGTAGTAGGACTCAGGGGCAGAGCAGGCCCGTCTCCTCCCTACCCCTCCGGCTCACCTTCCCCCAGCTGCACCACTGGCTGGGCCGGAAGAGCGCAGGACCCACAGGGGCGGAGTATATCTACCTTCCCCCCCCCCTTACCCTGTTACAATACTTTCAAACCAATTAGCAACTGGCCTGAAACAAAATCCTGCTTCGAAGCACCTGTGAGGTTTAGAAGAATTCAGAACTGGATAATGCCCATCCCTAAGGATGGGTCTACAGAGCAGCACATCTACAATGTAGATGCTTCCTATTTCAATAGAAGGTGTTTTTCCTTCAGTGTAGTCAATCCATCCCTCCATCCACTGAGCCATCGACCTAGCCACATCTTCAAAGGGGTTAGATCAACCTAACCATGGCACTCAGGACGTTAAATTTTTCACAGCCCTGAGAAACATAGGCTGATCTAATTTTTAAGAGTAAACCAGGCCTAAAAGCAAGTAGACAAATTGGTACATACATCAGTTCAAAAATGCTAATACATTACTATTCCCACTCTCAGTGCATCCAATGTGCAGTTCCAATATAGATTTAAGGTCTGATTCTCCACTGTCTTGTACCTAGTATATTCATTTTATTTGAGCGAAGTAAGTGCTGAGTGGGTGTAAACTGCTAGCATTCTGATCTGGGAGTGTTTTACATTCACTTTGCAATTAGTTTAAACAAGTATAAATGACTACAGAAAATGTAAAGCAGTATAAATCCAGGCCTTGTCTACACTAAAAAAATAAGTCGACATATGTTATGTATAATTACAGTGCTGGCTGAGGTCCACACGGCTCTCCGTGGGTCAGTGGAGTGTGTCCTCACCAGGATCACCTCCATTGACCTAAGCGGTAGTGTGGGAAGTTGAGAGCCCCCTTTCTCAGCTTCCTGCTGGGAGCCCACAGGCTTCCATGCTCCCTGTGGGCTCCCCCATCCCCAGTCCCAGCCAGGAGCCCAGAGCAGCTGCTTGGACTTCTCCCCACTCCAGTCCTAGCTGGGAGCTGGGGAATGCCATTCCCTGGTCTCTGCCAGAAGGGCAGCCAGGTCAATTTCACAGCTCAGCCTTGTAATTGACATGGCTGCCCCTGTGGGTAGCAGGTGGAGAAACTCCCCAACTTCTGGCCAGGACCAGGAACCAGCAGCCCCTCTACACTGTAAGGGGACACAGTGTCTTCTTAGTCTACAAAGTAGACACTGCGTCACCCTATCTATGCTGACAAAAGCCCTACGCCTCTTGTCGACGTGGTTTTATTTTGTCAAAAAAACAGGGCAGTTTTGTCAGCTGGGGAGTGATTGCAGTGTGTACACCAGCACTGTTTCGTTGACAAAAGCTGACTTTTGTCCACAAAACTCTCTAGTATAGACCAGGCCTAAGAGCTTAAGAAAATATGGGGTCTGTCCAACTAGAAATTAGCACATCAGGGTGGAATGTATATATTTTGTACAAAAAAAATCATTTTGCAGGAATCTATCTGGTTAAACTGATTTTATGTCTTAGTAACTGAACAAAGATGAGATTTTTGTCTCTCTCTTCTAAACAATGATTTGGAAACAAGTGCTGATTTCTCTTCAGACCTACTTCTAGATTAAATTACATTAAACAAGGTTAAGCATGCATCTTCACCAGTCGCAACATTTCACAATCAAAAGCTGGGTGACAAAAAGAGCTAACATACTTTCTCTCCAATTTCATGCAATACATCAGTGAATTAATTTAGCAGCTGATTTTGAGAAGAGTGTCATGAAGTCATCTTTATAACCAGCCATCAATAGTGTGCAGTGAAATTCTTGTGATGAGCAAATCCATTTGACAAACCTACTCCAGAAACACTTGGCTCTGAAGTTTGGTCACAGCCTAAGAATTTAGCATCAGAAATCAAAAGTGCCATTCTTCCAAGAGAATAAATACTGTTGTGATGAGGGTTCCTGAATAGAGTGATTTTTCTGTTCTGCTCATATGAAATTATAAAAATGTCAAAATTAAGGGCCCAATCTGACAACCTCTACTCATATGAGTAAGTCTGTTGACTTTAATGGAACAACTCATATGAGTAAGGACTCTTGTTTGAGTTAGGGGTCCTATGACTTAAGGTGAGATTTTAAAGGCGCCTAATGGAGTGGGTGCCTTACATTTTTAGTGATTTTAAAATAATGCAAAACCATTTGGTATCCAAAATCTTAACTACCACATATTTCAAAGCTGTTCACAGTAGTGGTATTACTCTCAAGCATATCAGTAGAAATAGAGTATGGAGGCGGATTTATGTTTGGATTAGACATTATTGTTGTTGTAGTTATTATTTATAAAGCCTGCTCAACTCAGATGCTCCAGCCACTAAATAGTTAAAATACAGCTAGGGTTGCCAACCCTCCAGCATTTTCCTAGAGTATGATTATGTCATGTGATGAAACCTCCAGGAAGACATTCAACCAAAATTGGCAAGCCTCCAACAAATAAAGCAGTATTTAAAAAAAGTCCCCCAAATGCTAAGACATCAAAGTAAAATGGCATCATTAAAAGGAAGGATGAGCAGGAGAGCTGACTGTCGTTAAAGCAGAAATTACCTCTTACAAAGAAAAATAGAAGTTTTAACGGTATGACCTTAGTAAAAAAATGGGTCTGTTTTCTTGCTAGTTCACCTATCTCTGTTAAAGCACAAAGGCCCTTTGAAAGGTGATGAGGGTCCTCTGCTCTCATTAAAGTCAAGAGGATCTGAGGGTGCTCACTATTATCCAGGAAGTGCCTGGTACCCCGCAGGTTCAGGCCCACTTCAGAAATAGGACTGAATACTGAGGGTTGTTAGCAGACAGAAAGGACTCCAGGTCTTCATAGTGTCTTAATTAATTACCATGTACATTCAGTGTAGAATCAATACAAATGCTGTGAAGTCTATTACATTGCAATTAAATTGTAAAAAATAAAGTTTACAAAAGACCAAGTCACCCTAGTTCCAAATAACAGACCCAGGGAAGCACCAAAACTGGTGATCTGAGTGCCTAAACCTGTGTACCTGCCATTAGCACTTTTCACGCTTCCATGCCCTTATTGATGAATATATCCTGGGCTCCTAAATAGCAGCCTGTGTTGTTACATGCTGAGCTGCAAACACTGCACTGCACTTTGCAAACCATAGGTCTCTACTTATTGTTGCTCTTTATGGCAGTTTTCAAAATGTGTATTATTTAAGGCTTTTTTTCAATGAAACAGACTCTGAGAGATGGTTTATATTTTCTTTGTTTTTCTGTATGCTAACACCACGAAAGAGATGAAATTAACTCCTTTAGTAGTATATTTCCAGGATGAAGTTGAGCAACAGGACCTAACAGCATATATACAAGGAAAATTCAAGCATTTGTTCAAAGAGCGCAGGTCGGATCCTGCAATCATTACAGAGGCAAGGTGGGTGAGGTAATATCTTTTACTTGCCGATTTCCATTGGTGAGAGCGACAAGCTTTTGAGCTTACACAGCGCTCTTTTCCAGGTCTGTGTAAGCTCAAAAGCTTGTTTCTCTCATCAACAGAAGTTGGTCCAATAAAAGATATTACCTCACCCATCTTGTCTCTCTAATATCCTGGGACAGATACACGGCTACACCAACACTGCATCCTGCAATCTTTACTAATTCAAGTAGTCCCATTGATTGCAATGGGAGGTATGTTTAACATTAGTAAGAATTGCTTTCAGGATTCCCATATGAGTTTATGCTTTGCATAGATTGGTAATGGAACTCTCTAGAGTTAATACAATGGGTTATGCCTAACTGGTCTTTCTCTTCTTAAAAATAATTCTTTGTATTCTTTTAATTTTGATCTATTTTTTTCTCTGCCAATAATCCTTGGTCTGGTCTAATCTGAAAACTAACATAAACTGATCAAATAAAAGTGTTATTTGAGAAGGGTTTTGTCTCACATCACAGTGTTCTTCTCCGGAATTCTGACACGTGCTTATATGGAGCAAAAGTCCAGGTTCTGCATAAATGAATAATAATGATTTATCTGACAAGAACAAAAAAAAGAGGAAGAAGAAAGAGCAAATCTAGTTGCTAAACATTTCCTGAACTCAGGGCATGCCAACCCAGGCACTTTAAACATCCTGTAATTTTAAAACCAAGGCTGTTCAAACAAAGTGAAAGGGGTTATTATTTGAAAATGATTATAAATTGGGATTAAGGCGTTTGATATACTGAGCAAACCAAACCGTATGCTGAACAACTTCAGCAGTGAAATAACTGTCATGATTTTTGCTCCGCTTGTCATCATTAACTGAATGATGGATCCACCCACGAGTCACTAGAACTATGACAAACCTTGTTATGTCAAGATGACAACTTTTCTTATCCAAATGAGAAAATAACTCAAGAAAATGTCACCGTTCCCAGATAGAAGCCTTCTGACAAAACAAAGTTAAATGACACCACAACAGGCTTTCTCAGCAGATGCCTTTTACTATAACTTGATTCTTAGAAACATGCTTCAAATACCGCACGGATGCAGAAAACAAATAGAGATCTCGGGTCTGATTCTCCATTTGCAACTGCCAATCAGGGTATGTGTAGTGGTTTTGGTTGTGTCTGTATTAGAGAACTGAATCATTCGTAATAGAAGCAAGAGGACAAAACCAATTTAAGCACAAAGATACTGATTTGTTTTCTGCAATACTGCGGTTTTGTCCTGTGTCCATATAGTATTGTTTTTCTAATGTGTTTCAATTGCAGTGGCCTCTGATAACTTATTGCACAGCTGACAGAAGCAGTGGGTTCTGGAAAACATCAAAAGAACATTAATGCACTGTCAGGAAGCAGTGGGAGGGCCACCTCACTGTTTTCACTGTGACCTATTTTAGTGCAGTCCACATGGGCATTAAGGACTAAGTATCCTGCAAATATTCCTACCAATGGGAGTAACTTCATTCCTGTGAGGAGCCCCGTTGAAGTCAATAGGAGCAGAGACATGAGTACAGTTAAGCACAGGGACAAAAATCTGAAGGACTGGTGAGGGCAAAGGCCTTGAGCCTGCAATGGGCTTCTTGAGAACAGATCGCAGAGATTCACCCACTCAGAGCTCATTGCAGAAATTTGCAAACACAATGGCAACTCTCCATCTTTTTTTAAGTTAAAAATGTAATACTTTTAAATAGTGCTTCTATCAAGGACAACTGCTTAACCAGGAGAGGCGAGAGGATATAGCACCTTTCAATAACTGAGGGAGTACAGTACATTGAAGGATATATTTTTTATTTCTAATAATGCCACTCCTATGGTAATTAACAAGAGAATATACTTAGATATCATTATTCAATTGTTATATTATGATAGCACCCAGAGGCCCCAGTCAGGACTGGGGTCCCATTGCTGTACCCATATAAAGATAGACATGGTGACTACTGTGGTTACTACCCTGCAGAATAATATCCCGTCTGCGTACATACATCACTCTTGCCTGCATTTTCTTTGACTCTTTTTATCTGTATTTGGTGTTTTAGGGCCTGAAGAACAGGATCCACTTGCTCCCATGTTGAATGTCACTGAAGTCAACCTCTGCCATATCTAGGGCTGATCTAAAGTCAATAGGTCTTAGGTTTCTTGCCTAGGTGCTTTCGAAAAAAGTACTCCTTGTCTTAACACTAGTGATACGGAGACATTCATACTTGTGTAAGTTGGAAGAAATTGAAGAACACACCCTGGATCAAATATGTCATCCCCAAATAATAATATTATGTAAACAGGGACAAATATGATGCAATGTTTGTCCTTGTAAATGCAATAAATGCATGGGAGTTAGCCTTCTATGCCCTAAATTCCAGGGCATGGTTAGTTTCATGGTTTTTCGTTGCATCCTGGTAATAAATTGTGATTTTGAGACCAAATCCATTCATTTAAAACAAATCTTTGGTATTTTAGCAGACAGTTTAAGGAGCCAGATTCTCCACTGTCTTGTGTCTTGGGTAAATACAGATGTACTAATTGGGTATTGAACCATTCCCATTAGTGGCTTGATTGTGTTCTGCACCCTCTGTGCACTCAGTTTACACTGGTGTCATGCATTAGAGACATGTACCATTCTGAGAACCATTTGTTTCCCTAACATTCTTGTATAAAACCCCTTTTCCCCACACATAAAAGTGCTCCAGATGCTTTGTGTGCACCAAATACTGTTGGGATTGCTTTCGGCAGGTCTAAAGATTGGCACAGACTGAATAATTTCTGCACTGGTTCCAAACTCCAGCAGTAATCACGTATACCACATTATCCTTACAGCCCTTGATATCTCTTTTGACAATCTATTTACTGTGAGAGTTTTGGGAGCCATAATGTTTCTCAAATGGTCTTTCTTCTTTATGCTTTGATACTGGGAGTCCCTAAAAGTACATCCCCTCCTTACCTGCCACAGGTCTCTTCATTGTGTGAGATTGTTTCTGTGGCACAGACAGACGTGATCTCCCATTCCCTCTGCACACCCACACGTTCATTCTCTTTCTCTCTCTCTCGCTTTCTCATTCACATAATTTATTCATCCCAATGATTCATCCATTAATTATTATATTTGTGTCTATTAATTAGTCAGTGTTCTTTTTCCGTAACTGACAGCTTTACAAACATTCAGAGACAAAATAACATGAGGTAAGGTAAGTGGGACCGCATAGTTGGTGAACAAAATGGAACATTCAAAGAGGTCTCTTTCTTCCTGGCCTTCCAGCTTAGAGCCTGCCCTGTTGCATGCTATTGCTTACTTATGGCCTCATCCACCAAGCCTTCAGAAAGCTTGAGTGTGCAGAAATCTTATTGATTTCAATAATTTCCTGCGCTGATAGTTTTTCTTGACTACTGTGGAGTATATAGCTATGGAAAGGAAAGATGTTGTTGTTGTTGTTTGAATTATCGCGGTACACAGAAACCCCAGGCTTGGCCCAGGACACCAACGTGCTAGATACAATACGTTTTAATTGATGAAGATCTCCAAACCCTCCACCTCCAAGAGAGACAGTTGCTGCTTTGTCTCCATTCAGATGCAGAAAGTTACAGTGTAAGGCACTGACCCTGGAAACATTTACACATGTACTTAACTTTAAGCATGTGATTAGCCTAATTGACGTCAATGGGCCTTTCCATGTGGTGTTTAAAATTAAGCATGTGTGCAAGGGTTTGCATGATCATACACTGCTTATCTCTCTATGCTCCATCTCTCTCTCCCCCTCTCCCACCACGGTGACAATATATTTCTTTCTTCATCTGAAATAAAAAAACTGAAAAATACATGTTTTCCACATAGCGTATGTGAAACTATAACAGCTCTGACAACCAAACTGTTAATAACTTAGCATAATAACTTACTTCATGCAGCCTTTATTTATAACTTGGTATATGTAATATGATCTCTTTTGTTTCTTTGTTATTTGTTCTGCTGCATCTGTAAGGTGGACAAGATTGCCAGTCTCTACAACATACATGTCCGTACAGGCTGTTTCTGTAACACTGGCGCCTGCCAGCAGCATTTGGGGATCAGCAATGAGGATATCAAAAGGAACCTTCAGGTCAGTGCCAAATGCAGTGGAAACCAAGTTAAATCTCTGAAGAATGAGAAGGTTGAAGGGAAGACAAAAAACTGAGCATAATTAAACATGTGGGTTTAAAGTATGTATATACCTCATATACCATAGGACATGAGTTTTAGGTTTGAGAGGGAGGCAACTTACATAATGGTGGCAAGTTTGTATTGTTCTTCATTAGACTTCAGCTTAACACTCTGCTACTGAAGGCAACTTCATTTAATAGAACTGCTTTATTTCAGCTGGTTGAAAAAATTTTGTCTGTCTAAAAATGTAGTTTAGCGGAAATAAAAAATTTTCATAGCATTTTGATTTTAATGGGGAAAAAATCAAAGCATTTGAAAATGTTTCATTCTAAGGGTGTCATTTCGATCCATTTCATTTTGACTTTAATATTCTATTAAAACATTGAAATATTAATGTAATAGTATGGTGTATAATATATAACATATACTATTAAAATTGAAAATAAATTATTCCAAATGACATGATCTGAACAAAATGTTTTAACACTATTGAAATAAAAGTTTTCTGAATTTTTGTTTCACCAGAAGTTTTGAAATTTTGACTTTTTTGTTCTGATTCAAAATAAGGAAAAAAAATGAAATCTCAGAATTTTCCACACAATGGAAATTCTAGTTCCTGACCATTTCTAGTGGTCATCTTGTGTTTATTGTACATTATTTAAATATTTTAATTGTGCTTGTCAGTTTTCAAGAAGATAGACTTCGGCCAAGTCTACACTACAGGTCTATATTGGTATAACTGTTTTGCTCAGGGGTGTGAAAAATCCACGTCCTGAACAGTGTAGTTATACCGCCCTTCCCCGCTGTGTAGACAGCGCTACATTGCTATGCCACTGGGAAAAGCTCTCCCAGTGACATAGCTGCTGTCCGTCAGTGGAGAGGATTAACTAAACCGATAGGAGAAACTCTCCCATTTGCATAGGACTGTCTGAATTTAAGCAGTATAGCGGTGCAGCTGCGCTGATGCAGCATTTTAAGTTTAGACTTGCCCTTAGTCTTTCCCCATTGGTTGTATAGTCTAAAAGACGGACAAAAATCAGATGGAAAAAAATAACAAGAATGTATTGTAACATTGAGAGAATGATGACAGTTTAAAAATATATGGGTATGTGACATGTCTACATAGATTACAGGTACGTTACATAAGTTGCATAACATAATATGAACAAAGTATGAACAAACTTTAACTGGTTTAGCTACATCCTTGTGACCTATTTTCTGCTGATTGTCATTGAAAAGACTCGGGTAAGTATGTAGCATCTGTTATAAAAAACTGTGTGAGACTTCACAGTTGTAAACATGTCATAGCTTGATATTACAATGAATTAGTAGGGAAAAAAGCCCCAAAGCTTATTATGGACATTTTTCAAAAGATGAAAAAAAATGACCACATTGATATGGTAGCTTCTTTGTAATTACATTCAGACATCTAGATACATTCTGCAAATACACAGATGCTGCAGGTATATGTAGGATCCTAAGTAAATCACGATATCATGGAGGGCATGGAAATGGTGAACGTGCCACCAAACTTCCTATTATGTCATATGGTAATACAACACATTTTAGCTGAACAGCAAGATCTTTCAAATGTGTTCCACCATTAAACTTCATGAAAGCAGCTAATCTCTCAAATTGCTATGATTTTATAGATTGCCATGTATGCTGCACATGGGAAACATTTTGGGAACAAATAATACATATAAACAGAAGGCCAGATTCAGATTTCAGTCACTCCAATGTAAATCCAGAATAACTTTATCCATTTAAACTGTGATTTTTTAGATTTGTAACTGAATGTTGTAATGTGAGCCGAATTAAGTATTTTTCCTCTGTAGGAGCTCAGATTGTTGAATTTTGACTGAACAATAAATCAGTAGGATTAAACCGGATTCTTCACTCAGCCAAACAAAAAGCTCTTCACCATCTTGTTCTTTCTCACATCCCCCTGGGGTTCTCTAATGTGTTTTGTATGTTACTCATCTGATGTTAGATACAGCCCAGGAATTTTTCATAGCAAGGCTGATATCAAGCTCTGGGGAAACATGGTATGGGTTGGTCATGCTTGTGTTTGTCTGTGAACAAGGTTCTTATTGATATGGTATTTGGGGCCATATTAGTACCTGAGTTAGATGAATAAATAGATATTATATATAGCAAATGAGACAGATGAAAAGATTTTCTCCGTTTTTCCAATCTATTCATGTATTCATTATCTTTGGAATCATTATCCCTGTCTTTGGAATGGATTCTCTTATTTGGAGTTAGCAGAATGAAGTATGAAGTTGTAAAACGAGAAGTGGGAAAAAATGAAAAGTTTGTTCTAATAGCTCATTGCTTTTCTTTTTATTTCAATATAGGCTGGCCATATCTGTGGAGATGACGTAGATATAATTGATGGACATCCCACTGGGTCCGTGCGAATATCATTTGGCTATATGTCTACTTTTGAAGATGCACAAACCTTTCTAAAGTTCATTATAGCAACCAGACTATATGAATCAGACATCAAGTTTCCCTCCCAAATCACTGCAAGAGAGACTATTAGAGAGTCAGTAGGATCTCCAATACTGAATGACCATACATCCAATAACAATGCAAATAAAATCTCTCTGAAAACTATCATCTCAGATGCAGAACATTGGAAAAATTCATCTGCAGCATTGAAGACACTGGAGACTAGCAGGGCTGTTGTTTCTGAGAGTGCAATACCAGTATGCAGAAATGGGAGCAAGCCAATCACTGTCACCAACATTTACCTCTACCCAATCAAATCTTGTTCTGCATTTGAGGTATATATTTTAAATGAATTTTAGAGTTTCTTTCAAGCTGTCCCCCACTTTTTTTCCCCTTCACTTCTCAGGACTATTCTGTGTTAAATATAAGGCAACAGCTTGTGAATATTAATTTTATTTTTGGGAGCGATTCTCACTTTCTCAAAATTATACTAAAAATTTCCTGAACACTTGGCTATTTAATTTTTGAGGGAAATTCAATTAGACTGAAGTCATGGAATGCAAATTGCTCGCATTTTCCTAACTTCCCCCCCAATCCCAAAAATCTGCATGTAATATGTATTGGAATTAATCGTTTGGATTCCCAAATGCTGGAATAAATTATAATCAAATAATTAGTATGCTTATACTAAATGACATGTGATGGACTGCAAGCATTGATGGGTGTGAGGCAATTGAGAAATAACTTGATTAACATGTTATAATTGAGAGGAGGCTGATTTACATTACAAAGAAATGTTATCATTAAAAATACATTTGCAACAGAAATATGACATTTAAGTGTTGCAGAGCTATTTGAAAGTTCACTCTTTGAAGATTTTAATTGCTTTTTTGCCAAGTTAATAATATGGTCACCTTAGCTGTGACTTTTTTTTTTTTAAATAATGCATGATGAAATAGGTGTATGCTCTGCACATTGACCTAGAATCTGACTTTGCTTCGCACTGTGCTGTGGAGTAATTTAATGAATGTCAATAATGGTATAACTTTCCTTATGGAAACTTACCAGTGTGGGGTCACTATCTCACATCTGAGTGAAAATTGGGGTCAAATTTGGTGACAAATCACCTGTGTTTAAATATAGCTTCTCTAACGATACGATAACCGTATTTTTAAAATGAGGGAGTTTAAAGCAAAATATAATGAAGTATGACCATGGAAGTCAATTTTTGTATATACATATAAAATACCTTGGTTTTGTGTATGATGAACACTGCCCTTAATTCAGAGGTCCAGCCATGGAAAATACAAAAAACAAACTTTAATTAGCTGTCTACAAAAGCCAAGTACACCCTGCATTTTATAAAAGGATGTTTTAACCTTAATTCAGTGGCTGCAGTTTTTTTAGTTATATTATAAACAACTGCCAAAATGTTTTACTACTGCAAAGACATCCATACACCACACAGGCATGCATAGGGTTCAGTTGTGATTTTAAGCCACGGACTGCTGTCAAGAGAGTTTTGCCACAATGAGTCTAAACTAGAGGATTTGGATGCTGTGTACCCAGACACAGGCATGATGCATCTTGGAGTGAAGGTATGTTATGCATTTCTCCCATGCAAACAGGGACGGATATCTTCCCTCCAAGCCCAGTTAGGGGAAGCCAGCTTCACTGTGGTTGCTAAATTCACTCAATCCTTGCACTCCACTGAAGAATCGATATGTGATTGTTCCTGGCTCTGGGCCCCTCAAGGTTCTTTGCACCCTCACGATACCCACCCTCCCCCATGCACCCATGTGGTGCAGCACATAGTGTATATGTTTATAGACTAAACATATGTAAGTTAGCTGGAAAAATTGCAAGTAGATTTTGAGATTTTGTTAGCCTTCTCATAGAATCATAGGGTTAGAAGGGACTGTAAGGGTCATCTAGTCTAACCCCCTGTCAACATTCAGGATTTATTGTGTCTACACCATCCAAGACAGATGGCCATCCATCCTCCCATGTTTACAATCATCTTTTAATACTATTAGAAATTTTGGTATTTAACACTGATACTGAAGCAGTGGTTCCAATCAGCATCAGGGTCCAATGTGCTAAGCACTGTACAAACACAAATAGACACAGGTCGCAGGTGCTATAAGGCATTTAGGCATCTTCCACCCATTTAAATACGTTTGGGGATCTGGACAACCAGGATACACAATTAAGTACAGACATGCTTTATATGCATTAGATGTCTGAGTGTGTATATATAATCTACAGGATGTTTCAATATCCTCACTTGTTTCTCAACCTGGCCAGCATTAATTGGTCAATTTCTTATATGTGTCAGAGCAGAGATGGGGCTCAAGGAGGGATTTGTAGAAAGAGAGTGAAGTGGCCTTGCAGATCAATTCAGGAAGGATGTTTTATGCGTAAGGAATAGCTTGGAAGCAGGTCTGGATGGATAGGTCAAGAGTTGGGGAAAACTCCCAGGTTATGGGTTCCAGCGGAATGGGGGTGGTGTCAAGAGTGATAGACAACAGAGGGAGTGGAAAAGGTTTAGAAGCAAAGATCAGGAGTTCAATTTTAGTTGAGTTAATGTTAAGTTGGTGATAAGACAGCCAGGAGGAGAAGGTAGAGAAAAAAATCAGCCAAAAAAAGCATTTTAAAAGAGAATTCTGAAAAGATGGAAACAAAGACTTCTGATGGAAAATCTTATCTGTAGCATCACTAAGCACAGTGCTTTGCGTACTTTTCTCACTAAATTTTGCTTCATTTGTACAGTAGAACTTCTTTTTAACTAAAAGCAGGTAGCCCAACCAGTGAGGCAATAACATGAATTGACTTTTTTATGCAATAGTCTGGCTCATGACTGGTGGAAAAGATTATTAGCCAGCGTGGAAAATAGGAAGGATTTGGTCTTTGTGCTTGTCTCCTGCCCTTCTTGCAATGGGCTATCAGGGAATGGATTGTCAGGTTTGGATCCTCCTGAATTTCAGGCCTAGATACATAGGTGAATGGTGGGATTTCGTATTCACTTGAGCACATGTCCAGATATCATATGGTGAAAAATTAGCTATGTCCTCTGCATGATAATTTACTGATGCTCTGCCCAATAGGTGGGACATGCGATTATCTTATGTTATTGCAAATTAATTATCTGGGGTCCTGGCAGTGTAAAGTTGATAGGAGTTCTGATGTCGAGGGAAAAGGAAGTACTTGACAAATGTCAGTAACATAAGTTGAGAGAATGGGCCTTATTACTGGGCGCGTTTAAGTATTAGCTACATAACAGTGGCCAAAATCCGGGGGACAACGGAGAAGTGGGCCGAGGACATGATCGGGATGGCGCATCTCAAAATTGGAACGTGGATGTTCCTGTAATCATCCTGAACCTACAACAAGCAAAGTAAACTGCAGGGGATGATTGTCACCAGCTATCTATCATTTATCTGATTTTTTTCCTGCCAAGTGCCTATCACTATGTAGTGCATTATCTAAGGCCCTGATTGTGGAAAACACTTAAGTACATGTTTAGTTCTAAGTATGTGCATAAGTCGTGTTGCCTTCGGAGCTTTCCTGAATAGAGATGCTCTTCCAAAATGGGGGTCTAAGTGCTGAATAAGACAAATTAGCTCCAAAAAGCATTGTCCACGATGTACTTCCTGGTCAATTCTGGTCCTTGTGTCTCACAGGTTCTAGGAAGCTCTTCTATTGCTTCTTGGGGGAGGAGCAGGACATATTAGTGTTTCCTTTTCTTCTATTAAGGTATGAAGGTGGGGAAAAGAGGAGGCTCTGAAGGTGCTTGTCCCTTCAAAATGCATTTTTATTCCAATTAAAAGAGCATGACCGAAAACCTCCATAATTTCCCATGAACAATTTCCAGCAAAAACAAAAGGCTGCATCTTTGTACTGATACCATATAATCCCTGAAGTCTGATTTTTAAAAAGAGAGGCCAGAGATGCACATATATTTGCACACACACAGTTACTGCATAAACAGATTTTGGACATGCAAATGACACCTATCTAGTTAGTAAGCAACTGTCTAGCCATTTACTTGCAGAAATACTGTATTTGTGCATGCAGTTGGTATAACTGAGCATATGCAAGATGTCAATACTGAAATGTGCATGCAAATGGTCTGTATTTCTGCAACACTTTTATTAAGGGGCACCGCCAACTCAAATATCAGATTTCTGGCTGAAAATTCTATATCTACTATTACAAGGAGGAAATAAAATTATTCTAATTTTAAAAAAGTTGTGGAAAAATATGTTTCTGTTGTTTGTTCGTTTGTTTGTGTACTTGATGCATTTTACAGCATTCCAGCCAAGAATTCTAAAAGTGACTAGTGATTTTGGGTGCCTCATTTTTTCGGTGCCCAACCTGAGACACCTCAGAGGGGTCTTATTATCAAAAAGTGCAGCGTGTCCACCTGCAGCTTCTCTTTATGCTCAGTCGGTTTCTGAGTGCTGCTGAAAGGTCTGACTGAGATGTTGAAAAGGCCCTTATAAATATCAGCAACAGAGAAGATAAACCCTTTCAGAAGTTTTTAAGTTTGTTTTCAGTTGTGGAGATGTTAATAATGTTCTATCCTGATGTTCCTTAGAACCCTAATATTCTATGATTCTATTAGAAACTTGATTTTTAAAATAAATCTATTTAACTATGCTGACACAATCAGTCACTGGAGGCTGAATTTTGCCCTCCAGTAGATGCACAATAGGAAATGTATCTGAGAGCAGAATTTGGATCTCAATATTCAGTTGCTTAGAGGTATCTTGCCATTTAGCTTGCCAATAATCATATGGATTGTTCAGGCAGTGTTTTGGGTAACATATGAAAATAAAACAAAGCTAGCTCTTTGTACAACATAGTTACCTCTTTAATATTTTACTGCTACTGGAGAGTGCACATGATCTGAGGCAATATGTTTAAATCCACAGTTTTCTGTTGGAACAATGGACTTAAATATTTTATCATTCAGAAGGGGAATGAGGTTATTAATATCACCCACAAGCAATACTAAAATTGCTCTTTTTGGATTTAAAGATTGCCATCTGTACAGCATCAGTAGCAGATGTTCTTTTTGCCAGAAAAATGTACATAAAAGTGATGACAATATGGTGGTAGAGGGTAATGGAGATAAAGAATATTATGGAAGCACTGAAAGAATAGATAGCAGGATAGAATGGTCTATGTAGCCATGTGGTGTAAGTAGCTCTGTGCAGATTACTGCATTCTCAGCTAAATGAAAAACCTTAGAAACTGAGGTTCTCTCATTTTACTTTGATTTCATAAAGTAGTTCCAGTTTCACAGAAAAACAAACGTAAGTTTTATTTGAGCAAAACATCTCAAAATTTTCAAAATTTGGAATTTCACATTTTTCTTTTTAAAAAATCAGGTTTTGTATTCAGTCACAATTTTTTTCAAATACCCTGTGTTTGGATGTGAAAAGTAGAATTGTGAGGGTCCTAAAATGACCAAGAATAAAGCTGAGAACATTTTCCACCAAATTTCACAAATGATATTCACTACCTGCTCACAGCCCCACTTGTTAATCGTAGCACCTAATATGTAACAAACAATAGTAATAAAACACAGTTTTGTTGTGGCACCTTCTTGCAGAGATGTTTATTTTTGTTTGGATAATTAAAGCTTCTGTAAACAAGGCTGACATTGACACATACATGAGTTTTCCTCTCTCCGTTTCAAAGGACGTCACTAAGGGGCAGTTTCTTTTCCCTTTTTATGGAGCGCATTTCTGCTAGTGCAGCTAAAGATCTTTATTGCATAACTGATTTAGTGTTTTCTTTCCCATTGTATTTTTTCCTGATGCTATGCCAGGTTTCAGAGTGGCCTGTAGGAAACCGAGGATTGCTCTATGACCGAAGCTGGATGGTTGTGAATCAGAATGGAGTCTGCATCAGTCAGAAGCAGGAACCTAGACTGTGTCTGGTACACCCTTTAATTGACCTGGAACAAAAGATTTTGGTCATCAAAGCAGACGGTTAGTAAGCATCATCCTTTCTTCTTCCTTCTTAGTACTGAATAATAAAAAAATGAAGTATGGAATTACTAATAAATTAGGGACGAATCTTGCTCTTCCAGCTGTGGGAATGCATCAGAATGGATTGATCCAAGTTAGGTATGGGTGAGGGAGATCTCCACAGCGGCTTCCTACATGCAACTGTGGAGTGAGTGCTGAGGCCAGGGATGGACAGAATTGGTGAAATTCACAACTATGCAGGTTCACTGACAGTTCTGCTTCTCCACATCATGGAGATAGTACACCAGCCTCAAGGGGCTATGCTAGCCCTGATGCTGAAGAACTGGCCGCTCCACAGCCTGACCACAATCTCTTCAGCCCACAGCTGGGTCACTTGGGCTGTGTGATGGGGACAGGATTTGCTGCTTGCTGAGTAAATCATGAATGGGATTAGCATCACTGAGGTGATGACACGGCATTTTTAACTGATTACTTTACAGCATCGTTCCATTCTGACAGCTTTTCTGAGTGCACAATCAATGAATACACAAAAGAACCATATTTGGAGAGTGCTGGGATTCTGGAAAGTTCCCCCTACTAGAGGGGATATGCTGTTGCTTTCAGTAACAACTATTAACATTGAACTAAACAGCAGGCTTGTAGTCTTCAGAGCTCATTATGAATGCCTTGTTTGCATATAGCTGAACAGTGCTTACCTTCTCTTGGGGGTCTATCATTTGCTCCGCCTGTGCGTCTGTTAATAATATATGTGCTCATATCTGAGCAGCTAAACCCAAATAAGTTAACTCCTTTAAGTTTTCCTTCCATTGTCATAATTCATTGTCAGTGTTTTTTCCTCCTTCCTCACGGAAGTGCAACAAGAGGTTCCTCCCTCAGGATGTTGGTTTAACCTTCAGGGTCCTAAGATGCAAACTGTGTGATACTCCTACCCTATTGAAGTCAATAGGACTTGTCCTGTGAACTGAGAACATTCTCTTCTTGTTTGCAGCGAGGTCATTCAGAATCAATGGGGCTGTTTGAGCTAGACGTTCCCTGTTTTAATTGGCAGGACATCCCTGATGAAGGGCATTTGACTCAGAAAGTTGCATCTCCCTAGATCCAGCAGCTCAAGCCATGACCTAGTGGATAGAGTACTAGAGTGGGACTGAAAACATCTGATTTCTATTCTTGGTGCTGCTTCTAGCCTGCCAGATTACCTTGGAGGAGTCTTAGTTTCCCCATCTATAAAATGGGGATAAACATACTTCTAAATGTCTTGTTTTGTGAATTGCTTTGTGATTTACTGATGAAAAGTACTATATAGAACCTGGGTGCGATTATTCAGAGTCTGTTGCAATACGTATGTATTTAGCTGGGCTTTCAAGAAGAGGGGATGCATTAGAGAATACAAACAGGGTTGAAGGAAGGGTGGTCTTTATTTATTCATCTGGACAACGGAGGGATATCCTCAGTGAGGATATTCCTCTTGTTATTTGTTTATTTTGTACTGGCTTTTTCATGTTTTGTTGTATTCATGCTGAAAGAGAAAGGCGAGGCACATTTTTAGAATCCTAATTAGATAATGATTAAATACATGCAATATACAGTGAGTAGCAATGTAGTGTTACCACTAAACTATTTTCAAGGTGTCTCTTGCGGGAGATATCGGATATAGGAGAGTGTTCAAAAGGAAAATCAAATTGGAAAACCCATCTGTAAATTATCTGCCTTTTCCCTGTTCACAGAGATGTCTCTTTATAAGTGGAAAGATCTGATACTGTCCCTAAGTTGTTAGCACATCTTTCTTTTAAACACCCCTGGTCCCAACACTTCAAAGTGTAAGGGGGAGATGTTCAAAGGCACAGATAGTAGACAGTTACCCAATTCCCCCTGAAAAGCAATGGAAGTTGGGGCCCTAATCCTAATTTGTGCCTTTGAAAATCCTGCCCTACCATCCCACATTTGACTTCAGGTTGCTAGTGGAGATTTAGTAATGATTGTACTTTGAATATATGAAAGTGAGAGTGCTCACTGCATCGAAGAGCGATCACTCAAGTCTGAGGAAATTGGACTGGAATAGGCTTCAGTCAATGTTTCATTCTGAATTTATGAGATGCTCTAGCAAAAAATATTGGTTAGTATTTATGGCTTTCATTCAGAATGACCAATACATAATAATCCTCATGGAACATTGTTAATTTGATAATGGGCACTGTAGGAAGGTGCAGTGACCTTCCGCGGAGGCTGGGCCCCAGGAAGGGCCGCCGCCCCAAACACAGGCCAGCAAAGAGGTAAGAGCCCAGTCTGCCCGGCAACCCAGGGGTCAGGCTGGGATAGGTCCAACCGGCTGGCCAATCCCCTCCTAGGAGGGCCGGGCTTCTGCTGGGGAGGAGAGGATAAAAGGCAGGGCCCGCTGCTCAGTGAGGGACTGGCTGCCAGCGGGTGCAGACGTGCCTTCCCGCTGGCTGCAGCGCCGGCCCGAGCCCAGCCGGGCCGAAGCCCAGCGTAGGGCCTTCCCGGAGCCAGAGAGCCGGGAGCGGCCCCACCACCCAGGACCCGAGGACTGGGTAGGGCCCCCAGACCCCAGGGAGTGGGCCGAGCCCCCGGACACTGGGGTGGGAGACACCCCCCGAAGCCGGTCCTGACCTCGACGAGCTGCCGGCCGCAGAACCCTCAGAGGCAGGGCTCGACTTGGACGAGCTGCCCGAAGCCGAAGCACCCTCGGAATCTTGTGACCTGGAGGAGCTGCCCCTTGCCGAGGAGCTCCCTGCCCTGCCGCCCCTCAACAAAGAGGGCCTGCTAAGTCTGCCCCGAGCGGTGTACCCAGCTGACCCCGAAGACCCTGAAGAAGGTGGTACCTGGGACTGGAGGGGAGGAAGTGGCCCAGGGGCAGCCATAGTTGTGGCTGCGGCTAGAGGCTCGCCACAGTCGGCGTGTTGCGGTGGGACCCCGCCGGCACAGTGGCAACGCCTCTGCCACTGTTAGGGCCCTGGGCTGGGACGCAGTGGAGTCGGGTGGGCCTGCGTCTCCCTCTCCCTTCCCTCAAAACCCGGCGAATCCCCATTCACCCCAAGCTGTTGGAGTGAGTCCCTGCTTGCTTGCCCGCCCTGCCACGGGCCGGGGCACATAGACTGCTTGCTTGCCCGCCCTGCCAAGGGCCGGGGCACGTAGACTATTGGTTTGACTAATTCCCCCGTTTTTCCGGAAGGTGCAGTGGCCTTCCGCGGAGGCTGGGCCCCAGGAAGGGCTGCAGCGACTGGCGCAGAGCAGCTGCCGGGCTACAGCACAGATATTGAAAATCCCAGACGTTAGAAATGGGAAAGCCCTGTTGGATCCCCTAGCCCACCCCTTTGCATTAACAAAGCTCAGGGCTGGATTTAGCGGTGATCAAAGCAACAGCCTGAGGTGCCAGTCCTGGGAGATACCAGGCTGTTTTTATTGTTAGTGATAAAAGCAAAAATAGAATGTTTGAAATAAAATGTTTCAGGTATTCCATATATGGATTCATTTTTCACTAACCTCCTAGAATGTTCTGGATCTTTGTAGAACTTCATGCAATCTTCCAGACTTTCTGAGAACTACATTTTCCTTGAACCTCCTAATTGTTGTCAGCCATGCCCTCATTTTAGGATTAACATTCTGTTACCTACTGTAACACTGTTTAATACTGGTCCACCCAATATTGGTACACAGCTCAATTTCTTGATTTTGATACATTTCAGTTATTCTTAAAATTAATAGGTTTCTATATGTTTAGAGGAAATAATTTTTTATTTGGTTATATATGGCAGGAATAAATGCAGATTTAAAGATCCTAGTGTGCAAATTTATCATCTTATATGACAGGGATAAGTCATGCATGAAAATCGTGCATCAAAGTTGTGAAGTGGGCTACAAATGCAATAAAAAATAAGTTATTCAAAAGTCTAACAGGGTGGCACCAAAGAAGCGCTTAGCCTGGGGTGCCATTTGGTCTATAGCTGGCCCTGGCAATGCTATTTTCTAGTATTTATAGTATAGTTTCAGTCTAGTAATAGTTTTAAATGACTAAAACTGTGGTGATATCTGCTGTTTTCTTTAGGAGACTGTTGCAGAGATTACTTGAAGTCAGATACCAAGTGATTGGGGGCATATAAAAACCTGACTGGAAGCCGCAATAGATACACAAATTGAGAAGACCTCCATGAGATCCAGACTAATTTTCCTCCTCTTAACTTCAACCCTTACTCATAATTATATTCCATTACACCATACTAAATAATTACATTCTCTCCTTGGTGTTTATACCTTTCAGACTTATAAACTATTGTTACATCTCCCAGTTTGTCATCTCATAGTAAAGCTATTCTTATTTGATTTGTTTAATATTTCCTTGTAAGCTCAGGCTTCCTTCAGGCTCAAAATCATTTCAGTTGCTTTTCTCTGAATTCCCTCAAATTTGTCAATATTTTGTTGCTAATGAGGCATTTAAAACTGCATGCCATATTTCAGATTCATATAGTCACACCTGATCGTTACAGAGAAAAATCTTAATCTTTTGTCCTGTGATGTGATGAAGCCCAAAACTTCATTACCTTTTTATGCTGTCACATCATATTTCAAATGGGTATTTAATTTGTTGACTACGATTACCTCTAGTTCTCTCTCAGCATTATTTCTTTGATTTTTCTCCCCACTGTGAATGCCTCTCATCAGCATTATTTGTGTTATCTTGCATCTTTCCAAGATTCATCTTTTCTTTCTTCCTTCCGCTTCCCTTGCTCCCTTTAGTATGATTTCTTTGTCTTTGTTAATATATGCCACCCTTGCTCAGTTAAAATCATGAACAGATTTCATCTTCTTGCTGTTTAGTCCCTCTTTTAGATCATTAATGAGGAGACAGGAGTTGCAGTGGTTTTAGTAGGCTGATGACACCCAGCTCTGTATCTTTCTTATCTCATCCAACCAGAGTTGGCAGTGGCCTTGACCCAATGTTGGCCTGAGATTTGGGGAACTGATGATGACTAACTGGTTGAAGCTTAATCTGAATAAGACTGAGCTGATGTTGATGGGTTGGGGGAAGTAACCGAAAGTAAAGAGAGGATTTATAAATATTCCTTTGCTCCCTGAATTTGCAATCCCAGCTGCTGTTACGTGATCAGATAACAGCAATGGCCATGATGGCCTTTTTCCTGAACTGAAGAAGATCTCTATGTAGGCCTGAAAGTTTGTCTCTATCACCAACAGAAGTTGGTCCAGTAAAATATTTTACCTTCCCCACCTTGTCTATCACTGCCTTTGTCACTTTCAGATTAGATAACTACAGTTCTTTCTATATTGTGCTCTACATTAACTCCACCAGGAAACTAAAGCTGTGCACAGTTTGGCAGCATTCTGCTAGCTAAATGGTCTATCTTGCCAGGAGTATACTGATATTCAATCAGTTGCACTGGTATCTGAAAAGAGCTGAAGGTATTGGTTTTGATGTAGGAAGTCGTGAATGGTTTAGGAGGACTGCCACAGCTGCTGAGGCTGGGGGCTCCTTTGACAAGATGTTCTCCTCTAGTGCGACATGACTTGGGAACTTGCTCTCCGATATAGCTAAATCTGTTAACCTTTCAGCATGCTGCAAACGCCATCTATTCAACCAAGTGGTGTTTGTTTGCTATTTGTTTGTTTTGTCTTAGGTGAACTTACTGGATCTGTGGTTTCAAAGAATTCTATTTTAAAGTTTTGTTATGCCCTTTTCCCCTAAGCTACAGGTTTTCTGGCTAGCATTCGTTATATTCAACACAAAGCTTTTTCATATGCAAATTATAATAAACATTTGTCATAGTACGACTATCTTTGATAAACCAGTAATACAATTTTATGTAAGCTCCTTTGGAAGTGAAAGCCTATTATATCTGGGCCTAGCTCCCATTGACTTAAAAGACAGCATGATGAGGTCCTCCATTTCAAAAAACCTATTGCATGTTATGAAAATAAAGAGAAACCATTCTGTCTTGCCTCTGTTAAATGCAGATGGCCAAATTCTGGTTGCTGTTGTGCTTCTGTAAATATGGAACAATTCCATTGACTGCACTGGACTTTTTCATGATTATACTGGTGTAAGTGAGAGCAGAATTAGGCAGAGAGTATGGTGCTGTGAAAGGCCAATTTATCTCTTTCCATTTCAGCTAATAGAGTCAGCACTACCCTTGCAAGTTGTGAATTAGTTTGTCATTGCACAGAAGCAAGATTTTGAGTGTTGTGAAATCCCTTTAAAACATCGGAGTAGAAAGATACTGGAAAAGTGTGAAACTAATTACACTTTATGGATTTTATTCTCCCTTCGATGCTCTTGTGTTACTGCCAGTAACACTAATAGGAATTATGTGCACATGCTGAAGAGAGAATATAGATGAATAGTTTGTATTTCAGTCTGTTGAAATAGCAGGCTTCTAGTTTTGCCACTGACTCAAAAGAGTAGCTTTAAAGGCAGGTTTTTCTTTATACCTAATATTGTGAATACATCTGTGAAATTTATTATCAAGCAAATGACCATGGAGAATGACAGCTTTGACAATTAAATAACTGGCAAGCTTCCATCTTTTTTTCTTATGATGGAATAAAGTTATAATTAACAATGTTAAACTGACCTAAATATGGCTATAAAATGTGTATGTTTCAATCAGAGTATGATATACTGGCTGATATGTAAAATCAAATACCTATAAAACCCTGAGACCCCATCTGAAAAACTTGCAGGTGTGCTGTCTGTTAAGAATTACTTTTATAGATTACAGCTAAACACAAAAAAGTTCAAATCTTTCTCATTTTCTTTTCACCCAAGTGAATGACACTGATATTTTTCCCTGGGGAGCGGAATAATCATATAAGGTTGTTTGTTACACTCTCAAGATAGTAATATTTGTCCGTTTTTATCTGGATTATTGCAGTTGGGTTGAACTGATTTGTTGCTTATATGTTTCGTTTTCCAATTGAGTCCAACTTTTCTTTTCCCATTTTAATTAATAGCAGCAGGTTTAATACAAACAAAAGGAAGCACTTTTCACACAACAAACGTGGTACTTATTGCCAGGGGATGTTGTGATGGCCTAAAGTACAACAGGGTTCAGAAAAGAACTAGATAAATTCATGAAGAATAGGTCCATCGATGGCTATTAACCAAGATTGTCCAGGACGCAATCCCATGCTTGGGGTAACCCTAAACCTCTGAATTCCAGAAGCCTGGAGTGAAGATGGCGGGAGGGAGATCATTCCATAATTGCCCTGTTCTGTATATTCCCCCTGAAACACTGGTACAGGAAACAAGATACTGGGCACAGTGGATCATGGTCTGACCCATGTTCTCTTATAATCTTTATAGTTCTGTGCTATAGTAATACCACCAGTCAATTGAGTTTGGGATGCTATTGACATTAACAAATACCATAACCCTTTCTCTTTTGAAATGATATATTTAGAACGCAGTTGTGGCATAGTGAATCTGAGTTAATTTTCCTTATTCTTCAAAATAAAATAAAACAAATCCATTTTTGTCATATCATAGAATTAAGGGGAAGTGATTCTCCTTGTATTTGCACTGGCCTAAATCAGGAGCAGCTTCAGTGAAGTCAAAGTACACTGATGTAAAGCTAGTGCACATGAGATTAGGGGCTCTTTTACTTTATGTAGACATATACTAGGGTTCACTGCAGCCTGACAGTGAAATGCTTTATTTGACATTTAAGACTATCATTTTCACTCAACAAAAAGCAATACTATACAGCTTTTTTTCTGACTCAGAAACTCATACAGCATTGTCTCCCTTTCAGCCCATGACGTTCAAGATGGTGAAAATTGTAGAAGAAACTGTTGGTGTAAATTCTTACTGAACTTTTTTATACCGTTTGTGGTGACAAGGGGTTAAAAAACTCCTGTCTTGGTTCCTGTGCATTCCTTGCTTGGGGGGATAGGGTAGGGGGGTGTTGGAGAAGAGAGCGGGCAAAAGGGGGAAGAAGGATTTCTTACCAGGTTTACTTCCGTCTATGGCTTGGTGATAGTTTTATGG
Organism: Mesoclemmys tuberculata; assembly: GCA_007922155.1. Classification (NCBI taxonomy): domain Eukaryota; kingdom Metazoa; phylum Chordata; order Testudines; family Chelidae; genus Mesoclemmys; species Mesoclemmys tuberculata. The sequence goes on along the minus strand of ML675603.1, from coordinate 98,895,818 downwards.
CCTGTTATGGGTTTTTCTCTCTCTCTCTTTTTTTTTTTTAATCCCTTGTTTGAGACAATTGGGTTTTCCTAAAGGGATTAATTTCTCAAAACACACTTACACACACAGTCATACAACTTACTCAGGTTTGATTGATTGAGGGGTTCGCATCATTTTTATTCAGCCTGTGTTACTGACGGGGTGAATGAGTCCGATAATGGAACGCTTATTTAGCAGGAGGGGGACGGAAAGGCAGAAAGACAGACACTGGGGGAGGGTCACTCCCCTGCTGTCACAGGAGCTCTATTGAATAACGGATCTGCAGGGGCTCATGTTTGGAAAGGAAAAGGGATTGACCTTTTGGCCCACACTCTCCGCCTGCCCGTTGGGTCACTAGGTTCAGACAGAGCCCCCTTGCTATTCATCCAACCAACTTGTGGACAGATGAGGGCGGCTGAAACCTGGCCTAGTCCAAGATCTGGTCAACGGTTCATAAATCTATCATTCATACAATGACACATGTTCTCTGTTCAATTCAAATTCACTGTTTATTGGGATTTTTTCTCTATCACAAGTTGTCTCCCCTTATCCTTTACAATTCCTTAAACTTAAAACTTAACACTTAAAACTTGTGACTTAAACAGCTAATCATACTAACACAAATACACTGAACATATACCTAAAGACTTACTTACAACTAAACAGTTGATTAATACTTACCACACGGATGAACTCAGTTGCAACAAAAAAAATAAATACTTTATGGCCAAATTTCCTTACTCTTTATGTTCCCAGGTTTTCGTATGGGTGGAACCTCTATCGCATTCACACCCAGGTTACCAGTTTTCGTCCAGGTGGAACCTCTATCGCATTCACACCCAGGTTATCAGCCCTAATGCCCTATCTTACTTTTTTGAGCAGTGAGCTGGGGACAGGCGAGACAATTGATCAGACCTTCTATGTAGTGCGATTCTGGTGCACCCCTGTTGCGATACGTGGCTCATCCAATTTGCCTCTCTTCTGAGCACCTTATATCTCCAACCCAGCGTATTGCTTGCTTAAACCAATTGTGACGCTTTGGCTACTGTCCAACCAGCAAGTGCCACGCCTGTGAGGGGACTTTTGCCCTCCTGTGGCTAGTTACAAGCCTTGGGGTGACCACTGTTGCTGGACAGATTTTCTCCTTCTTAACTGTCAACAGGTCTTATCTGTTGACCAGCTTTGACTTCCTGATTACCAAACGTTCAGAACAGCTTGTTTTTTGTGACAATTGCCTTTGTTGCTTGAGCACCCTCATGCTGGTATGCAATTACTCAAAAATGACCTCGGGGCACACATACATTACAGGCTCTATACAAGTCTGTTACAACACTGTTTAAATTCAAAGATTTTTTTATATATATATAATCTGAGAAACATACATACATGAAAATATTGTATGGATCATGCCCCAGATCTTCACACAGCCAAGTAGTTTGTGAAACATATTTAATTCTTAAAAAGCATGTTTCTGTTTTTACAATTTCTTTATTCCCATCTTTCCTCCCATTGGTTGTTTTTTTTTTTTTTAATGACTATACCCATATCCTGATTTACTAGAGATGGTAGAGCTGTGATAAGCCGTCCATTTGACAACAGCCATGATTGCTGCAGAAATTTTATGCCAATCTCAACACATGAGCTACACAGAGAATAAAGTTACTAAAAGCTGAAATTGTATATTGGTTAATGTGGTTTGGGTACCAAGGTCATCCAAAGCCTTTGTTCTTGCATTATCATCTGGAGCCACCTGCAGGCAGAGAATATAATTCTGTCAAAAAGTGAGGGAAATTTGTCAAACATTATTTGCGTGGCTGCTGTGATCCTAAACAGTCACAGAATATGTACTTTATTCATAACGCATAATTATGCACAGATACTTAATTCTTATCATTTGCTCTTGATTCATAAAGGAGCGGATCCAACATCTGTGCCTCTAGAAGAAAATACTGGAAAAGAGATTCAGATCGGTCAGAGCAAAGTTTGTGCACACAGGTGAGTGAGAACAGATACACCTGAAAGTTCTAAGCTGATGACCTTTTGTAGGGTTAGCTAGGGATGATCATAATGGAATGCAGCATCATAGGTTCTGTGAGAGTCCAGAAGATATTAGTGGAAACAAAATAAAATGAGAAGAAAATAAAAAAAAATTCAATGATGTAATAAAACAAACAACAGAGTTGATTAGGCTTGTGTGGAAAATTTAGCACACACAACAGAACTGATAAAATGAATAAATAAAAATCAGGTTTAGAGGATTTTGTTGCCAATAAATTGGGAATAAATTGTCTTTGTCTGGTTTGTTCTCCGCAAACTATCAATAGGAAAAATCTGCAAGTATCCTGTATACTTTCACATGCCATGTGGCTGGCATTTCAGTTTATGTTAAATTAATTTATGCTGATGTTAGTAACTTTTCCTGTTTCCCATTGTGCTATCTCAAATTTTCTAGACCCCAATGATTTTTTTTTTAAAAAAAATTCCATATTCACAACACCACCTAAACTTGTTTTGACCACAAATATTGCTCAGTATTCAGTTAAAAGTCTTTGAAAAGTTATTATTGAATATGTTGAATAACATTAGCACCAATTTCCTGCAGTATACCATTTGATGCATTGTCTTTAATTGGATAGAAGACTGCTATTACTAATAACTCTGTTTCCTATCTGTGAACCAAATGTTAACCATCCTGTGGTATGATTATCCATAAAACAAATATTTCTCCAACATCAGTAAGTTTTCTGAGTAGCTCTGTACTAAATGATTTGCTGACATCCATATTCATTATCTACTGCATTCCACTTACACACCAAAACTGCTGATATATCCAGAGGAGCCATTTGGTTAAAGTGACCTGAGTAACTTCTGCTTCACAGATAATTGCTAACTGCACTCTGCTTCTTCTCTCTTAATTTTTCCACAGTACAGTTATTTTATATATGTTCAGATATTTTTCAGAGTTCTGAGAGGTCAAAACATGTACAGGCCACAGGTATTGTATCTCCCTCTTTAAAGACTAGACCTGAGCACTTCAGGAGATTGCAAGAGTTTTCAAATAATTTATTTGATACAAGTTTATTTTCTTTGCCCCCATGCCTCTTCCCACCCCCAGCACTTGCTTTCCAAAACAGCAAGTAGCAATAAATTGCTAGGGGCCTTGGCTACCTTCCTGTGGGGCAATGATGGTGGTTAGCATGTTTCCCAATTGGCAACCTCTTGAGTGCCAGATTGAAATCCTGCCCCACTGTCACTAAGGAGAGCAGAGGCTCCTTTCCCCCTCTTTTCTTCCTACTGCACATCCCACAGCAACAAGAAAGTTTCTGCCCAGTATCTTAGTTTAACATTTTGGTTTGTTTGCCTGGCGTTTCTAGAATCTGTTATTTTATGGCCAATTCTCTTCAGTTTCTCCTATGTTTAATTAATTTATCATGATGTTTGCTTTAGTGAATAGTCTAAATGAAATGCATAAAGTATGCCAATATCACATATAATACACACACTTTTGCTTTTCTACCTTTTGTATTAGGAAATTATCCTCCATGAAATTAAACGAATAAAAAAGGACTTTTCTTTGGTGCATATTTTTCCTAACGAATTTGTGGGCAGCAGAAATTGCCCAAGAGTCATTTGTTCTAGTCCCATTTCCCTTAATGTTGACTCATCCTTATCTTTCCCGAGGTTAGCCCATCTCTAACAGACCCTGCTTGTAAAATATCCTTGATTGCCTTTCTTGCTCTGCATTTCTTTTGCAGTATCATCATCATAACCTGTCTCATTTTGGCTCTTTTTTTTTTTGTTTTATGAAGAGGGAAATTTTCATGAGAGGCTGTTCAAAGTTCTCAGGGGGACAAAAGCCTGTAGTGGAAATGGCAAAGCAGGCAAGTAATCAAACAAAACTAGAGTCAGGGCTATCAGGTAAAAGATAAGGGCAATAGAATGAGTGAATGGTAGTCAAAGGGAATAAGGGTAATGCTAGAAAAGACAGAGAAATAAATGCAAGTTAAAAAATAGCTCCATTAAGCAAATAAGGAGGACAATGAAATCCAAGACATTCATAGATTCCAAGGCCAGAAGGGATCATTGTGATCATCTAGTCCGACCTCCTGAGTAACAAAGACCATAGAACTTCTCCAAAATAATTCCTAGAGTGTATATTTTACAAAAACATCAATCTTGATTTTAAAGTTGCCAGTGATATAGCATCTCATGACCCTTGGTAAATTGTGCTAGTGGTTAATTACATTCACTGATCAAAAAAAATGTACACCTTATTTCCAATCTGAATTTGCCTAGCTTTAATTTCCTGACACTTGATTGTGTTATACATTTGTACAACTTGAAGATTCTGTTATCAAAAATTTCTCTTGCTTGTAGGTACTTATAAACTGTGATCAGGTCACCACCTGGACCTTCTCTTCATTAAACTAAATAAACTGAGCTCTTTGAGTTTGTCACCATGAACCATGTTTTCTAATCCTGTAATAATTCTCAGGTTTTTTTCTGAGCCCCCTCCAATTTATCAGCATCCTTCTTGAATTGTGGACACCAGAACTGGACACAGTATTCCAGCAGAGGTTGCACCAGTGCCAGGTTCAGAAGTAAAATAACCTCTCTATTTCTACTCCAGATTTTCTTTTTTATGCATCAAAGGAGTACATTAGCCCATCTGGCCAGACCACTGCACTGGCAGCTCATGTTTAACTGATTTAGCATGACCCCAAATCTTTTTCAGAGTCACTGCTTCCTAGGATACCGTCCCCCATCTTGGAAGTATGGCCTACATTCTTTATTCCTAGATGTATACATTTCTATTTAGGCTTATTAAAATTCATGTTGTTTCCTTGTGCCCAGTTTACTAAGCAATCCAGATTGCTCTGTATCAGTGATCTGTCCTCTTCATTATTTAACACTGCCCCAATTTTTGTGGTGTTTGCAATCTTTATCCATGATTTTATGTTTTCTTTCAGGTCATTGATAAAAACATTAAATAGCATAGGGCCAAGAACTTTTCCCTGCGGGATCGGACTAGAAACACTTTAAAATGACTGAGCTAATTAACTACTTACATCTGGTTTCTACAAGAAGAATAAATGGTGATAATTGACCATATCTTTAGACCTTTTTCACAATGGTAAGCAGAAAAGCAAGATGGCCTTGTGGTAAAGGCATTGGATTCTGAATGAAGACTGGAGTTTTGGTTCCAACTCTGCTGGACATCCTGTGCTTTGGGCAAATCATTTTACCACTTTGTGCCTCAGTTTCCTGAATAAACATGAGTGTTGTGACACTAAATCCATTAAAGTATGTTTGGCACTCAGATGTTATGGTGGGTAAGTGCCATAGGAAAAAAAAACTACAAATAAAGATCTAGTAAACCTGCTAAACAAAGGTAGCGTGATGTTCAAAGCTGCCAAATGCTAACAGCACCCATTGACTTCATTGGGATCTTCCATAGTTTCATAGAGTCACAGAATATAAGGAATTTAGATCTGTGTGTATATCACAAACCATAGAATTTCATACAGTGGCTCTGTATTGAGCTCAGTAACTTGTATTTGACTAAATCATATCTTCCAGAAAGGCATCCAGTCTTGATCCGTAGACTTTGAGATAGAAAATGCACCCCTTTTCCTGGTAGTTTGTTCCAGGGATTAATCACCCTCTCTGTTAAAAGTGTGTGCTTCATTAGGTCTTTGAATTTATTGGTTTTTAGCTTCCAGATGCCGGCTCCTGTTATGCCTTATTCTGCTCAATTAAAGAGCCCTTTACTACTCCCTGAAAGTACTTACATGCTGTAATCAAGTCACCACACAATCTACATTTTTATAAATGAAACAGATTGAGCTCTTTCCATTTCTCACTGTAAGGCAATTCCTCCAGCCCTCAAATAATTTTTGTGGCTCTTTTCTGCATCCATTTGAATTTTTCAACATCCCTTTCTAAAAATGTGAACACCAGAACTGGATGCATTGTTGCAGTATGTACAGAGGTATAGTCACTTCCCTAGTCCTAGTCACTACTACCCTGTATATGATGGTGAGACAAGACCTGGAATATTGTGTTAAATAAGTGCAAGGCAGCTCATTTCTAGAAAGACAGAGACCATTATTTATCAAAAGGGCAGGGCCAAAAAGAATTTGAATAGCAACTAGCAAAAGATTAAAAAACTAACAGCAAAATCTTTGGTCCGGTGGCCACACTGAATGTTTGGCAGGCTTCCTGCTTCTTGTACACAATGTCAGCTTTTAGTAACTATATTCCCTGTGTATCTCATACATTGAGATTGGTACAAAATTTCTGCAGCATTCATGGCTGGTATAGAAAAGATGGGCTTACCCTAACATGTTGATGTTATAGGTATAATCATTGGCAACTGAGTTAGCATTAATCAAGATGAATGGGACTGTTCCTATATCAGAGTTACTGCGTCAAGTTCCCTGCAACCCCAGGCAAATATCATGAACTGGTTACGCTCACTTCACATTTTGAAGGTTTTCATTGCAACCATAACAGATAGTGGCTTAATGAATGATGAGACCTGAAGAACAATTGGGAGGTTCCCCCTGCTCCTTCAGATAGCTTTGTGCTCTCTCAGAGAAAGTGCTAAAGAGGCACTCAAGGAAGAGATGGCTATTGTTGAGAAGCTAAATGAATTCTTTGCATCGGTCTTCACTGTAGAGGATGTGAGGGAGGTTAACATACATGAAACATTCTTTTTAGAAGACACATCTGAAAAACTGTCCAAGATTGAGGTGTTAGTAGAGGAGGTTTTGGAATAAGTCACCAGGACCAGACGGTATTACCCAAGAGTTCTGAAGAACTCAAATATGAAATTGCAGAACTACTAACTGCGGTATGTAACCTACCATTTAAATCAGCTTCTGTACCAGATGACTGCAAGAGAGCTCATCTACCACCAATTATTTAAAAAATGGCTCCAGAGGTGATCCTGTCAATTACAGGCCAGTAAGCCTAATATCAGACACATAGGTGAACGTGATTTATTGTGGAAGATTCAACACAGCTTTTGTAAAAGTAAATCATGCCTTGCCATCTTTAAGGAGGTCAACAAATATGTTGACAAAAGTGTTATGGTGGATATAGTGTACTTGGACTTTCACAAAGCCTTTAACAAGATCAAAAGTATAATAGAGTTCAAAAAAGAATTTGATAAGTTCTTGGAGGATAGGTCCATCAATGGCTATTAGCCAAGATGGTCAGGGATGCAACCCCATGCTCTGGATGTCCTTAGCCTCTGACTGCCAGAAGCTGGGAGTGGATGACAAGGGATAGATTACTCAGTGATTGCCTGTTCTGTTAATTTCTTTTGAAGCACCTGGCCGCTGTTGGAAGACAGGACACTGGGCTAGATGGACCATTGTTCTGACCCAGTATGGCCATTCTTATTGTTCTAACTGTTCTCACCCCACATCTCACTGTTGCACAAATGGGGAGATCTTCTCCACACAGAAGTCTGGGGTGAGCAATTGGCCATAGTCCCAACTCAGAGGAAACCCTTGAAATCAATAGACATTTTACATGAGTACTGACTGTCCTAACCAAATTCTGCATTCAGTTATACCAGTGTAAATGTAGAGTAAACCTGTTGACTTTAGTGGAGTTAATCTGGTTTATGCTGTTATTAGCTGGGAAAAACATGTGGCCCAAATCTATTGAACAGTCACCAGATGGAGTTCCTTTGGGTACATCTACGTTTGAGCTGGGAGGTGTGATTCCCAGCATTCATAGATGAACCCATGCTAGTTCTCTTTGAGCTAGTGCACTAATAGCAGTGAAGCCAGGGTAGCATGGATAGCAGCTCAGGCTAGCCACCTGAGCACATATCTGTGGAGACCCCCCCTCAGGTATGTATTCTGGCTGCTATCTGAAGCTGCCACCCATGCTGTCACGGCTACCCTGTATTTTTATTGCACTCTCTTGAGCAGTGCTTGCACAGGCATGTCCGTGCGAGCTGGATACAAACCAAGAAAGACAAGGAAAGTGTAAATAGTAATAAAAGACAAAGAACTGGTTAAAAACTAAAACAAGGTGAATTCAGCTTGTTGTGGGGGAATGTAAGTGGCGTCCCATAGGGCTCGATATTCAGACTTCGGTTGTCCTTGTTTTTCAGTCTATAAATTACCTATCTAGAGGGACCAGCTATAAAGCACTGAAGCTAAATTTGTTGATGGCACAACAGTGGGATGAGTAGTGAACACAGAGCACACAGCAAGTAAAATCTGAAAGCATTAGGGCCCGCTTTATAAATTGGCTGACATGCGCCAGATGAAATGTAATGTTGACAAATGTAAAGTAATACTCAAGCAAAATAAACACGAGCAAAATGAATGGAATTGAACTGCAACAGAAGGATTTTGACAGGGACCTTGAAGAGACAATGGGCTTCGCTCTGAAAATGTTTAGACAATACGGGAAAGCAATTTGAGACCTAGCAGATTCAGAATACAGAAACTACAGTGACCTTTGATGAAATACTATAATACAGTGTAGCTGTAGCTTTTCATGTGTGGTGTAAATACTGTAGCTATCTAATAAAAGAGGGCCAAATTTTGAGACATGTTTATACAGTAGTAAGGAGAATGTAAGCCCCAATGAACCATATAAACCACAAGAGATCAGCCATCAGGAGAACAGGAAGGGGGTTCTTAGCTGCTCTGTGGGCAGGAGGTGTCTGAGTGGGAAAAGAAACTTATGTAAATGAACTCTCCATTCCCACCGTACTGCAGCAGTACCACGTGTTGCCCTTACCTTCTTTGTCCCGGCCACTGGCACTGTGGAGGATACAGACGTTACGACTCTCCTCATGAGAACTTTATCTAAATGATTTTCAATACCTAAGTAATTGCTTGCATTCACTCTGAATCAGGAAAGAAGTCATGACAAGAGTTTACTGTGCATATGTCATAGCAGTTTATTGGTTTCATTATCAACTGTGGGTGCTTGTGAAGGTGGAGGTGAGTCACAGGCCATGTGCTAAGATGAAAGGCAACTTTTACCTTCACATACCTCTGCCTTAGGACATCATAAAACATGAACTATTCACACAAACATGACAATATGTTTCATCCTCATAACATGTTTTTTTCACTATTTTCACAAATGGTGAGAATTTTTTTCACAGCTCTGTGACAGAAAGTTAATGATAGTAAAGTAAGCAGCTGATTGTGATATGCACAGAAAATAGCAAAAAGCACCATGTTGGTGCTTGGGAGGATGGGACATAATTAGGACAGAGCTTGAAAGTTTTAATGAGATCAGAATACAAATAAATTGTGCATCTCAAAATTTGGGAGAACAAAGAAGATAATTGATATGGATGGCTCAATTATTTTGACCTGTTTTGGCTAAAATCTTTTCTTTCAGTATGTTCTTTAAAATTCCAGGCAGCAACTGAAGAGAGATCTGAGGTCTGCTTCTGATCTCACTTATATTGGCTTTACATTAATGTAACTCAATTGAGTCTACATCACTTTTACAAAGACAGATTGCCTTCATGCTCCACCCCAGAATTTAGGTTCTTTTGCTGTGGTGAACTATTTTCTTATTTCACAAAGCAGATCTTCCCCATTTAGAATTGCCTTTCAACAACAAGCTTAACTCAGGACCAAAAACATAATGCCTTCCTCCTCCTAATACTTCTCCCCCTAGTTGTGAGGGCACTGATAGCTAACAGTGTCCTCATGCCTGATCTGTGGCCTTTCTGACCTGTGAGAAAGAATCTGGAAGCCATTCTATGATTGATTATCAGAACTCCAGGTGAAGGAGAAAATCTGCCACCAATCCTGAAGAATGCATTAGTGGAATTAGTACTAAAGGAACTGTTTGATAGGAGCAACCTCTCAAGATACCATCTTGTTCCTATTGCTGTTAGTTTATGTACTAACATGGATTGAATTAGGCATTTGACAACACTATAATTGATGTATCATTTAAAATATTCATTCTGTCTGGCTCAAAGGGACAGGAGTAAAGATAGTTGTGATTGTGCCACTGAGTTATAAAACAAATAACAAAAAACTTTCAGACCCCTGTAAAACACCTTTCTCAGCTAGAATACCAAGATTAAATGGAGACTCCCCATGGTGTTTCTTCCTCTTATTTATTATTTTATTTGTATTACTAGAACACGTGTCCAGTACAAACAGAAATAATAATTAATCAACATAGCCATTATACGTTTTTGCCCAGTTTAGACCCCTGACAAATGGATATGTATAGTGCCCTGAAGATGATATACTGAATTGATTTAGGACAGCAGCTTCCACATAATTGTTCACAGAAAACTGACTGTTCACTTTTGGTGCTCACTGACCTCCGTATTTCCATCAATAATAATGCATGAAAAGAGACTGACACACACATTAATTTTTGTCCTAACGTTATGTTTCCATGTATGCAATTGCTGTCATTGCCACAGGGAAGCTGAGTGACTCTAGATGGGAAGGGCGGTGTCCATGAGATAATTTTTTTTCAAGATGTAATCTATGCTATAAAAATGCTTGAGAACACTGATTGATATAGATGGATTAGGTATCATCACTGGACAAATATTTAGTCCAGATTCCTCAGAAGAATGAGGTTTCTGTAACTCTTGTGTAACAGCTAGTAAGATGGCAAATAGATGCATAATCCTAGATAGACTGGGTTACTTTAAAAAGTTCAGGTGTCTGGAAAATTCTAATTGAGGCTCCAATCCTGCATACACATATGTGAGTAACTTTATATGTGTTATGGGACTATTCATGTTAGAGATTTGTCTAGATCCATGCCATACACATGGTTGGACTGCATACTTGCATAAAATTACTCGTGTACATAAATGTTTACAGGATTGGGGCCATAGAGAAGAAACCATTACTAGCTATATTTTTATAAGAATTTGCAAATACTGTGATGCAAAAAGGGTCATTTTTAGTTTCTCATACATGGATTACTGTGTCTCAGAGTCAGTGTCATAATTTTTATAATTATACAGACTTTCTATCCCACAGCAAGTTATATAAAACTGAATTATGTCTCATCAATAATGAAGTCAAGATTGACAGAATTCCAGGAAATTTGGGAAATATATCTATGCATAATAGTGCTTCACATCTCAGCTGTTTCATTCATTAGTGTTATAATGGATGCTGCACTTCGGATTGAAACCGGCAGAGCAGATATCTGATTAAATATCTCTACCAGCTGTCCTTAGTTTTGCAAATGAAGGTTTTGGCAGTCAGATTATTGCTTAAATTAATACTAATCACTTCCCTCCCCCTCTTCATAGAGTACAAACATATGACTGTGGAGACAGAATAGCAGACTGGTTCTCTGAATTACTTGGTCGCCAGTGTCGCCTGATGAGGCAGAGTTCAGACTTCAAAAGAAATTCAAATCAGAACCATGAAAAAGGTATATCACTTTGACATGGTTATTAGAAAATAGATACTCCAATTCAGCATATTAAAATATTAGCATGACTCATACTTCGTGCTGAGTGAAAAAAACCCTCAGAGACGGGGGGGAGGAACGTCTTGAGATATTAAATCTCATAGGGAGCAAAGGGAACATATATGCATAAAAGTACCTTGCCTCAACATACCTTGATGACGTACCATTGATGACGTATCTTGCATCAACAGAGTTGCTCAGTGTAGACCAGGACTGAGAGGATTCATGTTTCTAAATTTAATAGAATGGAATCTTTCCTTAGCAACTGAAGTCCAATTAATAATTTCTGTAATTAAAATGGATAAAATCATTGGGGTGGAAGGTGGGGAAGTTACGAATATTATATTCATAGTTTCTAATGATTGTTTTATAATGCTGGATTGATTTTTAGGTCAGGCTACAAGAGGCTCGCTTTCTCTTGTGAATGAAGCACAATATCTCCTGATAAATACAGCAAGTATTTTAAAACTGAAAGAGCAAATTACAGAAAGGTAAGAGCCTCCTTGGGTGAGAGAGCCCGTTTATGTGGTGTTGGCTTCCAGAATCTTCTCATAAAATATAAATACCAACTTAATGTTGGGAAATTTTAGATTTTGACTTTTCAGACTTTGAATCAGAGCCAGACGAAGCATGGTCCCATCCCATCCCACCACATCAGCCAGTGAAACTGCCTGCCACACTGAGAAAAGCTCCCCTTTTTTGGTGAAGCTTCACACTGTCCCGATACTCAGAACTGTGCCTTAATGGTGCAATCTGGCCCTAAGAATGGAAAATGTCACAAAATCCATCATATATTTAAATTACTGCAGCTTGTATATGTCCATTATTTAATGATGCCCACTCTAGGACTACTAGGGTTTATACTTATTCCCAATTGGACAGGAGAGAATCTATAAGCCAGGAAAATAGAGTAGCTATTTCTCTCACCTATATGATAGAATTAATAATTATTATTACTATTATTGTTATGAATGATAAGTGGCTTGCAGACATGTAAAGAAAAGAAGGAAATGGAGGGAGAAAGATGAAATTAAACAAAAATGGAATTTATCACATATGTTAATGCCATGTATTATTTATTCTGTTTTTAAAATATTTGTGTAGATCAAACCTGTATATCCCACTTGCATGTCTGTTATGATTTCCAAATTTACCTTTTGCAGGATTTCATCAGATCAAACCCTAAAGCCTTTACTGTTTCTACTGAATCCTTACTCAAATCAAGTAGCCAGTGACTTCAGTGAGTCATTATGGCCTGAGCAAGGAATTAATAAAAGCTGAATAATGAGGGCACCATCAGCTTTTATGCAGAAGACCTGACTCAGAATATTAATTAGTTAAGTAGGAGTCCTGTCTAAAAATCAGTGGGAAAATATGGGCCAAAGACTTCAGGATTTGATTCAGCACTTTTTTCTTCCTCTTTAAATCTCTGAAAATGATGAATTGCTGACAAAATGTCATTACTGAGAATCTGTGTTTTCCTTCTTTCTTATTTCATGCTTAACATTTTTCACATCACATGCTAGTCCCTGTTACTGAGTAAGTACAGAATTATATAACCTCTTCTTGAAAAAGGATGTCTGCAATCACTTGAATTCTTTAATAATATTTTATATTTCAACAGCGATGATTCACTCTCAGATCAAATAATACTCGTTACGACAAGTTTTATCTGAAATATCTTTAAGTGTTATTTCAGGCTCCTGAAAATCTTTCAGAACCCAGGTCAGCAAATAGCAGTATTTTTAAAGTTGCATATGATTCCTTTAAAATCTATTGAAAGTTTCTCTGCAGTGAATCATTTAGGATCACATTTATGAGTAATTCTTAACATGGAAAAGAAAGCAATTTAATAGCCATATGATATATATGCAATATACCTACTTTCATGTTCCCATCATTGTTTTGTATGAAAGATCCTTTAGAAGCAATTTCATTCAAGCAACACATTTTCTTGTCAAAAGATTGTCTGCAGAAATCTGTTAGGAACACACCAACGTCTAAGGTAACAATATGTTTTAAGGTTCACAATGGCAACAAATTACTCCACTTGCTGGGGGAACAAGCTATTCATTAGACTTCTCATCTAGGATGTAAGACTGCACAAGATAAGTCTCTAGAAGGATCATATAAATAATGTGATAAAATGAGAAAACATAACATCTCTTAATACTTTTTGAAAGTCCCTGTCTTTTTACTGGAAAGCTAAATATTCAGGGCAAAAGATTTATTTTGTCATTTTTTTCTTCATTGAATGTTTCTATATTCTTACATTTTGGGGGAATAAAAATAGAAAAACAAGCATTCAATCAAGAATAAGAGACCCTTAGAATCTAAATGCTAAAAGCTAATATTATTGGTTTGTTATTTACGGTATATCACCAGGACTGGCTTCCCTCCCTAAGTTGCACTTCAAATTCATTCTTCCTCCTCCTTAAGCCTCTGCCCAGCACTGCCCCTCACTATATCTCCGTTCTCATTTCCTCCCTCTTCCCACTTCACTGCCTTTTCTCCTGCTAAGTCTCCTACTCCCTATGAATGGAACTCCCTCTCTCTCCCTGTTGACCAGCATAAGTTGGAAGAATCCTCCCCATTCCACCATGCAGAGCAACTTTATAAGGGTGCTGGGGAGAAAATGTTAGTCCAAAGATACAGCACCACTCCGTACCTGTTCCTAAATCGCTGGATGCTAACTTTCCAAATAATGAACGGCACAATTTAGTTTCAAAACCTATACATGCAAAGTCTTTATTAACATTCTTTTTCCCCTGGGGAAACCGTAATTGGTTTCTTTACATGTAGAGTTGTTTTGTTTAATGACAATTGGTTATGATTTGCAGGCACTTTAAGTTTTCAATTGAATTTTGATAGTTTTTCTTTGTTTTTACCTTTCCTGTGTATAAATTAATCTTCCACTTTGCAGTTCACTCTAGGGAGATGATCTAAAATAGTAACTGCAATTTAATTAAACATTAGAATGTAAAAAAATGCTGCAGAATTACATCCTACAGAGGCATCCATCTTTCTGGTGCTATTCTGCTGACTACCTCCCTGAAGGCGGATAAAAAATGCTACTGTCTGACGTAACACTCAAACTCTTTGGTTGAAATATGCACTTGAAGATGCACATAATTATTTTAACTTTGTTTATTAAATAAAGGTAATGAGAGTAATGGATCTAGACTAAAATCCTAGCTCCAAACTCTGGAAAACACAAACCTGGATCTGAATATTCCTAAAACCCAGCTTCTTTCTGGCACTAAACTATATTTCATGTGACAGGAAATGCTTCAGTATGCATTAATAATAGGGATGACCTCCATGAACTTGGCAAGACACCCATATTTCCTGATTTGCTCACCATTTCCTAAGCAGAACATACAACCCACTCCCATGCCATGGTCCCATCTCTAACGAGACAGAGACAACAAATAAGAACCGCAGAGACATTGAAGTTACCATGTAATTCAGTGAATATGCTTTTCTTCTTTAGAAATAATTATTTGTAGTTGTCCTAGTTTGCAGGTCCTATGCCAAATTTTCCCACCTCCCCTAGGTGATGAGTATATTAGCATGGCCCTAAAACCAGCCTTTCCCCATCTCTTCTGCATCCCCAGTAACAATTCTCCTGTTTGCCTCTTCCTATCTAATAAAACCTTCCCATCTAGTGCAGTGACAAGTGCAATCCCTCTCCCCTGCTAGAATTCTCACATACCTACCACACCTCTCTCCGCTGACAGCTCTAGATGTGATCACTCCTCCCCAAATATATTGGCTTCAAAAGACGATCAAAAGCAATGTTGAGGCACAAAGAATCCACAGGGCTAGACGCTGTTTAAAAGGAGGAGCCCGTAGGGACAGCCATAAGTATCAAAGCAAAACATAGATTATGCTCTAATCCAGAAACCAGAAACACTGGCAGCAGTAAGGTTTATTGCTTTCTCTGTTCCAGCACCAAGACCCAGTATTGTGCAGGGCCTCAATGTGCACTAAATAGCACATTCAGCCCATACCGAAAGCTGACTCTGACAAAGAGTACATACTTCACTCATTTAAAACATAAATGTTCCTTCATTCCATCCCCACACGTATGCCCCATCCCGGACACAGGGAAGAAACCTATGTAAAATGATTTCTTATTTATTCTAACACGCTCTTATTTCCTCCCCGGGTAACTGAACATCAGTATTCCAGCGTCAGTTTCTATTGATGCCCATATGCTGAAGTAATTAAAAAGAGTGTCAATTGTGTGATGTACTATGGAAAACTTTTCCCCCCAACAACTAATCCCTGGACTCTCTGCAGTACAGTAAAAGATCTATAATGTTTGGGCCAGGTTGTGTGGTTTGGTGTGAAAATCCACATACCCATTTTTATTAGTATGCACATTTGTCTCTAATGCGCATACACAGTTTTTCTCCAGTTTTAATTAAAATACATTTCCACCATTTTAATCAAAATAAATACAAAACCATTTAAAATATTTTCTAATATTTTCGTAAAATATTTTCCTAAAAGAGAAACCTCTCTATTTCTCCAGGTTTCTGTTTCTATTTAGTTTAAAGTCCTCAGGTCTCAGCTGGTGGTGTTTTTTGAAGTCGTTTTTTCACGTCTAAGCTTAGACAATATTAAATAGCAAAGATTTTTCTTTCAAAAGGGTTGAGAGGAGTGAAATTTCAAGGTTGGTAGCCAGCTTTGTGAAATTTGTATGCTATGTGCTATCTGCCACGCTGTCTCTCTCACATGCACACACATGCAACACACACACACAGCCATACACTGGCAAATAAAACACTTGTAGGGAGGCATGGAGATCTTCACCCATGGATTTTTTTTTTTTAAATATCTGCCATTTGGTGAAATCTGATGCATTCCAAAGACAAATATTTCAGGAATAAGTTCTCTCTCACAACATTCTCTTTCTGGTCTTCCTGCCCTCATAAGCCCACATCGTCTCTGAATTTTTCCCTATATTTGTTTTGCTTCCTTTTTGGTCAGATTTAACCAGTCATGTGATCAGTTAACCAAAAGATCCACCAAGTCCTTCAATTCAGTAGCTAATGCTGAAATTAAATCATACTGATCCTTCTCCAGTGCATATTTATCATTGCAAGGCCACATACTTCCATATCTACCCTTATAGTTCCAGTTTACACCTCTTAAAATGCCGCCTAGTGGACTACAATTTTTATCAAAATAGCTGTACCTTTAGTATAACTTCAGTAATACAATTGCATTACAAATATGTTCTTAACAATTATGTGAATTAAAATCTTGCTCAATCTGACCAGCAACTAGATATTCAAAGTGAGTGGATAATTACTGCAGGCTAATTAGTATGTCTTATTTTCTTCTGCTGTGTGGATCTTTGGGACAGACTGGAAGAACCATTGCAAACAGAGGACCTAATCCAGCGCTTCCGTTCCAATATTGTGATCAGTGCAACGGAGTCTTTTGAAGAAGAGGAGTGGGCTGAGATTTCCATTGGTGCTTTGCATTTCCAGGTACAGTCTGACTTCTGTAGTGCTTTCTGGCTATAAAGCATTTTGACCCTGAAAACAGAGGAATTCTTTGCAAAGCTTAGGCCAAGTCTACACTACAAACTTAAACTGGTAAAACTACTTTGCTCAAGGGTACAAAAAAATCATAGTTATGCTGACCTAAATCCTGCTGTAGACAGTGCTATGTCATTCAAAGAACCCCTCCAGTCAACATAACCACCACCTTGTACGGCGGAGGGTTAATTACGCCAACAAGCCCTGAGTGTAATGTCAAGGCAGATTCTATCAAATGTTGTCATTTTTAAAATTTTAGCAAATCACTAATTTCCCTCTCTTATCCAAATGAAAAGCATTTTCTAGCACCAAGAAAAGTCCCTCTTGGCAGTTTTTGAGCAAAAGCCTTTACCTCTTATTTTCATTCAAAACATATAGATTGCGGCACATCACAGAATATTTTAATCCAAATCATGAGAAGTGACCTCTGATTTCAAATGCCCTATTTTTGGATGCTCATATGAGACATAAGGCTCCTCAGAATGAATATCCGAATCAGAAGCCATTTCTTATATTTTGTGTCTTTGTGGGTTTTTTTAAAAAAGCAATAAAAATATTATTTTTACCATAGTTTGTTTTTTTTTAAACCACTTGACTTACAAAAAATTTCTTTACTTAAGAGTTTTGCTTCTCAGTAAATATAATCAGAGCACATTTTTAAAGTAAAAATTAAACTAAAGGGTACAATCTGTAGTTTTCATGATTTTTTACCATTTCTGCATCATTTTAGTTCCATGAATCAGAATTTTATAAACTCACAATTTCACCACAGTGCTACGAAGTTAGTACGTTAGTTATGAACCCCTAGAATTGGAAATAACTACAGTATCTCAGTTAACACAGAGGCTAAATGAAGACGTTAATGGCAACCACTGCCCAAAATATAAGTTGTGCTGGACCAACAAATGCTTATCACACAGTCACACGCAACATGTTCATCAAGATTGTCAGATACCCTTACAGCTGTGTCAAGCAGCAAACGAATCAGCCTTATCAGTGTTTTCAGTGTATGTCTTCACTGACGGTGGCAAATTTGCTGCCATCGGATTGATTTATCCAGATAGATTGAGCAGAAGTGAAGACCCACTCAATCGATCCGGAAATCAATTTACTAAAACCATGTCCCCAACAAGCGTAGCGCTGCATCGATGGGTACACATTTCCCATCGGCCCAGTGTAGCGGAGACAGCGCACAGAAGAGGATTTAGGAAGTTAATCTAAGTTACGCAAGCTACTCTACATAGTTTTGTGTAACTCCTGTTGACGGCCACTGAATTTCCCCATAAGTATAGACCAGGCCTAAGATCAGCTATGGGCTGGTCATTGTGATGGCAACAAGCCCAATGGAATCAAGCAAAGGCTGAAAAATGCCATAGCAACAGTAGAGGCAGCAAATGTGAGCTCATATATACACAAACACCAAGCAACAGGCACAGAGAATATAGGTTTAAAGGGGAGAAAATAGAAACTTTTTATTCAAGCCACTTCTGAAATATTCTGATTTCTATGGCTTACAGCCTCATAGGTATTTTAAGACACTAGGGTTGCCTTTTTGAGCTGTCTGCATCTGTGTTTGAGGGGTTTTTTGAAAGCGGGGAGGTGTTAACTTGTATTGATACCCTGTGTCTTTTTCTGGATAGTGCACTCTATTACATAACTCACTACTGATTCAAATTAGCTCTACAGAGCACTTTTGGATGGCACATTTAGTGGGAGATTGCATTCCCTGTTTTTGATGCATCTCTTTTCCCTATATATAGTTGCATGAATGGAGATTACAAACATCTTTGGTTCTTGGGCTATGCAAACTGGGTGCAAGCTGCAGCAGTTACCTATAAAAGGATTTTAGCAGTCCAAATCTTAACAATTTCAGTATTGATTCACTCGGATTATCTCTTCCTATCAGTCTCTTCCTTATCAGTCTCTTTTTGTCATAGAACAAAAAGATAGCAAGATTTTCTTTATTATATTTTGGGCTAACAAAAGAAAATTAAGAAGTCAGTGCCTATTTCAGTTTCATTGTTTACTTTAGCATTGAAAAAAAAGATCCTTAAATGCAGCCACTGCTATATCAGTTGTAAAGTTAGATAATGTTCTAATTAGGTTTGGGTGAATCAGCTCTGATGAAACAAGAAGCAATCTGAGCCTTCACCCAAAACTTCAACTAAACTTTCTCTGAAGTTTGAAAAAAATTTCATTTCTGATCTTTAGCAGTTTTCGTGGTTTCTTTCTGAAATTAGAGATGAATACAAACCAAAACCGCTGAGTTGATCTTTGTGGGAGAAGGGATCAGCATTCAGATTTAGATTCAAATGCCCCCTATCTTTGTAATGAGCCAAACAATGACTCAAGGTTCTAGCAAACCAGATTTTTAAGGGTATGTCTACAGAGCAATGTAAGTCTAAGGTTAGTGGAACTTGAGTCAGCTGACCTGTGTCCGGGAACCCTGGGCTAGAGCATCTACACTGCATTTTAACCATAGGTTAAGAATTTTCTGACCTGTGCTCGAACCTAGGGCCCTGACATCCACGCTGCAGTGCACAGACCTGAGTCAAAGCAAACATATCCCAAAGTGCCTAGCCTACAATGTTGACACTGTAGCCCTGGGAACAAGGTGCACTGTGGGAAAACTCTACTGCTCATCCTGTTCTTTAACTGTGGTGGTGCAATTGATGGGACTCATGTGCCCATAAAGAGCACATGAGTACATAAACTGCAGAATTAGCTCCTTTGGTGGCTGTCTCAATAGAATGACTGCAGTTTGAGAGGGCTTTATACTGAACAACCCTCTAATCTGAGAACTGAGCCATCCCCCTCTAGGCTGATCACAATGGCAGGAAAATGGCCATGTGCCCCTGATCTGAGGATAATTAGGACATCAGTCTCCTGGGCTGTCAAACTATTAAAATGAAACTTTGAAATTCTTTATTATTAAAATGGGATGTTCCCCGACGGTGGATTTGGGTTTTTTGGTTGTTTTTTCAGCTATTGTTTTTTCTGTTTGTTTTGAAGTTTGACATAAAATGAAGGTATCAGAGGGAAAACATACACACAGCCCAGACTGGCTGCTGCTGGCTGCAGAGCGGGGAAGTGCATCCCCGAGGCTTGGAGTGCCGTCTGGGAGGATGACCCCCCAATGCTCCCTTCCCTGCAGGTCCATGCTTGGTTCCCACTCTGCTTTTTGGTGACCCCGCTCTCCCTAGGGCTGCATATGGACAATTGCCCGAGCAGTGTGCACTATCTGGGTGGCAAGTGGCTCTGGCTCCTCCTTGCTGTTGTGCAGAGCTTTCCTGGAGCAGGGAGGAAAGCTGAAAGGTGGGGGGCTGCTCCTAGCTGCCAGGATGCTGGGGGTCATCCTTCCCCGGCTGAGCTGGGAGCTCTGCCTCTCCCCATCCCTACAGGTCAGCCTCTGGGTCCCCACTTCACTCTCTGGCCCTTGTTCCCAGGCTTCCCCCCCAGCTCCGTCCTCCTTGGGGTTGTGTGTGCAGGAGCGCCCGGGCAGCACACATCAAAACCTGGCTATGCTCTTGTGACTAGGAAGCAGCTGTCTTTGCTTCTTCTGATCAGTCTCCATTGGAAACCATGCAGGCTCTCTGATAGCATGCTGGCAGACAATGGGTTAACGCTGATCTGAGCTGCTGCACTTGCAAACAGAGGTATGGCTTCCATTTGCAATAGTCTGCAGCACAGAGTGTCAGCATAGAGAGGACTAAGGAAGTTGCCCCAAGGAATGCTGGGATACATCCGAAGAACTTCCGGGACCTGAGTCAAGCTCATATCAAAGCAATAGGGCTGACCATAGGTCCCATCTCAACATGGTCTCGGACCCTCCAGCTCTGCAGGTTCCTGGGACCCTACTTCGAGCCCTAGGTTAACACCTAAATGGTGTGTCGACACTAAGTGGGTTAGGCTTGAGCCCGGGCTGTGTAAACATACCCTAAGACCCAAATGACACTTCAGATCAACATATAGAAACATGAGCTTTGATTATTTGCCCCATTATTTGTTTCAGTTTTTGTATGCTTGATCTAACAGAATGAGGGAAAATTGCATTAGATGACAGAAGTTGAAATACTGTAAGAAACTGTTGGTTACTTTAGAGTTCTTCAAAAATTCCTGATGCAGTAATTGAGTGAAACTGTCATGTTATCTTTATTCTAATCCCCCCCAAAAAACTAAAAGAAATTCACATCAGTGAGCTTATAGTTCATCTTAAGAAAATGCAGATTTTGCTTTCCAAACATTCACAAAATGCCACTGAAAAGAATGCAAAATGAGGGCAAATCTGTGCATTTCAATCACAGTGCGCAAACATGAACCAACAAAGCCTATTATCTTACTCAAGGGAGAGCTCTTCTGGTCAAATCCTAAGGCCCTTACCTAGTTTTTACTCAGAGCTTTGCCAGTCAAACTTTCTTTTTAACTCAATGAGCCAAACAAAATCAGTGGGAATTGCCGATACTCACAGTGTCTCAGACTTACCCAAGGGGGAGTTTGCCCGAATAAAGAGAGAGTAAAAACTAAGCAAGGACTTCAGAATTTGACCCTTTGACTACATAGCAGAGTCAGATGAACAGGACTTGGCCCTTTTACATAATACAAGAATGCTCAAATAAGTTTGTGAAATGTGTCAGTTATTAATATATCATGAAGGTCAGAGACTTGTCCCCTAATATGTAACTGTTTGACTAATATGCAACTGTTTGAGAACCTCTTTCTGTTGAAATTTCAGGTTGTAGGTCCATGCAACAGATGCCAAATAATCTGCATAGGTCCACAAACCGGACAACGAAATAAAGAATTTTTGCAGGCTCTGTCCTCCAGCAGAGGTAGAAAGGTCAGTCTTACTCTGTAAAATATCCATGCAGAAAGGTCTAGTAGCGTCTTGATGATTTGTATAATGTAGTATCTTTTGCTAGAATATTTAATGTTAAGGGGTAATAATGATCTTCATTTGTCCTGTCTGCAGAAAGATGATGCACTGAAATCCTAACATGACAGGGTTTATCTATATAAAAATGTGCATCTCATTCCTGGTTCAGAAATTGATCATGAATGTTGTGACATTCCCGTAGTGCAATCTGGACTGGTGAATCGCTGTGTCACCCAGTCCCCCACTCCTGGAGCCCATCTTACTTGACTTTACTGTGAGGACTCCCTCTCCTGGGTGTCCATGCATAGCCTCCAGCAAGTAAGTTGCCCCCAGCTCAGTGACTGAGTGCTTCTAGCCAGCCACACTTTGGGTTATGCAGCAGAATGGCCCCAGGAACTATCCCCAGTCCCAGATGCAACCCTAGGAACTGCTGTCTTACAATGTTCAGTGCTGCCCACTAAACACTGCAAGCTCATATGTTCACCAATTTATCAAAGAAATTGATATGCACCAGCCTTGTCACTTCAAATGGAGTCTCTAACACACCTTAAACCAAATGCACTCTTTTAGGTGAAAAAAAACAAACAAGTTTATTAAACTACTGATGGATTTTAAGTGATTA
The DNA here is from genome assembly GCA_007922155.1 of Mesoclemmys tuberculata. NCBI lineage: Eukaryota > Metazoa > Chordata > Testudines > Chelidae > Mesoclemmys > Mesoclemmys tuberculata. Next base: position 98,873,293 of record ML675603.1, on the reverse strand, counting down.
TAAATCAGAGGAAAGCAAGTCAGATTTAGTCAAAATAAATAAAAGCCAAACGCATTCTAAATTAAGCTTAACACTTTCAGCAACCTTACAAACTCAGATGGTTCTCACCACAGGCTGGTTGGATTCCTTTCCAGCCAGGCTCTCCCCCAGATCAGCACTTCAGTTGCTTAGTGGTGTTTATAGATGGAGGTGGAAAAGAGAGAACATGACAAAATGTCTCCCCTTTTTAAAATGTTCCTTCTCCCCTCTGGGGCATTGTTCCCACACCCCTTTTCAGGGTTAGGTGACAAACAATGTCCTCATATGGGTTCATCCATGTCCTGAGTCAGTGAGCAATACCTTATTGTGGCTCGAAGCTAGCCAAGGAAAAGGGGGGTGACTCACTTGAGAGACCCTTTGATCCTTTTTGATACCTAGGCCAGTCCTTTGTTCTTGGAATGCTTGGTTTGTTTTATGTATGCCTTAGTGAGGTGTGAACTGCTCCTCTACTCTAGGAAAGTTCTGCCTGGATATGTTTTAAGCTATGAGGGCAGCTCTTTGGGAATATTACATACAATTGTAACCATACACATGAAATTTCAACCAACATATTACTACAAGAATAATGCTCAGTATATCATGAGCATTCCAAAAATATCTTACATGATGTATTTTGCATTAAACAGCATACAATTACACTATAAGGGTGAACATAAACAATATACAGTTACACTATAAGGGTGAACATGCAGTGCAGTATGTCACAAACATACAGTAGATGGAATATGTATTTTTACAAGATTTTGTATTATTATTTATATACCCTCAGCTTTCCAACATATTTATTTTGGTCATTAGAAACCTAGATGGATTCTTACTAGCCTTTTTTGTTATTCAGGACAGAATCTGCAGAAAATCATTGTTAGCCTACACTGTGTTTTCTAATTAGACTGTTAGCTTGTAACCTAGCTTTTACTTATGGAGATTTTGCCTTTATTGTGGAAGTCACAATGCTGGAAGGGTGGATCAAAGATGTGAGTATGGGTGAAGAGTAAGATGATCAAATACTAAAGAATTGATTTGTGAATATTTGCAAATAAAAGGGTCTGGATATTGATCATTGTGGTTCCTGAGGTCATATTGGTCTTGAACTGTGAGTATTCAGACAGCCAATTCATTCATGAATGCTAAAAGGGTCACAGATTTCCCTATCAGTGTTTGTGTTGCTGAAAATTCATCCCATAAATTCATTGTTATGTACTGTTCATTATTCTCCTGGTTATACAATTTGTTATCCAATCAGGGAGCAAAAGCCATACCATGTGACATAGCTGACGAGTCATATAATATGACTAAAAACAGTCAATGGGCAAAGCGAACATTTTGCAGAGAAATTATTTGTCCAGACTATGCAGCAAAGACATAATTACAGATGCTCCTGATTAGCCAGAAAGCATGAGAGACTTGGATTTCATTTGGATAATTGGGAGTTCGGATAATCAAGAAGACAGCCATCAACCATTCAGCAGCAGGGTGGCCTCCCCCACAGCCAGGGACTCCTCCTCCCTGCAGTCCTGGATGGAGGTCTCTGCTCTGTTATCTGGACGTCCACATTGTCCAGATTGCTTCCTCCTCCACCCAGCAAAAGATACAAGCTGCAAAGGGCACATATCTCTTTCTGGAGAACAAGAGAGGGATTTGGATAATACAGAGATTTGGATAAAACGGTTTTGGATAAACGGGAGTTTATTCACTGAAAAAAACCAGCATCACTCTGAACAATTCACTAACCAAATAAGGGGCTACATTTGTAATGAATGTTATTCGCAATGAATAGTTCAGCCAGCTTTAAAAGCCAAACAGCCTGGCTTGGAATGAGAAGACTCAAAAAGGGTAGGTTGGGGGGAGGGGCACTTCTAGGCATAATTTACTACTGATTTGAAAAGGAGAAGAATGCATTCCTAGCCAGTACATACAGATGGCAGCACCGTGTACACTGAGTAGCTGGGCTCTTGGCCAGACCACAAAGCCTGACAACAGGAGCTCTTTGGGGCAATGGCGAGCAGCCGTTGCAATATCTGAGTCACTGTTCTATGCCCTCCTGAGTACCAGACAGGAATCCTGTCCTGCTGCCTTGCAGTTTTTGGTGCGGGGAGGTGTTGAGAAGATCCTCTCCTCAGAAGTGCCACCCATATTAATGACCCCGAGTATTTACTCAAAGTCTCCATTGAGGGAATCCTCTCCAAACTCAAAGGAATCCTCAAGAGGCAAGAAAAATGTCCCTGGGATACAAGCTCACAGCAGAGATTGAAATGAAGCATTTCCTGCATACTCCCCACAGCAGTGATAAGCTTCTATTTGCATTTCTGATTTAATCATAATCAAAGGCTCTCTTGATACAAATACTCCTACAGCCAAGTAATACATTAACACATAATTCAAGCAAAGGAAGCAATCTGTCCCCCTTAGAACCTAGATCAGATAAGTGTAATATGGCAAACTGAAAGAGCTATAAAACATGTTGCTGCTATTCACAAAGGGAAAAGGATTCTCCTTCCCTATTCTTGAACCTTGCATCATTCATAGTGGAGAGGGTGTTTCAAACGCCTATGCCATGGAAGATGTGCACCCCTTTGGTAGTTCAAGGGCCACATGTATTCACCACACTCTTTTTTTCTAGAGATGCTCAATGTTGGTTTTTTTTGTGGTTCACAGAAAGACAGAGGTGCACAAGAATACAAATGCAGTGAAAGAACCCCTGCAAAGTGCTAGTAATAAATAATTGTCTATAAGATTGTTATTGCAAGTGTGACAAGCAAACACAGTGAACAGGATCTAAGTGAATAGTTGTTACGTTGTGAATTAATACATAATAATAAAGAAATAAATACACTGTTTTTGCAGCGTGGATAGCCAAGACATTAAAGGCAGTGTTGTGTGGATGCTTTAGTGGCCTGGACATGAGATATATTATTGCTTAATTGGCATCACAGAATTTGGTGGAATAAGTCTCATGACTTGTTCAGGAAACACAGGCAGAGCAAAAAGGGAGGAGGTGCTGCATTATACATCCAGAACATATAAATGTGTTCTGAGCTTCAGAAGGAAATACAGTATTATTTATCCTACCCTCCCTTAACTGGCTCTCTACATTTATGGAACAACCAGGACTCCAGGGCTAGAGTGGGCTCTCTCTCCTGTGACTGCTAGATGGCACTGCAGCATTGCATTTTGCCCATTCTCCAGTTTATTCGGAGTTTTGATTATCTGATCTGGCCCTGGTCCCACTTAGACCAGATAAATGGCGTTCTGCTGTAGCTAAAAGTGTCTGGGTATAAGATAAAAAAAGGGGGGACAAATGAGGGTGATGTCATGGTCAGGATATACTGTAGATCACCAAATCAGGAAGAGGGAGTGGATGGGCATTTCTAGAACAAATAACAGAAATATCCAAAATACAAAATCTGGTAGTAATGACTGGGACTTTAACTACCCAGATATCTGTTTGAAAAGTAATACAGCAAAACATAAAATTTGCAGTAAGCTCTTGGAATGTATTGGGGACGACATTTTGTTTCAGAAAGTGGAGGAAGTAACCAGGGGGCAGCCATTTTAGATCTGATTCTGCTCAACAGGAAATAAATTGATTGTGAATGTGAAGTCAGAAAGTGATTTGAGTGTAAGTGATCGGGAAATGATATATTTTGTGATTCCAAGGAAAAGAAGGAATGAGAGCAGCGGAATAAGAACAATGGACTTCAAAAAACAGAGTTTAACAACTCAGAGAACTGCTAAGTAAGGTCCCATGAGAAGGAAATCGAAGGGAAAAAGGAGTTCAGGAGAACTGGCAATTTTTCAAAGAGCCAAAATGAAAGGCACAACTGCAAACTATCCCCATGACAAGGAAAAATAGAAAGAATAGTAAGAAGCCAATATGGCTCCATCAGGAGCTCTTTAATGACCTGTAACTCAAAAGGGAATCCTACAGAAAGTGGAAAAATAGACAAATTGCTAAAGAGAAGTACAAAAGAATAGCACAAGCATGTATGGACTGAATCAGAAAGGCCTAAAGCACAAAATGAGTTACACCTAGCAAACGACATAAAAGGCAATAAGAAGAAGATAAAGATGACCCAGGGAATTATAAACCAGTCCGCCTAATTTTGATACCTGAAAAGATAGTGGAACAAATTATTAATTATGTTGTAAGCACTTAGAATATGTGAGGGTTATAAGGAATAGCCAGTGTGGATTTGTCAAGAACAAGTTGTTCCAAACCCATTTCCTCCTTTCACTGAAATACTGGCCTAGTGGATGGGGGTCTGGGAGGGAACAGAACACATGATATGTCTTCATTTTTAGTAAGGTTTTTGACATAGTTTCACATGACATTCTCTTAAGCAAATTAGGGAAATGTGATCTAGAAGAAATTACTATAATGTGACTGCACAGTTGGTTTAAAACCATTGTCACACTCGGAGGGCATATCAAGTGCAGTCCTGCAGGGGTCAATCCTGGGTCCAGTACTATTCAATATTTCTATTAATGACATGGATAATAGAATGGAGAATGTACTTATAAACATTGAGGATGAGGCCAAGATGGGAGGAGCTTAAGCACTCGGGAGAACAGGATTAGAATTCAAAAGAACCTTGGCAAATTAGAGAATTGGTCTGACATCAGTAGGATGAAATTCAATAAAGACAAGTGCATAGTATTACATTTAGAAAGGACAAAATCAAATGCACAACTACAAAATGAGGACTAACTGGCTAGTTGGTAGTACTACTGGAAAGGATTTGGGGGGTTATAGTGGATCGCAACCTGAATATGGCTCAACAATGTGATGCAGTTGCAAAAAAGTCTAATATCATTATGGTGTGTCTTAACAGGAGTGTTATGCAAGCCCCAGGTGGTAACTGTCCCACTCTGTTTGGCATTGGTGAGGCCCTAGCTGGAGTATTGTGCCTGTTTCTGGACACCAAACTTCAGAAAGTTGTAGATAAATTGGAGAGTGTCCAGAGGACAGCAATAAAAATAATAAAGGGTTTAGCAAACCCAACACCTGAGGACAGGTTTAAAAAAATTGGCATGTTTAATCTTGAGAAAAGAAGACTGAGGGGGGACCTGAGTGTTTGCAGTATTGTAGCCTTGTTGATCCAGGGATATTAGAAAGACAAGGTGGGTGATGTAACATATTTTATTAGACCAACTCCTGTTGGTAAAAAAGACAAGTTTTTGAGCTACATTAAGCTCTTCTTTAGGTCACCAGGGGGATGGAAAAATAGTCTTCAAACATGTTAAGAGCTTTTATAAAGAGGATGTTGATCAACTGTTGTCCATGTCCACTAAATGTAGGACGAGAAGTAATGGTCTTAATTTGCAGCAAGATACCCACCAATTCTACCTAAAGTACTTCCCTATGTGAAATGTACATGGTGCATTTACGTTCAGGCGTTGTCTATACTGGCATCTTTGCATTGTTGCTAATGTTGTACCGCATTTGCTGTAGTGGAAACCCCTGGTGTAGATGCAATGCACCTTGTAAGACTAGCTTGCTGTTCAGTTACCAGAATTAGTCATACTATTGCAAACCCCATTATGCACTAGTGCACTGTGTTAACATTATCAGTTTGCTCTGGTGTAACTATAGCTGCACCAAAGCAAATTTCCCTAAGCTATACATGCATTTACTCACTAAGGGCCTGGTCCTGCAAGGTGCCAAGTTTCTCCTGTGGGAGGATCCTTTACTATCAGGGATATCAGCATGAGTTGGGAGTGCTCATCATCTTGCAGAATTAGACTGCAGCCTATTAAACTGTTTGCACAAACTGTGCTAAGCTTAGACAATTACTTCTCCTATCTGATAAATTGTTGTCACTATCATCATCTTAATGATACAGTGCTTTACACTGTGCTAGTGTCTTTCATCCAAAGATCTGAAACACTTCTACAAACATTACTGTAATTTAACTTCACGACACACTTGTGAGGCAACGAATTGTTTATTATATCCTTTTGCTATGTATTGGTAAAATGAGGCAGACAGAGCATGAGTTTAATAACTCAACTGATAGAAAGCAATCCTCTGGTAGGTCCAGGAATGGAATCAAGGAGTGCTAACTCTCAGCCCCCCGAATTAAGTTCTCGTATGCAGCGCTTGAACAGGAGGGATACAAGTTCAGGCAAGGCTGTATCTTCGTCAAATTCTAATCTGAACTAAGTGGAAGTTGAAAAGAAGTATTTTAAAGTTCTATTCTGTCCACCACTTTGTCAGCCATACCACCTCAGGCTGTTGTCTTGTGGAAAATCAAACCCAGTGTATTTATATGTAAATAAAGGAGTGCACATTGCATGCACCCATTTACGTGGTTTATATAATTGAAATCACACTTATGAATGACAGTACTTTATATCTATTCCTAAAGTGACAATAAGGACTGTCCTATGATACTTTCTTGTGTGAGGATAAGTGTATTGTACTCAAACCCTTGCTATTATGTATTGTGTTTTTACCATACAAGTGGTTTGACAGTATTCTTCCCTATGATGATTGAGAGAAATGGGAAGCTAATGTTACTCCTCCCTTGCTGAGATCAAAAGACAGAGTATATGAAGCCACAAACCTTACAGCTCAGCATTCTCTGCTTCATTCCTGGATTGTATTGGAGAGGTTGTATGCAGAATAAAATGCCCTTGAAGTCAGAAAGGGGTAGTGACGCAGAGACTCTGCAAGCTATAATCTCAAAGATTGAAAGCCTCATTTTTTTTAACTGGGGCTTAGTACACACTTCTGGGACATTTGGCGGCAGTCAATGAGAGTTATGCAAGCTACGCAGAATAGCTTGTATAACTCCCATCAACTTCCTAACTTCCCTTTCGCGTGCCGTCTCCAGAGTGCTGCGTCAACGGGAAACGTGTTCCCGTCGATACAACGCTACGCCTTTTGAGGACGTGGTTTAACTGAATCGACTTCTAGATTGATTGAGCAGGTCAATCGATCCAGATAGATCGATCTGACGGTGGCGAATTCGCCACCGTCAGTATGTACATACCCAGTGAAATGAAACAAGGACAAAATCCTAGTTTTTGTGGTCTTCAAAGTCAAATTGGCTTGGCATGGAAGTCTTTTTAGCAAGGCATGTTTTGCTACTCATTGTCAAAAATATTGCTGAGTTAATACTAAAAAAAACTGAATAAAAATGGTAAATTTCTTTCAATCATATTAAACCCTTTTATTCACTTTCAGTGATAAGAGCCAAAATTTTATTCCCACAAATGTGCATAAAATGAAAGTGTTGGCAATAATTGCAATAAAAATGTCTTAGCACACAATATTCATCCAAATAAGTATTTGCACAAATATTCACACACAGCCATCTTGAAAGCTCTTTGGGACTCATCCAATCAGGGAGTTTAAAGAAAAAAAAAAAAAAGCATGTGATTTAGGTAGCTGATCAAAGCAGCAAATTTTGAATGGTGAGTATTTGAAATAGTGTTTGAGCAATCCAAAAGCTGAAATATGTTCACATATACCATTTTTTTAATAATTTCAAACAATTAACAAAAAATCAAAGTTGGGTCTGAAATAATTCACAATTAAAAAAAAAAGATAAATTAAATTCTCCATGGGGAGTAATTTGTTCAATTCTATTTTGGAAGTAAACCAAGAAGTCAATACAATAATATGTACACAAAAATAGATTTTAATGATAAATAGTAGAGTAAGTTTATTTAGAATAAGTTATGGAATTTGTGTGAAATACATTGCATTGTAGCCTAATATTTTATTCTTTTTACAATATTATGTTGCTGATTACCTGATTTTTTTTAAAGTAATACAATTAAGGCATAATATGAGCTTTCAATTATCTGATGGGAAAAGAATCCAATTCCCAGTAGGTTAATTACAATGCTGAAAACAAATAATTGATGCCAATGAAAAAAGCAGTTTATAGTCAAGAAAAAGCACAGTAAGAGTTATTTAATGTAATAAAAGATTTTAAAATAAACTGGATAGTAAGATTTGATTTTTAATGTTATGGCTGATCTGGATTGGTAGCTACAGTTTTTGAAAAGAGTCTTGATACATCATTATTACTCTAATGTTTTTCAGAATTTCTGTACAGCAGTGATTCTTAGATATGTTGCCATCATACTACACTTGTAATAACAATGCAATTTGGCTCTGGCCTCACCTTCACATGCGGTAGACACAATATTCACATACATCAACTATTCATTAAATATCACATCATTGAGAATGAAGGAGGAAAGACATGGTTGGTGCAGGCACTGCACTAGCTCCTGGTGGCAAGGAGGAGTCATTTATGGTAAACACTGGCCAGTCCTGGCAGTCCGCCCTGCTGGATACATGAGATCCCAGGAAGTCTGTGGAAATCTATATAGGGAATTTAAAAAAAAAATCACATGCAGTTTTTCTTATTTTCAAGATTGTAAATTAAAATGGGAGACAAGTGTTTCAGGCCCCACTGACACATTCTCCAGGACCCTGCTGTTCAACATTCACCTTGCCTAAAAGAAGAAGGTCTCTTCATTGAGTCATATTCCCTAATTCTGAAAAAATACTTACAATTATTGTATATTTCCATGTTACCTTAGGACATACTTTCCTGAATTCAGCTACTAAAGAGTTCTTATTTACTACAGACCCCTTTTCCAAGAAAATATTTAATTAACCTGAATAAGTTTGCTCTAATTCTCAATTTCAGTTCTTTTATTTGAATACTGAAAATGGAGCTGGTCAGAAAATGGAGAGGGGGTTTCATGGAATATTTTGACAGAATATTTTGTCAGAATACTCAAACCTGAAATTTTTACTGTTTTCAGACATTGAAAATGGAAAAAACAAAAAAAATTGATCAAAAGCTGCAGAAAAGAGCAAAGAAAGAAAGCATTTCAGTTTTCAACAGAAAAATTTTCTATCTTCAGATTTCTGGTTTTGTAATCCAAAATTTTGAGGCAAGTAGATCCTTTATGTGAAAAAAAAATTCAGTTTAAAACTCAATTTTCACTTTAAAAAAAGTTTTTAATGGACAAGTGACAACATTCTTCATCTAAAACTATTCTGAGGACCTGGGAATATTTTTCAAGATAGCAAGACTGAGAGCAAGACCTTTCTTGCACATTTTTAAAATTGCCAGGTGTTAGGAAACAAAATCCTGTTGGAGAAAACACGTCCTGAATCACCTCAGTAGTGATCAGTTTAATTAACATAACATTTCAAAAACACATCCATACATCAGTTGTAGTCAACAGAACTATTCAGATGCTGAAATTAAGCCTGTGTTTAAGTACTTTGCTGAAGTGGGGCCAGACTGCTCAACACCTTAGAGAATCAAAACTGCATCACATAAGATGAATGAAAGGTCAATGAGTGAAGCAGCTGTGCAATATTATTTATCTCCATTGTTCAGTATTCTCATGTATCACAGGGACATGCATATAAATAGTTCTAATATTAAGCTGTTGGATGGCTTCATAGCTAATGACAGACAAACTACAGCTTTACTAATCATCACACTTTCAGAAAATTTTCAGTAAAGTTTACCAAAATATTAATAAAAATAAATAAAAGGGAACATTCACAAAGGCTAGCCAGGACAAAGGTCTATTAACAAAGCAAATAATTCATGGTAGGAGATGCAAAACTTTGCTTAATTGTTTGAACATATGTGCAACCTTTTTCTGTCTAGCCTGTGGAAATTTATCTCAGAAATATATTATATTAAATATATAAAAATATTTCTCAGAAAGCCAGAATACTAATTAGATTACCAGGTTGTGAGGGAGTGTAAATTAAATAGGTAAAGTAAGAGACTGGTGATGAAATATGCTTTTATTTATCCCTTTACTCTCTGCATCTTGAATAACCTGACATTGACTTAGTTATCAGTCTGTTTTATTTAATGAATGAAACCCTATTTAATTATATAGAGATAGTAGTTGTGTCCTTGTACTTACAGCAGCATTGTTCTTATAAACATTATCTTTATTGTGAGATGTGCTGGAGATTTGACAGTTCTAGATTTGGACAGACATTAACTTTTTGTTGTTGTTGTTCTGTAGACGAACTTTGGCATATATCTGATGAATCAGGCCCTGTGCTCATCCCTTCCAAATATCTTGTCAGTGGGATCTCAAGTATTTCCAGTGCTGAAAGAAGATACAGAAATTCCAAGTACACTATTCAACAAAGAACAAACTTCAGGATAGCTTCCTTGGCTTGTCAAGTGGTACATGCATAATTTAGGCTCTTTAAAAAAACCATTACATGTATTTTAAAAATCAGGTAATTATTTAAAAAAAAATACATTTCATGGAATCATGCTTGTGATTTTATTCTATTCTAATTTTTTTTGGTTTGTTAAAGCTGTCAGAACCCTCAGTATTTACATACTAGTAATTACACACCACCTATTCCTCCCCCTCACCCCCATGAACAAGTTACATCATTCCTCATAACTCTCTTTACTCAACTGCTTCAGTATGCAACAGGTTTGGACAAGATTTATTACAGGGTGGATGGCTCCAATACTAAGCTTAATGTTGTCATAAAAAACAAAAAATAATTGTGGTAATATACTACTTCCTTATGTTGTTTCACTAAAAGCCACATAAGAAAGAGAGGATGCACAACGTGTTCTGAGATGGTATGGGTAGAGAAGGAGAGAATGAGAAAGGTGATGAGACATTATCACAGCTGATGGGGGGAGGAGGCCTTTCAGCTTTTCCAAACTGAAAATGAAGGTGACGTATGGACCATCCAAAAAGAGAATGACAGAAGAGAGGAGCAAAAAGAGTGTGGAAATGGTATATCACCTTCCCCCTCTCCAGTAAGAGAGGGGAATTATTTCATTTTTAGGGTTTTATTGTTGTTTGGTTTCTTGGATTTTTTTGTTTGCTAGAAACATTCAAAAGTAAATGAAAGATTAAAAATGTTGTTTATAAAACAAACTTGTTCTAAAATAAATTACATTTGCTTTGGGGTTTTTTCTTTCCCTTTTCCCATTTGCCGCTTTTCCATCTGTTTTTTTCTTTTATGTTTTCCCCCAGTCAGATTCTTCTTTTTTTTTTTATGTATAGATTTTTACACACATCTTCTAATGAAAGATTTCACAAGTATAGTAAGCTAATTTTACATACAACTCTTAGATGTCCTGAGTGGTCTCTTACAAACGAAATGTCACGAGATTTGCTTCAGAGAAGCCCTTAAAAGTTTGGATGCTTATCCAATTCCAAACTTTATGAAGTATTTCCTTTCCTGCTCTTTGTGCTGTTCCTGTGCTCCAGCATCAGTAAGTGTGGCTGGGCCCAGCGACTGGCTGAGCAGTCATCTTGGGGCAGCCTCAGGAACCACAGAGGCAGCGGCGGTCCCGAGGGTGGCCCAAGCAGCGGCCAGAGTAGCAACCCTGGGGGCCATTGGAGAGTGGTCCCTGGGGTGCTCGGATCAGTGGGTGGCTGGGGGCAGTCAGTGCCTGCTGCCAGATTAAGGGCCAGCCGTTGGACCCTGGAATCCCCAGAGCATCTGTGCCCCAGGATCCCCCAGAACAGCAACACCCTGGGAGAAGCTAAAATTTAGTCATGAGTATAGTTAGTAAAAATCATGCACAGGTCATGGGACATTAATTTTTGTTTGTTGCCCATGACCTGTCCGTGACTTTTACTAAAAAATACCCATGATTAAATCTTAGCCTTAGTTATTTCAAATTTGAATAGAGCCCAAGAGAGCAACTGCCGGCCTGCTGAGAGTCTATAGTCAAAAAGTCAGTCTGAAACAGGAATTATTAGCAGTCATTGAGTTAAGGCCAGATCATCTAGTCAGACTCCAAGTACATCAGAGGCCACCAACACCAGCCAGCACCCGCACATTCAACCCACCAGCCGAAATTAGGTCAAAGTATTACAGCCAACAGGAGACCAAACTATCATCTGCCACAAGCAGAGAATAGGAGGCACTCAGGTGCATGAATATGATTGAGATATACCCAGATATACGAAGCGACCTCCACCCTGTGCTGCATAGGAAGATGAAAGAACCCCAAGGTCACTGATAATCTGACAGAGGAAAATCACTTCCCAACCCAATGGATGGTGATCAGTTAGATCCTGAGCATCTGAGCAAGAACTAGCAAACTGTGTGTGTGTGTCCATTCGTGCGTGTGCACACGTGCCACCTTAGAGCACTGGTCAACCCCATCCAGTGTCCCATCTCCAGCTGTGGTTATCTCTGATGCTTCAGAGGAAGGAGACACACACAATCAAAAATAAATAGGGGGAAAATCCCTTCCTGCCCCCCCCCAGGTCACTGGCTAAAGCCCTGAAGTGTGAGCTTTTATGAACAGAAGTCATACACTTGAAGGGACCTGCAGGGCTACCTAGCTCTGCCCCCTATCATCACAAGCAACCCCATCATTAATTTCTGGCCTAAATTTGTTCTTGGCTAGTTTACACCCAAGTATTCTTGTGCCAGCGTTATCCTTTAGTTTAAATAGCTCTTCACTCTCCTAGTATTTACCCCCCAATGTTTTTATAGAGAATAATCATAGCCACCTCCAGCCTTCTTTTTGCTAGTCAGCACAAGCTGAGCTCTTCCAGTCTCCTCTCATAAGACAGAGCTTCCATTCTCCTAGTAGCTCTTCTCTGCAACTGTTTCAGTTCGAATTAATCTTTCTTGAATGTGGGTGACCAGAATTGTACACCGTATTCCAAATGAGGTCTTGTACAGTGCCTTGTACAATGGCATTTATATTTATCTATCTCTTCTGGAACTGCCTCGCTTGATACATCTTAGGATCTTATTTGCGTTTCTTGCTGCTTCATCACATTGGTGTCCCACAGACATCCTGTGGTTGATTAGTACACCCAGGACTCTCTCCTCCTGGAGGGTTAGACTAGATGACCCTTGCAGTCCCTTCTAATCCTATGATTCTCCTCTGTCACTTTCAACTGATGGGCCCCACCTCCCTCAGCTTTTACCAGAAATTCTGATTATTAGACCCTAAGTGTATGACCTTGCACTTTGCACTATTGAATTTCATCCCATTTCTGTTACTCCAGTCCTCATGATCATCCAGATCTTTCTATATAATATTCTGACCCTCCTTTGTATGGACAATGTTTCCCAACTTTATAGCTTCACTAAAATTCATTAGCACACTTCTCCTTTTTGTGTGATGGTCATTGATAAAATACTAACTAAGATTGTTCCCAAGAGTGATCCTGAGAACTCCACTAATAACTGTTAAGACCAACAGGTCCTGAACCCAGGTCTTCAGGGTTCATAGGAGTGGCCATGTGCCAACCCTGCATTTGGCAGCCTGCTGATAATTGCTTACCTAGAACCCATGAAGCCCCATCCCAGTGTGAGGCTCCATCCTTGAGGTCCAATTGGCAGAGTCCCAGAGTAGCTGAACAGGAAACTGTCTGAGCTCCACCCTCCTCCTACTCCCACTGCCCCAGCTTGATTTCCTGGCATCCCAGCCCAGCATGATGCCTGGCATCTGACCTGTGGTTCTGATCTCCAATTTGTCTCCTGCCTCTGACCCCCTGGTATCCTGACCCAGCCTGACTCTGTTTCCTGACTCATGGTTCTGATCTCCCAGTAGCCTGACGCAGCCAGCTCCTGACTCCTGTCTCATGACTGCAGACTCTGGCTCCAACTGCTATGTCTGACCACCTGCGACAGCTTGTTCAGACCACAGTAACCCTGCAGGGCCAAGCCTGATGCAAGAACGATGGACCCAGCAGCACCCAGAAGCCACAGACTCACCAAAATAGCCCCTCCACCTCCAGGTGGATAATCCCGCACTGGAGGCACTGTTGCACAGCTGACCTTGGACAACCAGTGGCTGCAGGAGCAAGTGAGGCAGCTCGGTGCTGAGAATACTGTGCTGTGAACACAGACTGCGCCATCTTGCCTTGAACAGGGCCTGTGATATCCTTGGCTGAATAGTTTGGTGGGAACCATTGATAGTTCCGGGGTTTCATGAATCTTCTGTTTCTGATGTGTTGCCAAACCTATGCCTCCAACCAGGCCAATGCTGCCTTGGTAATAAGCCTGCTGACAGGAGGCACATTAGATTGGAAGTCTATAGCCTTGCTGAAAGGCTATAGCCCATTGCTGTCAAACTGGGATGCCTTTCTCCAACCGATGTCAATCATATTCAATGGCCTGCACTGAGTTCAGCTGGCTGTGGGCACCCTGAGGAGACACCAGCTGGGGAAAGGCGCAGTGGCCTCCTATGCACTCTATTTCCACTGCCTCATAGCTGACACAGAGTGGAATGAAGCAGTGCAGCTGTACCAGGCCTGATGGGGCAGGCAGGAAAAAATTAAAGATGAACCAGCACACATAGAGACACCTAAGGACCTAGATGCCTTTCTGGAACTTACCACCCACATAGATAATAGGCTGTGAGAACAAAGGTAGGAGAAAGGAAATTCCCTGCAGCCTCCCTACCCATGTACCATGACTTCACTTTCTATTTCACCTGCTGAACCTATGCAAGCCAATCTAGCTCCTCAGCAATTCTCACCCTAAGAAAAGGAACTGAGCTGTCAACACCACCTGTGCTTCTATTGTAGTGAATGTGGCCAAGGTGTCACAGCCTGCCTAGTATGAATGCCAAGGAGATTGGGGAAACAAGCCAGCCTAGGAGTAGTAGGGGGACCTGGCCAGGGTCTTGAGAGAAGAGAACTTCCCCATATCTTAGCCCTCACTGAAATTCACCTTGAGCCCCATCCAGGCACTCATTTGCTGGTGCCTATTCCTCTGTGCATCCTGGAGGACCCTGTGACCCATCCGTGCCTAGGGTAGCCACCTGAAAATGCCAAGGTCAGAGCTGTTACCTGGTAGTTCTGTGTTCTTGGGGAACCAGGGAGAAAAACCCCTATTCTCTCTCTGGCTCACCTGAATCCCCCCCAGCCTCTGCTTGAACCAGAAACAAAAGCTATGAAAAGGCTGTGGGAGACACACCTAAAACCCTCCAAACAAGGGTGATAGGATTGAGACAACTCCCCATGCCACATCTACATAGAAGATGTAAAAAGAGGCATCTCAATTAGCACCTTGAATGGAGAACTGGAGCCTCATTTACATTGAAGATGGAACAAGAATTAGCATGAAGAATGGAGAACCAAGCTCCAAAGCAGGAACCACACTGAACTCTGGGATTGGCAAGGCAGGGACACACTGCATTATGGGAGATCTCTGCTCTTGATGTAAATGAACTCACACCTACACCCATCGAGCTCCGCAGTTATCAGACCATTCTAGTATTGATATGCAAAACACTGAATCTGCCTGCTTGCATTGTGAGCTCCCCCAAGGAACATTGACCATAGCTGGAAGTGATCAGCTCCTATTGTCCAGCATAGAGAAAACCACCCTGGGGTACTTCATTGAGACATTGCTTACCCACAAACAAACCTGGGTCTACAAAATACCCCTACCCAAGTTCAAATCTCTTTCTTGCTCTCCTCTTCGGATGTCTGGACCCAAATGCTTTCCTGACTGATCCTGTTGTGGGGTTTGCCTCTCCCTCAAGTGTTCCTGACCCTAAGCTGAACAGCCTGTCTCCTGGGAACTTCTGAGCCGCAAGGAGTGGTGAGATCCCCCCCACATCTTTCCCAATTCTCTCTCTCGCTCTCTCTTTCTCTCTAATCCAGGTATAACTTTCTACTTTTGTAAGCCAACCTGGGCTAGCCTTCTCCAATACCCCTACTGTAATTTTGTTGTATTGTAAGTGTTAGATTGTTTTTCTCTCCTTGTATGGCATCACTATTAGTATCATAAGTTTTATATACCTGGCAATAAACTAACTATTGTAATCAAGCTGGTTGCCAGTTTCTCTCTCTCTAAATACATTTACTTCTTTGTGTTCTTGGCTTCCCTACCTTGCTCTGCAGCAACGCTTCTTTTACCTAAGCCAAAGATCCCTGGAATGCCCAAAATCCTATGGGGTTTGCTTATCAAGGGGGTTACTGCTATAACAATTGTGTTGTGAAGAGGCATATAAAGGGGGTAGCTGAAAAGTGCTGCTCTGCTTAGCCTACGGAGTCCAGAGGCGCATAAGGGTGACAGCTGAAAGTGCTGTTTGACCCAGCCTTATTGAGTCCAGGGGGCACATAAGGGGAACAGCTGAAAAGTGCTGTTTGGACCCAGCCTGCTCATAAGTGTGCTCCATTCTGGTGCGGTGCAACGGGCACATGCGGGTGACAGCTGACAGTGCTGTGTCACCCAGCCTGCTGAGTTCAGGGACGTATAAGGGGTCAGCTGAGAGTGCTGATAGCCCGGTCTGCTCAGACGCACTCAGTTAATCTGGAATGGTTGTGTGTATCCGTGGGGGGTTTATTTGAATCTGAAAACCTTAGGTCCTGCAGGATAGCTCCATTGGAAGGGGACTTGTAACCATATGAACACACAAGTAACAGAAGCAGCACATTAATAGAATCACACCCCCTCTTCCAGGAAGGTAACCTTAATAAATAAGCATACCTCAAAGTGATGGGCAAATCTGGTAACAGGGCAGGGTGCAAAAGGAGAGCAGATTCTCCCAACACTGGTGGGTGACACTGAAGTTAGACTTCCCAACCAGCCACAAACAATGCTTCTGATTCCCCACACTGGTTATCAAAAAGTTAAAACAAAATTATACACAGCCCCCTTTATTGCATTTCAGTCTCTGGCTCCCAATCAGTCACTAGGTCCAGTAAAGAGATGAATTATTTAAAACTCTATGCTCTTTACCAAAAAGGTTCTCCTGATCCCAAAGTCTCAGCCACATTAACAGATCAATATAAGTTTGGATCTTAGCCAAAATACCACACTGCCAGCCAATCCTTTAGTAACTTAAACTAAAGGTATATTATATAAGGAAAGAAACAAACCATAAGAGAAATGTTAAATGATCAAAGCACTCGCACACATACAAATGATTGGAAAGTCCATTTACATCAGGTTTCCAGTAGAAATGTGGAGTTTGCAGACTTGTATAGTCCCTCTGATGTACATCCAGTACCTGGATGGGCCTCAGTTTTTTGATTCACAATGTCAGTTGTAGATGAATTGATCCAGAGAAATGAAGACTAAATAGTCCATGTGCAGAGTTGGTTCAAATTCTCCCATAAGAATTAGCAGGATGATTCCCGGCTGGTGCTGGGATCTCAATCTTGTGATCCAAACATTCCCTGATAAGCATGGACAGATTTGAGATAAAAGGATTGGTCCCCTAGAGTCTTATAGATCCATGCAGGCTGACCTATATTTTCTTGACAGGAGGTATCTCCTTGAACAATTAATAAATGATTACTTGGGACTCTGAAGTACTATCTCCTATGTCCTGAGCACACCAGTAAGTGGTAACATTAGTACAAGGTAATTGGCCATTTACAACCATTCACAGGTATTCACTATTTAAACTTCAAAGAGAAATACAAACAATAGTACCATTACATTCAAAATTCCATCTAAACGTTCATGTTCTTTTTGAACTCTTAAACAATAGAACAGTGACAGACAAGAAAGCAGTGTATCTACCTTGCTAACCTCTAACAAGAGATACATAAAATAATACCAAGTAACTACCAACAATACACTTGCATATCACAGCTCTAGTCTACTTATAAGGAATGACCATCACTACCATTGTATTTTCCTATAATATATCTTTAAAGGTCAGAGCTGGGCCATGCTTGGCTGTTTTGGGCCTAGCATCACAGACCCCTTGATGGATTCTCCTCCAACAGGCCCGCATTGATTTGGGCACAGTGGACACTTTCTTAGATGCAACTACAGCTGAGGTCTTACAAATTCCCCAGCTGTGCAAGGCTATGCCCAATATAATTGAAACTACTGATGGGTCCCTGCTGTCTTCAGGTCTAGTAATGGAGGAGACTGTCCCCCTGAAGGTGATTATTCAGGGATACAGAGAAATAATACAATTTGCTGTGATCCAGTTCCTGCATTTTCCCCTGATTCCTGGCATCTCCTGGCTGACCCTTCATGATCCCCTCAGTCACTGGCAAGAACAGAGGGTCACATTCCCATCAGAATTCTGCTGACAGCATGGCCAAGGACCAGCAAACATTGCATCCAGACCAAAGAAGGCTCAAATAGATGTAGTGTCCCACACTGGGGGAACTATGGAACTTCCCCCCAAGTACCAAGACTATACTGATGTCTTTGAGAAGGAGAAAGCAGAAAACTTTCCCCCACATCGAGACTGTGACTGACCAACAGAAATTCAACCAGGGGTGAAGATACCGTTTTGGGCAGATATACACAAGATTGGAGCCCGAACTGGTGGCACTGCAAGAATATCACCAAAAGGACCTCACCGAGGCGTTCTTCTGCAAGTTCACCAGCTGGCGCCGTGCCCCAGTCCTTTTCAGAAATAATAAAAAAAAAGATGGCAGTCTCTGCCTCTGTGTCAGTTACCGAACCTTAAAGCAGATATCAATCTGGAATGTTACCAGCTCCCCCTCATCCCAAGTTGTTGGACCCTGTGGGGGCCGCCCACATATTCAGGCCAAATTCCTGCAAAAACTCCTCTATTAGAGAGAACCGAGGGTATTGGAGAGAGGGAATGTATCCAAACCACTATAGATTTTAAAAGTTCAGGCAGGTTCTTCTTTTAAAGAACTGGTTTCCTATCCCTAGCCCTACATTTTAGTCTGAAATGGTTGTAATAAATCTCTAAATAGCAAGCTTTGTGATGGAAATTAGAAAAGAATTATATATTTCTTACAGTTAGAAACTGCTATAATATTCAGGAAAAAAAGAGATGTTTTATGTTTATGGACTCTGTCATTTTTGCTAGAAAGGAATAGTCTTTAACAACCATAATATTTACTGAAATATTTACTTTGAAATAATATTTGATTTAAATTTAAATTTAAATAATATTTAATTTGAAAAATATTTACTTTGATATATATATGGATGATATAGATATATCAGTCTATTAGCCAATTAGGTGATGCTTGTAACAAGCAGGTGTTTGGGATTGTTGAAATTCAGTTTCCTGATATCTAAACCTGTAATTGTTTCATTCTTTTAATTATCTGTCATAAAAGCATTGTTTTATTGGATACAATGTCAGTGCAGTTTTGGCAGATTCCATGTGAGAAGACCTGCTGTATGTTGGCCTTCAGATGATCTCTGGCACCTTTCTCTACTTGACCTTTCCTTTCCAATATGTCATTTGCTTAAAATGGCACAATAATTAGAAAAGGAAATATCCTCAGTTTCACATGTTATTGGATATACAATAGAATAAGTCACTTTGGTACAAAATAGCTTGACAAATGGTTTTTGTGAATAGCCTTCGTACAACATAAGACAAGTAAGGATAAGAGAATCTGAACTTTAAAAAAGTCGTGCTTGGTCACTTTGACTTATTATTTACAGTGCCATTATGCTTTAGCTGTCCTGTGGTTTAATAATATTAGAATAAGAATAATTTTGTAATTTAACAGAAACTTTCCCTGATATATGAACATATTCAGCAACATAACTGCATTTCCCAGAAGGCACATCCTTGTGCTATGGTGATAGAAAATTCCACACTACTTTAGGCTGATAGATGTGACATAAGGAATCTCTCACTTCAGCAAAGGATAGTAGTTCTCCTCCTAGTAAGAGACATCTTCCCATCAGTATCAAGATGTTGTTTTTCCTATGACTGATGACAAATTATTCAAGGTACCAAACTCTTTGTAGAAAAACTTGAAATTATAATCTTTTAAATTACATGTCCTATGAGTTATATATGAGAGCATCCTTACAGTAATGTGAAAACATTGTAAGGAAGAACATTTCATAGTGCAAGACCAGATACCATAGTAATGAAAAGGCTATAACTACCTCAATAGAATATATATTAAATAGATAAATTAACTGTTGTTCTGATGGGCTACACATCCCTGTTCTGAAAATATGGAAGAAAGACTGTTTCTTGGAGACATAGAATTTTGCAGATAGGTACTCCTGCAAAAATAAGTTTTTAAATGTGTATCTATCTTCAATCTCTTTGTGGAAAAAAATCAACCTAATCAAAGTCTTTCCAGAATAATGTATACAGTAAGTTTTCTATGTATTGGAAGACCAAACCCATATTTCCTTGCAATAAATTATTCACATGCATTCCATTTTCTATGTGGCTTAATTCCTTCTCAAATCTCAGGAAAAATGATGATTATTACAATTTCTAATAATAGCTCAGAGGCTAATATTGCTAAATGAAAATCAATATTTTGATCCTAAGCCTCCAAACTTTCAGTTCCTTAACATGATTATGAAATGTCAGACACAATCTGCATATATCTTTTTGACTAGCATTTTACAAAATGTGGACCAAATCACAAAGTCATCATTCAATTAAAATTCCCATAAAAGCCAAACGCAGGACTAAGTAAGAACCTCATAAGCTGTCTCTACATTGAGATGATGCTAGGCATTTCTTCTTCTTTTTGTCATTTCTTCTCTTTCAGAAATTAGATAAATAAAATACATATTGCACTTGACATGCCTATTTGTGTAGTAAACTCATCACTGTGGAATGCAACTAACCCTGAATTCACTAAGAGTTGATGGCACTAATCATCTTGAGGCATAGCTCCCTATATTTGGATGTAATTTGCAGAAATGCCTCTAAGAGGTGGTACTTCTAGGTACATGTAGCACAGTACTAGTAAGTCATTGTTTTTCCCACTGCTCGCATGCCATTTTTGAGAGGCTCATTTTCAGGAGGAGAGCCTTCAGGAAAAAGAAAGTTCATGTTAAAATTGCTGTCGGGGTAACAAAGGATCCAAGCTCTAGGGGTCGCCATTAAAAAGTCAGCTAAGGTATCTGAAATATATATCACCAATTGCAGTAAGTAGAACATGAAAATAATCCCAAATACTGACATTGTAATAGGGACAATTGAGCCCATCTAATTTGAAATACTCCAGCAGAAATGCAATATTCCCATGTTTTCTTCAGCCACTATTTGCACAACACAATCCATGACTGGAATGAAAATGGGTAAGTAGCACTCAAGACGAATAGGAGGGCTTGGAGCCTTCTACATGTATGTAGAGGCGAAAGGGTTCCATGAAGATGTCTGTTACTATCTGGTGGGTGTAATGTATGGATGACCCCTAGTTGTTAAATGTTCAGGAGTAATCACTTCCTAGAGCAAAACATAGGTGTAAGGTCTGAGCTGTCTCTCTTATGCATTTACTCTGTATTCCTCACTTCTCAAAGTGAAAAGTATACTGTTCTTTTAAATGATTGCTTTATTTGAGGCATCCATCCTCTGGCTGGTCTCCTATGATAGGTGATTTAGATACATGGTTAATCCGCTATGAGATGAGTATTAGGGTTTTCTTATTTCACAGGTCTAGCTAAATGATCTGAACTAGCTTTAAATAGCTCTGGACTCATCCTGCACATTTCCCTTATTTGGTGCCATATTAGAAAAAGTTAACAAATTAGGTGCTTAAAAAATTAAATGAACTTGCCTTTTATCCATTGAGTACCTTAATCTATATATTCAGGAATGACAATACACTGAATTAGTCAGCAGTTTAGATGATAAGGTATTTGATTGTAGTATCATTAGACTTGATGTGTGAAACTCAGGCTGGGTCCACACCGACAGCAGCAAATTCGCCGCCGTCAGATCGACCGCTCTGGATCGACTGAACGGTCTGTATAGAAGCGCTCAGTCTATCCAGCAAGCGATGCAGGAAAACCACCACAGTAAGTGGCGTAGCGCTGTGTGGACAGTGCGCAGAGGAGACACTGCAAAGTCGACGGGAGATATGCAAGTGATTTATGTCACTTGTGTATCTCCTGTCGACTGCCGCCGAATCACAAAGGTAAGTGTAGACCGGGCCTTAGTGTATTGACTTAATTAGAGAAGACAGACCCTTGTCCAGTTTGTTTTTTCCCCACCAGCAAGTAGTGTGAGGAAAATACTTTCAGGTATTTCTAATAAGGTCAGTCCCATATAGAACAAACACACAGTATTTCAAAAAAGTCAGCCACAGCACTCTAGTTCACAGAGTCTAAGCCCAGATCTCAAATACCACAGAGTTCAGATCTGGGAGTCTTCTTGGTTTCATGTGGTTCCATTCACAAGAGCAAAACCCTCTAAACAGATATTCTTTAAGTCAAGGAAAATAATAGGAAAGGACAAAAGTAAAGTCTTCATGAGAGTACAGTGTGTGACTGTCTTTTATATCAGGCAAGAACAACTTTCACAACAAAATGACTACTATCACTGTCAATAGGCAGAGTTCTTAGAAATGTAAAAGTGCAATACACAGAAAACCAAGAAATTATAGTTTCAAGTTACAGTTTATCCCATTATAAACTGATGAGCAATTGGCAAGGTATTAGCTTAAACCTGAACTTGGATTTCCAACATCATAAAATTTTAGGGACATCCAATTCTAGAGTTTTGGTTAGGAACTATCTCTGGTTATCAAAATCTCACTACAAAGGTTTGGCTGTTTCTGTAGAACGTTATTATCTATATAAGATTACAGGATTGTCAGCTATGTACTATCACTCTGAAGCCTAAAATGTCTATTGAACCCATGTGAAGTAGTGGAAACTACTACAAGCATGGCAGAAGGCTCTGTTTGTTGAGAATATGATGAGATTCAGTTGTCCCAGGGATTTGCAGTCTGTTACTATCCAATTTTTAAGTTCTCAGCCATTCTGACTTTACAAATTACACCTGCAAGGTGTACAGCTACAGTAACACATATATCCTAGACCATTCTGATATCAGAGGTAACTCTCAACCAACACCACCCTTACTCATCTACAGTTAACTTGCATCCAAGAGCTTTCTTGGTTGTATGAGGGAGACTACACAAATGGTGGATTACTTGACCCAGTGGCATGGGCTTTCAGCTTCTAATGTATACTTAAATCAGAGATCCTTGTTACAGTTAAAAGCTAATTGATGTAGCTAATTTAGATAGCAAGACTTGGAGGATTTTTAGTTAGTTATTTGTATTAGTTATTGTATTGTATTATGTCAAGTCCTACTATTTTCTGTTCTCTTGTATTGGTATAACTAATTCATTAGCATTCATTGAATCTCATATGCCTTTCCCACAGGTGGTATATGGTAATTTGGAACTATTTAAGTGTAAAGTGATGAATATGTCAGGAAAGAGAGACTATGGCATCTCATTGACTGACTAACCTGAAACAATTGGTTAAACTAGTCTAAGAAGATTGAGAGCTTTATATGTTTGGGGCTTGGTTGAAATGTTAAGAAAAAAACAAAACAAGTAGACTTCTTTCTCATTCTCCCTCAAGATGCAAAAAGAATAAAAATCGAGAAATACTCGTTATTTAGAAAAATAAAAACAATTTCACTAAATACTCTGGTACGATAATGGATATATGTATCCTGAATGGTATTAAATAAATATTCTGCTTTGGATAAGAACATCTTGATTTGAAAGACTATCCTACCTATTGTCGTATTTCCCTGCTTTCCTCATACCATTTACTCAACAATAGAGTCATGAAATGCAAAAATATTTTTTTTAAATCCACTTTTTGGAAGAAATATTTTGCTTTGAAAAGGCAAAAATAAAAATGCTTCGTCTTCCCTTGACCTGAGGAGGCAGTTCTGGGCTGAAAGACTAAAATCTGGCAGTTAACCATAATTTTGATATTACATGTTCAATCATTTGTAAAAATGACCGTGACATTTGTCAAAAAGAAAAAAATCAAGGCTGACACAGTTGTCGCTGAGAAGCCATTCAGTTAGTCATTATGTTATCTATTGCAAGGACTGCTAGCAGGGAGAGAATTTCCTTAACATACAGATACATCTCTCTTAGAAACTACCCATAATAGGAAGGTTTTCAGATGTATGCATTACTCACTTTTATTTTTTCTGAAATCTCTGATGGTGAACTTTGTGCTTTATGCCACACAATACAGGTACAGATTGAAATGGAAAGCAGCGTGTGGCAGTGAATGACAAAACACAGAGAAATAATGGAATTTTTTAGCCTTCAGCTGCAGGCTCTGGAGGCAAATGGTCTCAGAATAAGGTATAAAATGAATATTAGAAAGAAAGAAGGAAGTGAATAATGAAACTAAAAAAAAAATAGTCTAGGTCCTATGGAATTCACTAATATGAAAAAAGAAAGGTTTATCTATTTGTGCGGTTTCACGTACTGCTATGACTCACTAACTTCTGGGTACTAGCTAAAATCACTTTCTTGTTTAAAATCTTACCAGTTTTTGTCAACTAATTATGGTAAAGAATATCAGTGATAGAGTTGGGATCAGGATGGGTTGTTTAAGTTACATCCATGAAGTTGATTACAAAGACTCCTGCTGGTCAGCAAAGGCTGGCTGCAGGAATTATATTTGGGTGCATCTTTAGCTTAAATGAAAAGAACATTAATTTAAAAAGCAAGGAAAATCTAAAGTTTAAGACAAAAGTTCTTAATCTGTGGTCCACAATGCACTTGCTGGCCCAGAATAGGTAGAGCTGTCAGGTCCATATGATTATGTCTCTTCCAGTTTCCAGGTGCTTAATTGCATTGAGAGACAATTCTAGCGTTGCCAACTCTTGTGATTTTTTTATGAGACGTATGATATTTGGTGATTTTCTTGAAGTTGATTAGGGGAGGATTTTATTTTTCAGTAAAAAAGAAAAAGTAAATTACTAGCCGCGTGGCTGCAGAGAAAAGCAGGAGACCATAAACATAGTAAACTCTGAAGGCTCAAAAGCCAGAAGTCAAAGAAACAAAATCTCAAATGAATTATATTTAATAAATCTCAGGTTTTTTAAGACAAATATGATTATGGAGGGATTGATGATTTGTGAACTCTTGCAGTTTGTGTTACTGATTATATGTATGTACTTTCCTAATATGACTTTTTCCATATAAGAAATTGCTAGAGTTGTCAGAAGAGGGTGGTATGTGACCACAAATGGCAGAGGAGGTGACCCTCTTAAGATGCGGTCAGCAGAAAGAAAAGGTTTGTGAATCCCCAATGTCTTTGGAGGTACAGAAAACCAAATTTACACTGCTAGTCTGCGCTAATAGCATTGGGCCAGTAGAGAGAGTGCAGCCTAGGGGCTGTCAATCATGGTGTCCTCTGCGTGACCTTTCTGGATCTCCACGTGTGCAGAAGGGACTTCTATGGTTGTTTGTGTTGGGTACTAGTTTTACTCTGCCCAGCAACAGTTACTAGTTTGCCCAGCAACAGCTGCTGATTTGATAATCTGTTAACCTATCAATAACTCCCACATGCTCTGTACTGATTGGTCAATTGTTAATTGTTAAAGTATCTACTCTGCAGTGCTTGCAGGTCTTTGGCATTCTCTGGCTGGGGGAGTGCAGGGGTTGGGTGGTGAGAAGCTGCTAGCCAGATTGTCCTACTGTGAGTCTGCCTGACCAACAGGGCTCCAATACTTATGATTTTACTTTGCTAGTAAAAGGTATTGTCTAAATACTTACCAGAGATTTCAGAAT
This sequence comes from Mesoclemmys tuberculata, assembly GCA_007922155.1. Taxonomy (NCBI): domain Eukaryota; kingdom Metazoa; phylum Chordata; order Testudines; family Chelidae; genus Mesoclemmys; species Mesoclemmys tuberculata. The sequence goes on along the minus strand of ML675603.1, from coordinate 98,847,781 downwards.
TGGATAGCTTGAGCCAAGTGGGAGCAGAAGGAACCCACAAAAGAGCACTCTTACATGAGAAGGGAAAAGATAGCAGTACTCAAGAATACCCCCTCCTTGAAAAATTAAGTTTCAAGAAGGCTGAAGGTATTCATGCTGCACTGATGCTGGTACATGGATTTCTCTCAGTCTTTTTGATGCAAGCAATAAACATGCAGCCTACTGAGCAGATAATTTAAAAAGTATATTGCAACAGGATTTACAACAATAAATCTCCATTTTACCTACAGGATTAAAAAAAATTAAAGCCTGGCAAGATAGGTTTTTAAATTAATTCACACTGAGGAATGGAGTTAGTTTTGTTTTTAGCATTATGCCATGTTGAGATCCAGGATATTAGTTAACTTCTTGCTGGCAGCTTCCAGGAGAGCTAAATAAGAAAAAGCCCATTTTTGTAAATATTTGTGGTGCATCTGAATGGGGATGATGAACATGGGTGAAATTCTTGACCCATTGAAGTCAATGGAAAACTGACTTTTATGGGATGAAATTGGCTGCATATGAAAGCTGGAGTTAATCACTTTTTTTCTCAGTAGGGTGTGAATAATCTTCAAATGGTTGTAAAGTCACTAGTGATTTGGATGCCTTCCTTTTTGGGGACCCAGTTTCAATCACTTTAAAGGTGTCTGATTTTTCTAGGGGATGAGCTCAGCACTTTCTAAAAATCAGGACCCTTTAAGGTATAACAAATTGGACACCCAAAGTACTTTTGAAAATTTAGGCCAATATGTATTATTTCTTTTTTTATTAAATTAACTTACTCCAAATGAAGATTATAAGGCTTTCTACATATCAGCAGGCAAAATGGTGACTGCTGTTGACAGTTGTATCTTACATGTTTATCTCTTGCATCTATTCCGTGCAAAAAGTGTTGTTCAGACAATATATATTAGTGCAAAAATTCAGACATGTGGCAGCTGTAAAACTACTATGAGAATGAAAAAAGGATTAAACAATGAACAGGCCTGATTTGCCCTTGCCTTGTGTACTCACTCACACCTATTCAAAGAGCATAAAAGGCACCAACCCTGTGATTGGAGAATTCTGATTTAGTAGCGTTTTACAGTCACTTTCCTTGGGGATCAATAAGCTGCCCAAGATAGAAGACAGTAAAGGATCAGGTCAGGTGAATTGGTGGAGGATGCAGAGCCAAAAGTTTTTGTCCACTTGAAATGGGAAAGCTAGAAAATAATTTTCCTTGCTATTCCAATGTTTTCTGGCTTAAAAACTTTAGCAGCTGTAGAATAATGCTGGTGGAACAATATCTGATCATATAATACATTTGAAAATAAGGCAATTTACCTGTGCAGCCTCATATTTTTTAATTCTAGCGATGGACTCAGTAGCAACCAAAACTTCTGGGTTTGTTTGGGATTTTTCTCTTAAAATGTCTTGGTAACCAGCTAAGTGAATAAAGTAGTGGAGAACTATTTAGCAGCAGCAGGTTATCTTACAGATTCCCAAAAGCTCCAGTAATTCCTGGTGGAACACCACTGACTTTAGTAGTTACATCAGGGAGAAACCTGGCCCCAGTATATTAGTAATGTGCTTTGCTCCATAAAGAATGCTGGGAAGGGGCTGAAAGAGATTTCTGATGTCAGCAGTCTTCCGTTTGTGCTCTAAGCAGTAACCATATTTAACCTTTCACTTCATTGCTTCCTTTGGAGCTGGTTTGAGTTCTACTTGAACATCTGCTTGACCTGTATTATCTGCATAAATCATGTACAAAGATTAATGTGGGAAGTGTTAATTGGCTAATTGAAGGACTCTTCCCAAGTTGGCCAGTTAATCTTATATTCGCTTTAAACCCTACAGACATCTGTGAGATTTCTTCTGTAAATATCCTTTTAACTGTTAATTTTTTAAATCAGGACCTTGAATTAATTGCTTATCATATACCTTTTATCAGCAGAACACTAGCTGTTCTTAGATTTCCAAAGCAGAATATAAAAAGGAAACTTCATGTCAAACAGATGTTTACCATGGCTACTTGAGTGAGGTTTTGCAAGAGATAATACACCAGCTGAGCAGACTCATTTAGGAGGCATTTTTTGCTCTTTCATAAATCTCATTAAAGCAGGAAATAGTTTGAAACACAAAAGAAAGATAAATGAGTCTCATTAAAAGGAGTATGGTGTGTTAAACCATAGGTGTGTGACATGTTGAGTTATCACCATATCGAGGGGTGTGAGTCTGAAGGACAAGTGCTTCCTGACACCAAAGAAGTGGTGATGCATAAGCAAGACACAAGTCCTAAGATACCTCATGGTGATGTACTTACTGAAAGAGATTTTCAACATTTTAAATGCCTTAATCACAAGATATCCTTGATCCCTGAAAGTAAATTTGGAATGCTAATTAGTTAATAAACTGGCTGATTGATGACACTCTGGGACAAATTTTTACCCCATCTAAGCAGGCAGAATGACATTGGCTTCTGTACGGTTGTGACCTAGGCAGAGTTTAACCACATCACCCTCTGCTGTATAAATATAAATATGCCCATGAAAGAGCAAACACGTAACATTTTTTCCTCCTGCTGTTTTTGGGTCCAAATCCTGGTAAAAGTACATTTGATTGCTAAAGCGGCTGGAGAGAGCAGTTTGTTAAATTTTAATAAGTCATCCTTATTGCAATTAATGGAAATTACTCTGAAGCCCTGTTTACCCTTTTACCCTGCTGTGCCTAAAAATGGAAGGAGATCTTACTTTCTAGCCAATGAAACTGGAGTGGTTCTCACTTGGCTGGCAACTTCTTTGAAGCATGTGTGCTAGAGGGTTGAGACCAAGGTTAGCAATAGAGGCTTTATTAACAAACAGTGTTTTCAGTTTTTAATTGGTGGATAACCTTATGTCTAGCTGTGCACTTAGACATAAATAATTACTCCATTGCAGTCACTCCACTGTGTCCTATTGCTTAATTAATGTATTCTTACGCCTCCAAAGGGGTAATTTGAAGTTATTTGGCATTTTAAAAAGGGTACATGGCAATGCACCCCCACACTGGAAAGCTCCCTGTTTAGAGCTCCAGTGTTTCAGCTTCTTTTCACTTCTTAAACCCAGGAGGCCTGATTCTCCTTGGCTTTGTGTCTTATAGGCATTTGCACCTGTGCAAAATGGGCCAGGTTCTGGTCCTTTGTTCCATGTGCTTTGAAATGCTTTAGCTGCACAAAGTAGGTGGAAAGCTGACTTAGCTGACCAGGTGAATGGCACGCTGCTGATCGGCAAAGAGTGAATATTGGAGTGTGTGGCTTCGGACAAAGGGTGGTGACCATAGTGCTGCTATGCACTCGTGGCCCTGTGCTTTCAGAACAGTCCATGTGGGCTAGGCTAGATGGAACTCTCAGAATCAATCTTCAACAAGCAGCCGAGAGGAATTTTTTTTTTTAAATAAGTCAGTGGTAACTTTTTGTAATGTAAATTGAAGCTGCTAATTTTGAAAATGGTTGTTACCAAACTGAATTTTGATGTTTAGATGCCCAGACTTGCAAATAAATATGCCCACCAAAAATATACCAAAAGCATGTGCATGAAGTTGTCAGCAAAATGACACTGCTTGGCATAATTCTTTTTTAATCTATTAAGAACAGAAATGAGGAGACGTCATGGGTTTTAACACCTATTGTTACCTAATATTCAAATTTTTGAAACATTTATTGATCCTTATAATATTAAAAATAAGTTAATCGTAACAGAAGTTATGTTTCCTGTAATAGGTGAAATCATTTCATTTTCTTGCATTCTTAATATTTGTTTTATAGTACATAATGGTTAGTAGTTACAGTAATATTAACCCAGAAGTGATGATGGTTGTATTCTTTACAAATAGAGCAATAGCAGTTAGATGAAGTGGTGGTTTTGACACTCATAGTGGTTATAGTTGTAGGTAAATCAGGGAACAAGTAGTAAATCTCAAGGGATACATGCCAGTTTCCTACAGTCTTTGCATTGTTTGCCATGAATCAAGTAAAGAAGATGGGCATGAAGCAGGATTGCATAGAATAAGGGAGGTAACTGACATTAGAAAGAAACGGCAAGAGAGGCCACTGACAGAACTGAGTCTATCTTTCATTCAGAACAGACAGTAGGCACAGAAATTCATGAGGCACTGAAATTGCTATTCTCAATACACTGACAAAAGCAAAATCTAGAGTTAAGAGAAAACAAGGTCATCTGCAACTGATGGAGCACATGTGGTAAACTGTATGAGGTGAAGAAAGAAGTCAAAGGAAAGGCCTCAACTGTGATGGCAGACAGAATTATTCCTTGGTGACCAATCACAGCTTATAAAGACAGCCAGACTGAAGTTGCAACAGATTTTGAAACACGAGTTAACGCCTGATCCTTTGGCGATAGCACAGATAGTGTAAGAACAGGCAAAAAAGCAATTATGGTTATGTACTGACAGCTGATGTGTACTGCCCAGCAACAGTTACCCCTGTTAGTAGAAACTGTCTTGTGACAGATGCATAAGCTTTGGTACAAGCTATAAAAAAGCCATCCAGAGCCAAATCATTTGAAGACCTTGCAGACACATTTGTAAAAATAGTACTTGTGCTTGGAGAAGTCTTCCAAAGAATATGTGGCCTTTGACAGATACTACGAAGAATCTGTTAAGGGTAGTAGCAAGGCAAAAATGCTCAGGAGGAAAAAGACCCATCTGAAAGGCAGTGAAAACCCATTTCTATGCCTCTTCCATGCAACTGAATTAATTTCATTTCTCTTCCAGAAAATGAGTATCTGGAAATGTTTTTATCTGAGCAATGAATGATACAAGTGCCGCATCATAAAATCATCGTTATGGTCAGTGGCTTTCAGGATAAGGCTGAAGTATGGTGCTCGAGAGCAACAGTTGACACCAATCACTTGTGTGCTTATCAGGAGGAAGCAGACACAACAAGGATTTTACACTGTGTCCACTGATGCCTGAGTGTTGCAGCCACAGACATGGATGTTCTTATTCTCTTGCTGGCTCACTATAGGAAAATTACATGTAGGCAGCTTTGGATGAAAGCTGGCACATCAAAGGAACCAAAGTCCTTTCCTGTTCATGCCATTTCTGAGCAACTACAATATGGACCCATTGTTCTGGAAAGTCTACTCCCATTTCATGCCCTGAGTGGCTATGATTGCTGCACTCAACAAGAAGATTGCATGGGAAGTTTTTCATCAACACCAGCAGCTTCTAACACATATCGACCAGTGATCTGGATTCAGAGAAGGTGAAATGTGCAGAAGAATTTATTTGTAAGATGTATGGCTTGCCAGTGGGCCACAGAACTGAGAAAACACGTGCCATTTTGTTCACATTCTTCCAGTCATCAGAAGATCTACCGTCACAAATGATGTCCTTTTTTCCCCCACATGCAGGAGCTCCCTTAGCAGGCTCTAATTTGGAGACAAGCCCATTACCCAAATTAAAGTATTGGATCCTCCAAATATATTGGATCCTCCAAATATAATGTATTGGAAACAGTAGGACAGAAGTCTGATGCCACAGTTCACCTCATTGCCACCAATACCAGCAGACTCTATGGAGGCAATATTCTGTGGCTGCATAAATCAGTGATGTAGGTGCAGGACAGCACAACATGTTTGCACAGGAGCATGCAAATGTAGAGAACTGGAACAAGGTAGTCAGTGTACCTGGCACCAGGGCTTAAGGACAGCATTATCAAATACATAGATGTCAATCTGCTGCTGTATACCAAAATTTCTTGAAATAATACAACAGTGATGAGTACTTAACTTGTGTGCATTAAAATGTTTATTTGCTTCATGTTTAATCTAGAAAATGTTTTCAGAACAGGAATTTTAGGATTATGTGCTATATTCTGATAGTTAAATCAGCTGCTATACTTTTGTTTCAAGGTGCTAGTGCTTAGGTTATAAGAGCCACATAAACGTACTCTTTTAGGTTGTATGACATACTAAAAATTTCTACATTCCTTGCAAATAAGAAACTGAAATTCAAAAACTTTATAAAAAGGTTGTGTATATCATTTGATCACTGTTATTACATCCTACAGTTCGTTAAAAGCCAACTGAAGTATGTTAATCCTAAATGAAAAGGAAAGAAAGATTTACACCAGCGATTCCCATGTGTTACTTTGTTTGCTTTGTAGAGGCTTTTATACACAACATACAACTTGATAACATCCTAATTCAGCATTCCCTAATTATCTTAAAAAGACATGTTACCATGCACAAAACATGCCTCTTACAGTTAACTTTTCTGAAAACTCAACTAGTCTAGGCCATTACCTGCCAACACAATTTGCACTGTAGGGTAAATCACTCCCCAATTAGACCTGCAATTGGGGGCTGGAGGCATAAAGGTGGTGTAAAGATGCCTTTGCACTCCACCCTCAGTTGTGTGAGGAGTCTGCCCAGTGAGTGCAGAGTAAGTGTGAAATGTTACCAGATCAGACCAGTAGCATTTTACACCAGCTTTGCCCAGATGTAAATGATTGCACATGGTACATTTGTCAAGAAGATGCAGAATGTCAGGATCCTTCTGCACTTCTCTCTGCTTATAGATCCCAGTTAGAAGACATGACCAGATAACTGATGGCAGCTTTTAAAACAGAAAATTTTTGTTCTTTCCTCTCAGGTGCAGACTAAGGGGCTTGTCTACACATAAAATGCTGCAGTGTTGCCATTGTAGCACTTCAGTGAAGAGGCTATCTACACCAATGAAAGGCCTCCCATTGACATAGTGTTGTCCATGCTGGAGGGTAGGTTAGTGTAACTGCATTGCACTAACCTACGTAGTTATTTATACCAGTAGTTATTTATACCAATGTAAATTGCTATTTATTTATACCAGTAGTTATTTATACCAGTACTAACCTACGTAGTTATTTATACCAGCACTAACCTACGTAGTTATTTATACGCAGCACTAACCTACATAGTTATTTATACCAGTAGTTATTTATACCAATGTAAATTGCTATTTATTTATACCAGTAGTTATTTATACCAGTAGTTATTTATACCAATGTAAATTGCTAGTGTTATTTATAAGAGGGATTGCAGTACTCCTAGGCCCCAGTCAAGATCACTAGATCAGGGAATGTGAAGACCTCACAGCCTAAAAAAGTAGCCTTTCAGTACAATATATATGTATTGCCTTACAATTTTGTTGAATTTCTTCTTGTTACTGTATTATGATGGGAAAGAGTAAACGTGCAGGTGCATGCATGTGAGAGATGCAGGAGAGTGAGGGATCGGTGGGTGAGAGAGCAAGGATGTGGCCGCCTATGCATCGCTTCATTCCCATTTTTTCCCTTTACCTCTAAATGTTTGCACAGCCAGGCTCTGTTCCACAACACGTCAGGAGGTTTTAAAAAATATACATCAGGTGCAGCAAAATGGAGGGGAAAAAGAGAAAGAGGAGCAGATTAAAAGACGTATAGGTGCCTTGGAGAGATTTTTGACTCCTGGCACCTCTTTGAGGAAACCAATCAAGAAAAAAGCTTAGAAATGCTTGAAGAAAAGAAGGAGCAAGAAATAAATGTCTGACAGTTAAAGCAATCAACTAATTTCATTATCTGTTTTTAGCGTTAGTGATCCTTCAGCGTAGCCCAGATTTATAGAGATAAAACAAGAATAACCATGGACCATTGCGAGTTAAAGGTAAAAGTTTTCCAAGTCACAAGAAAGCAGGTTTACAGAAGAAAATTATGTAAGCAAATTGAACAATGGAGAAAAATGTACAACACTGGCTTATGTATTCCAGTAACGTGAATGTAGTGTTCTGTTTTTGTTACCAATTATTTAGTGTTAGTAACCATAGTTTCTCACTCGTGATTTTCAGGAATGGCAATATATCCACAAAACTCGTGGTCACGTCAGAAATACGATGAAGGGGAAAGAATTGGAAT
>ML675603.1:98796420-98839844 GCA_007922155.1 Mesoclemmys tuberculata | reverse complement strand
AACTCGTGGTCACGTCAGAAATACGATGAAGGGGAAAGAATTGGAATTATGACTGAAAAACTAATTCTGAAATTGACCAGACTTCATACTCACTGCTCAAAATTGAGAGACAACACATGCAAGGTGTATTTGAAAGAACTGTGCCCATTGTTCTTCATTTAGCTGAACAAAACCTAGCATTTCATAGATCCGTGGAAAACCTTGAGGGCAGAAATGGAAACTTCTTAGACCAAGTCGAGTTAATGGCTAAATTCCCTATAATGAAGGAACATGTAAGATTTTTTTTTGTTTGCTAAAGAAAAACATCATCACTTAAGCCCTACAACACAAATTATATAATTTGAAGTAAGCTTAACAGGTAATAAGTAGTTAATACCATAAGTAAGATGAAGTATTAACTTCATTATTTTGGATTGCATATCTGACATCAGTCACAAGGAACAAATTTTGAGGTATGTTAAGATCTAAGAGAAAGAAGTCAATATTGAAGAACACGTCCTTTTATTTCTGAATGTGCAGGAAGCTATCAGAAGGGCTCTATCAGATGAGATACTTCAGGGGTCATCCAGACTTGGTAAGACATTTGATAATGGAGCTAACATGAGAGGCCTGCATCAAGGTATGCAAACTCGTTTAATACAAAAGAACAAAAAGGCTTATTTTGGTCCTTGCAGGTGCTATTCCTTAAATCTAGTATTGTGTATGATGCAGCAAATTCCTCAAACTAGTTGAAAACTTTTTGTTTCTTTCTTCGAGAAGTGTACATTATATTTGCAGGTTCAGCAAGTAGGTGGACGGTATTGAAAATCCTGTCAAAAAAACATTAAAGCCTCTCTCCAACACAAGATGGGAGAGCACAATTGAAAGTATCAAAGCCCTGCAGTTTCAGGAATAGAGAGTGCAGTTGGCGCTGTTGAAATGGAGAGAAATGACAAAAGAGAATGGGGTATATACAGAAGCTGAATCACTGATGGATGAACTCTCATTTCAGTTCATCTCACTTGTGATTTGGCTTAACCTACTGTTTAAAATTGATATTGCAAACAAAATATTGCAGAGCTCAATGTTTGGTTTTGATTGTCAGCAAATTAATTGAAACTATTCAGACAGAAATACAGAATTATCATGAAAATGGATTTGAAGAGGCATTGTTAATTGCTAACCAGATAGAAGAAGAAATGTCGGTGCGGAGCTAAATTGCTGAACAGCAGAAGAAATGTCAGTGTGTACAGAGCTAGCTAAAACACAAGCTCACAGAAAAGAAATTGTTCAGCTATAAAGCAGAGGATCAAGTCATTGGCAATGGAAAAAAAATTATATTTAATTTCTTTAGTATTGCTATAGAGCCTTCTCTTGAGAAGCTGGGAGAGAATGTTTTGCATTATTATGGGAGCAGATGAATTTATTTGGATTCTGGAGTGATGTGTAAAAGATTGCAAACTTTTTTCTAACAGGTGAGTGTCGGTCGAAGATCGACCCAAGTTCGAAATGTGGGTAAGAGCTTGAGACAGCCCGAGGTGAATGACAGAAACTAAGAGATTAAAGTGGATAAACCAAATGCTTTTATTAAGGGAAAATTACAATAATAGGGAGAAGGGGAAAATATTGATCCAGGGAGGGATCAATAGACTAATAGCCTTTACAACTGAGGCTTACAGCAAATCACTAACAACAACAACAAGAAAATAGTCACTACAAAAAGAAGCTGTCCCTGGGATTTTTCCAGGTCCCAGTAATTACCAATGATTTCCCAAAGACTACCTGGAGTATTATCAGTCCTATTTTCCATACAGAACGCCTAACAATATTAAACTTATTTACAGGGGAGAAAATGGGGTTAGACTAGTCCAAGACGAGACAAAGACAGATACGCAGGGGTGGGGTACAGACCAGACGGTAAGGGATCCGTCTGATTAGATGATTAGGTAACACGGAACAGGAATCGCTGCCTCTCTAGGTGACCTAGGCGCAGTCGCCCGGCTAGGAACTGCACTTTCGAGAGGCCTTCAATTGTACCCAGGAGGGGTAGTTTCAATCACCAAGCAGAGACACTGCTTATCATACACACACTATCACACAAAACCCTATTGATACTCACAAAGCGCTACTTCTATGCTAGCAGGAAACATCTTAAACCGGTACACGAGGTAAGCTCCAATTTCAGACTCGGGAGCTGGGGAGGCTTCAAGTTGGCCAGGCTTGGTTCCGCAAAGATTGCAGGTTCGAATCCTCTCTGCTGCAATAACAAGATCCTCCTCGCTGCAACAGCAGCAAGACAGGCCTTATATAAAATAAGACACTGTCCTAGCGGTCCTGATTGGTCAGTTCAAAAGAAAAGAGCGGGAAGGCCCAAGTAATCATCAAAACAAAAAAAGGTGGGAAAAACCCAAAAGTTAAGTGCAGTGTGCAAAAAGAAGTGCTGAGTGCACAAAACCAGCGTGCCGTGTGCATCAGTCAAATCTGCCCAGAGACAGAGTCAAAGAGCGGGAAAATAAGAGGCTCATAACACAATGTTCCCTTTGCATAGAGGGGCCCTGCGCTTGTCTGTGTCCAAAGACCACATTAAGGTACATGCAAAATGACAGGGAGAGGCCGGAGCAGGCATAGACGCCATCTTAAATGAACAGTGAGTAGGAAAAGTTGTGCAGTAACCTGGAATCAGTTCTGACCAGTTCAGCAGCATGGACACAGTATGTGAACTTGTATCTTTCTGGTGTTTTGCTGAAGCCTGTGAATACATTTGAGACAAGTCAATTCATTTTCTGGAGTGGGTGGAGTGGAGTGTCCCCAAACACACAGATTGCTCTGTGAGTGTTTCTCACAGCTCCAATATCTGTGGCACCTGCAGAAAGAAATTTCTCAAAGCTTAAGTTAATACAAATTTATTTGAGGTCTTTCTTGTAGTCACCATGCCTCAATGGGTCACAACTGAAGATGCCAAATTCAGGACAAACTGCCGAGAAATAGGGCGGACTCACCCTACCTAACCTGGTGGTTATTTTGTCATTAGATTATACCAAGACAGTAACAAAAGTGAACTTCTGCCTTACCACATTGGTTAGGAAGAAGTCAAAAATGCAGTGTCCTTCAACAATTCAGCTCTTATCTCACCACCCAGACACTGGATTCTATGATGAGTGGTTACTGAAAACCAATTTAATCAAATAAAGAGTCCTTCTCATTCCAAGACGTTGGCCACTTAGCCAAGTCAATATATAATGCAGATCTTTACCCAATAATCATGCTGATACCAATCCTTCAGTAACTGAAAACTAAAGTTTTAATAATAGAAGGAAGAAGAGAGTTAATAATGGTTAATAGATCATCTACGTACAAATAATTGCAAAGTCTGTATATCAGGTTTGTAGCAATGACAGAATAGACTGCTGGCTTGTAAAGTCTCCCTGGTAACTTCTAACAGATTGGAAGATCCTGTTCAAATTGTTACTTTTAGTTGTAAATCCACAGCCCCAAGAATTAGGATAGAAAAGAGGCAAAATGGAGCTATCTCAGAGGGTTGCTAATCTTGCATTTTACTTCTTAATGACATGAAGATCTGAAGTTAATTTTTTTTACTGACACGGTAAACTTTTTAGTGATACCACTAAAAATACCATAAACAGTACAATAATGTCACAAAAGTGTGTACACGTTTTACGTCACAGTCTCCTGTTGCCTGTTACGGTCCGTGACAAATTGCCCACTCTTTTATGGTGGGTCCTGCACTTGCTCTCATGGTGGGTCGGGGCATCACCTTTTTTGCCTGTCTCTGGACATCAGTGCCTCTGAAGTGCACAATGAGAGGGAAGGAGGAAGGGCAACTGAAGCGTGTGCTGCTGACACGGCTTGCAACTGAACTTCTTTCCCCTGGGCTATTTCCTCCTCTCTGTTCTCTTGTATCTTTCTCATTGCTTTTGGTCTGGTTGATCGCAACACTCCTCCCACACTACTACTAGTTCTCCCCCCCCCCCATCTGGCTGGAGCAGGGGTTTTTCTCAGGACTCTAGCTGGGCCTTAATTGGCCTCAGGTGCGCCTAATTAACCTGTAGTAATCTCTGCTCAGTCTGCAGGGAACAAGGTCTGGAACATTCTGGGGCTTATATAGCTCCCTTTTATGACCCTCCTGCTGCCGTCTAGCCTGCTGTCTCACAGGTCATACATGGACACTTGCTGACTTCGTTGTTTCCTTACTTGGTTTGAAGTTTGTGTTGTTTTTAATTGCAGTCTTCACTGTTAGAATTCCATCCAGCATTTCTGTGGACAGCTGATTTCTTATGTTTTTTTTATGAGATTTATTTGAGAAAATACGCGTTCCACTTCTGCAGTATTGTGAGGAAAAGCCAAACATATTAATGGAAACCTGGAAAGTGTAAGGAAGTGTGGCTTTCCACTAGGTGTTGCCAGAAGTGCAGTTTGATGCTAGTATTCATCAATTGCCAGATCTCGTTGAAAATCTGTTGACACTGTCAGTTGGTACTCTGTGAATTCCTTTTCCAGTATATCAAGTGCATTTTCATTTACAAAATGTGGAAAAAGCATTGCAAGCTGGACGACGTCTTCCAAACTCGCTGTACTTTTACAGCTTGATTGAAGAACTCAGACCAATTTCAGCACCTTATTGTTAATTGGCATACGTTTCCTTATATTGTTCACTGTATTTAAATAAAACTGCAGCACGTTCTCCATGAACAGGTCTATGACATGTTGGTCCTCTACTTCTTGTAGTTGTCGTCTTGTTTGTGTTCCAATGAAGATGCTCTCTTGTGCTTTGTAGTTGCTGGAATCTGTGACATCAAAATGTTGCAGATCCTCTGCTTTCAGATTAACTACAGCAGAGGGCCCAATGAAATAGGACATAATTGTTTTTAACAGTGTTATGCATTCATCGTGCAGCAAAGCAATATTTAGAGAGTTCTGTTGGCAAAGCTTGTTAAAGTTGACAAATGCTGGTGTAACGGTGGCCAAAAAAAGGAAATAAGATTTTGTGACAGGATCCAACAGTTGCTGAGCAATTTGTTCTGCTGTAACTAGCCTATCCTTTTCATCAGTTGATTGAAAGTAATTTACCAAGGGCGTCGTACTGGTTTAGCACTCTTTGAACATAATCCAAGGGCTGTGCCATCAAATTGAACACAGCTTCAATATCTTAATTGTGTCTGCTTCAAAAACGCTTGAAAGTCTTTGTAAAGTTGCTGCCTTTTGCAACTGTTTGAGAAATGACTGAATATCTCTACACAGCTGTTCCACGGTGTTTGGCAGTGCCATGCAAGCAATGAAAGAGCAAAGGGCAACAACGTGACAGCTACAATAAATGTGAAAAATACTAGGCTGCACTTCTTTGAATCTTGACAGCACAGAGTTTTTTGCCCCAATCATTACATTAGCTCCATCTGTTCTAAATGCCATTACGTTTGAGGCAGAATGCTGCTTTCTTTAAAGAATGACAATTATTACAGAAAAAATGGATTCTGCATCAACTTTGCAAATGTTCACTAAGTGGTAGAATTTGTACTGTACATTTCCCATCTCATAATAGAAATATATTACTTCAAGGCCAACTTAGTAACATTGGTAGATTCATCTATTAGCAATGTGGCTGTTTTTTGAATTTTTCTGCCAGGTCTCTCTTTAACTCTTTGCTTAAAACATTCTTCACAAGCACTGACCCTTCGTCCTTTTACAATGCACTTTTTTGGCAATTTTTGAGTTAGCAAATCAGTCCCTCACACAGTCACTTAGGTCATCTATCAGACTTAAGGGCAAATTATTTTGCACAATAAAGTTTACCATTTTAAGTTTGGACTCTGTTACTTACTGATGAAATTATTATGTCTCAGAATCATCGTTCTTTGTTTTTGCAAGACAATTAGCAAATCCTGAAGACTGGGATCGGGCTGTAGCAGTACCGACGATTTTTGCACTCTTAGCATGGCTCCTGGTATCTCTCACAACACCATGTGCAAATGCTGAAAGTCTAATGCTGAAAGTCTTGCACCAAGAAAACATAGTTACTTACCATTTGGTGATGCACTGGACGGAGACTGGGGAGCCTCTCATCCTCTCTGCCACCGCAACGAAGAGCTGCGTGGTTTTTTGGAACGGCCTCATCCTGTCCAGGTAGAACACCAGCGCTCTCCTTACATCGAGGGTGTGTAGTTTCCTCTCGTCTTCGGACTCATGTGGTTTAGGAAAAAAGACGGGGAGGAAAATATCTTGGTTACAATGGAACCGAGGCAGGAACGCTGGGTGAGGCCTCAGCTGTACCTTATCTCGGAAGAACATGTTATAGGGGGGCTCTGAGGTCAAAACTCTTAGCTCGGAGACCCTCCTAGCCGAGGTAATGGCCACGAGGAAGGCCACCTTCCAGGACAGGATCAGCAGGGGGCAGGTGGCCAAGGGTTCAAAGGGGGCCCCGTCAGTCTATCAAGGACCAGGTTTAGATCCCAGGGAGGCACCGGGTCACGGACCTGCGGGTAGAGCCTCTCAACCCCCCTGAGGAACCTCACCGACATGGGGTGAGAGAACAGGGACCGCCTCCCCATCGGCTGATGGAAAGCCGTGATGGCCGCTAGGTGCACCCTGAGGGAGGCTAGCGCTAACCCCTGTAGCCTAAGTTGCAGCAGGTAATCGAGGACCGCCTGCATGGGGGACGTACCGGGGGTTACGCCCCGCGACTCCGCCCAGCAGGTGAATCTCCTCCACTTGGCCCTGTAGGCGATCTGCGTGGAGGGTCTCCTGCTTCCCAGCAGCACGCGTTGGACCTGCTCCGAGCAGGTTCTCTCCTCCTCCGTCAGCCAGAGAGCCTCCAGGCCGTCAGGTGCAGGGAGTCCAGGCTGGGGTGCAGCAGGCGACCGTGGTCCTGGGAGAGGAGGTCCGGTCTCCTCAGGAGCTCGATCGGCGGGGCGATTGACAGGTCCTGCAGGAGGCTGTACCAGTACTGCTTCGGCCACGCTGGGGTGATCAGTATCATGTCTGCTGTGTCCCTCTTGATCTTCAAGAGGATCCTGGGCAGGAGCGGGAAGGGGGGGAACACGTAAATGACGGTCCCCGTCCAATCGATAAGGAACACATCGGAAAGGGAGCCCGGCTCGCGACCCCGGAGTGAGCAAAACCTCGGGCACTTTGTGTTCCAGGACGACGCGAACAGGTCCAGTCGGGGAACACCCCACTCGCGGAAAATCCAGGCCACTACTTCCGGATGCAACGACCAGTCGTGTTGGGGTAGAAACGACCTGCTGTGGCGGTCCGCCTCGTCGTTCCTGATCCCGGGGAGGTGAGAGGTGGTTAAACAGAAATCGTACCTCACCGCCAAGTCCCAAAGACGAAGCGCTTCCTGGCACAGAGCCGAGGAGCGCGCTCCCCTCTGCTTGTTGATGTAGAACATCGCTGCAGTATTGTCGGTCAGGACCTGTACCACTTTCCCCAATAAAGAATGGCGAAACACCTTGTTAGCCAGTCTGACTGCCCTCAGTTCCTTGACATTGATGTGGAGGGCAGTCTCTCCCTGGGACCAACGTCCCTGTGTGGTCAGACCACCGGTGATGTGAGGTCCCCACCCCAAGTCTGATGCGTCCGTGATCAGAGTGACCGAGGGCTCTGAAGGGGACCCCTTCCAACACTGTTCAGGGGTCCAGCCACCAGTTCAGTGACCCTAGCACCGTGGGGGGCACCGTAACCACCCTGTTCAGAGAGTGCCTGCTGGGCACGTATACCTTGGCCAACTAACCTTGGAGGGGCCTGAGCCTGAGGCGGGCCAACCTCACCACATAGGTGCACGAGGTCATGTGGCCTAACAGTTGCAGGCACTGCCTGGCTGTTGTCGTGGGGCATCTCTGTAGCTGCGATATGATCGCTGCCATTGCCTCGAATCTCGAGCGTGGGGGGGAGACTTTGGCCCATACCGAGTCTAGGGATGCCCCTATAAACTCTGTGTGCTGTACCGGAAACAGCGTTGACTTCTGCTTGTTGATGAGCAGCCCCAGAGTATGGCAAGTGGTCTGGACGAAGGAGACCACCTCGTGCACCTGCGACTTGGTCTTGCCCCTGATCAACCAGTCGTCCAGATAGGGAAATATCTGGACCCCCCTGCGCCTCAGGAAGGCTGCCACCACTGCCATACACTTGGTAAACACTCTGGGGGAGGAAGACAGGCCAAAAGGGCAAGGTCGTAAATTTGTAGTGGGCACCAGCTACCACAAACCTTAGGTACCGCCTGTGGGCGGGAAGGATGGAGACGTGAAAGTATGCATCCTTCAGATCGAGGGCGGCAGACCAGTCCCCTGGGTTCAGGACGGGAATGATAGACGCTAGGGACACCATGCAAAACTTTAGCTTCCTTAAGAACCTGTTTAGCCTGCGCAGCTCCAGTATAGGCCTGAGGCCACCCTTGGTTTTGGGGACGAGGAAGTACCTCGAGTAGAACCCCTTCCCCACCTCGAGCAGCGGAACCACTTCTATGGCTCCTTTGAGTAGGAGGGATTGGACCTCCTGAAGGAGTAACTGCTCGTGAGAGGGGTCCCTGAAGAGGGACGGGGGGGGTGGTGAGTGGGGAGGGGAGGCCTGAAGCTGAAGGGCGCGTAACCCCATCGCACGGTTTGGAGGACCCAGCGGTCCGATGTTATCACCCGCCACAGGCGGAGGTAGGGCCTTAGCCTGTCCCGGAAAGGCGGGGAGCAACCCAGGGAACGGACGACGATGCCACCCTCGGGCGCACCGTCAAAAGTTTCTCTTGCCCTTGGAGCCCTGAGAGGGTCCTTTATGGGAAGAATTGGACGATGCTGTGTGGTCGCGTCGTCCAGAGCCCCTGCTCCTATCCCTGCCCCTCGCGGGTGGGAAAGGCCTAGGCAGTGGTCTAGGTTGCTGCTGCTGCCGCTGTGGCGGCTGCTGGCGGGCTTGTAACCTCGCCGCCTGGGGCGTGTATAGACCCAAAGAGCGCAGCGTTGCCTTTGAGTCAAGGCATGCAGCTTTTCACCCGTCCTCTCCGAGAAGAGGGCGGCTCCATCAAATGGCAGATCTTGAATGGAGTGCTGCACCTCCTGAGACAGGTCCGTGGATTGCAGCCACGCTGCCCGCCGCATGGCGATGGTGGAGGCCATCACCCTACTGGCCGTGTCCGCAGCGTCGGAGGCAGTGTGGAGGGCTGCACTGGCCACAGTCAAGCCTTCCTGCAGAACCACGGCAAAGTCCGCAGCCTGGTCCTGTGGCAGGGACTGCACGAACCTTCACATGCAGTCCCACAAGTTCAGGTTGTACCTGCCCAGGAGGGCCTGATGATTGGCCACCGTGAATGGGAGCGCCCCTGTGGAGTAGACCTTCCTGCCACAAAGGTCTAGTCTCCTGCCCTCCTTGTTTTTAGGGGAGGCGCTCTGAGCCCCCTGCCTGTCCTCCTGTTTGGCAGCGTCCACAACCAGAGTACCTGCGGCAGGGTGCGTATACAAGTATTCGTGCCCCTTGGCTGGCACGTAATACTACTTCTCGGTGCCCTTAGACGTGGGGGCGACCGAGGAAGGGGTCTGCCAGACGGCCTTAGCCAGACACAGGACCCTTTCATGGACGGGGAGGGCTACCCTTGATGGTTCTTGTGTCCTCAGATGCCCGAAGAGGGGGTCCACCTCTTCTTCCAGAACCTTGATCTCCAGGCTAAGGTTCGAGGCTACCCGCTTCAGGAGCTCCTGGTGAGCCCTGAAGTCAATCAGAGGGTTCCGGCGACGAAGAATAGGACGGGTGGCGGGGTCCAGTAGAGGGGCCCTCCCCATGGTCCTCCTCCTCCTTGGAGGAGGAACGGTCGTCCTCCTGCACCAAAGATGCCTGTTGGGGAGGTAACTGGGTGACCGAGGCAGGGGCCGACGTAGTTCCCTGTCCCATCTGGGCTGCCCACGGGCCCCACATTGGCCACTGCCAGGGGCCCTGGGGCCAGCTCGGGCGGCACCGGTGCTGAGGGCAATGCCAGTGCCGCCGTGAAAGTCGATGCCGGTACTGGTTGCGGTGCCGGCTGCGGGTGCCGGTGGCAGTACCTGCTCCTGGCGTTGGGTCTGGGATCCCGAGCCAGGAGATCGGTGCCAGCGTTGCCGCTGGGAAGAGACGGTCCGGGACCCGCTACGCAACAATCCCGAGGAGCCACGTCGTGCACGGCGCCGACAGGGCTATGGTGACGAGGACCGGTACCGGGAGAGGGACGACTTGTGA
The DNA here is from genome assembly GCA_007922155.1 of Mesoclemmys tuberculata. NCBI lineage: Eukaryota > Metazoa > Chordata > Testudines > Chelidae > Mesoclemmys > Mesoclemmys tuberculata. Next base: position 98,829,659 of record ML675603.1, on the reverse strand, counting down.
TGCCTCTTTCTTGGAGCTGGAGAGCGGTGGCGAGATCGCCGTCTCGGTGCCGGGCTGGAACCCGAGGTCGAAGAGCAGTGCCTCGACCTGGAGCGGTGCCGGGACCTGGATCGGTACCTCGATGCGTCGTCCAAGGACGAGGAGGGAGAGGAGCTGAGCTCGACTCACTGACGTCGGGTGGTGGGCGGCCTATTCTCCAGTGCCGGGGCCACCCACCCTTCGGGGACAGCTGAGAGAGTGCCAGAGGCGTGGGCAAGACCAAGAAGGCTCGAGCCGCTTCAAACGCCTCTGGAGTGGAAGGGTCCTGTACAGGGGGTCCCCCACTCCCAGGAGTCGGGGGAACCTCCCTGGTTGGTGCTGGTGCCGGAGCAGGGGCAGGCGGCACATCGGAGAGCCTAAGCACCTCTGGGCTCAACCCCGGCCGCTCCTGCGGCGCGTGGGAGTGCTGCAAGCGCGGACGGCGCTGATGCTTTCTCGGCACCGGGCCCTCCGGTGCCGGTGGTGCGCTCCGCACCAAGGACACACTCGGTGCCGAGGTGGTACGCGACGGCTCGGATGCCGGACTTAACCCGGACTCCATCAAAAATGCCTTCAGTCTCGCGTCCCTTCCTTTTTGAGTCCAAGGCTTGAAGGACTTACAAATGTGGCACCGGTCCTTACGGTGCTGTTCCCCCAAGCACCTTAAGCAACGGTCATGGGGGTCGCTGACGGGAGAAACCTTCCCGCAGCCAGCACGGGGTTTAAATCCCGGCGAGCCCGGCATAGCCAGGTCGCCTAGAGCCCGAAGGCTCTCCTATCTAACTAAAAAAACCTTAACTAACTATAAACTAACTCAGTTCAGGGTGAACTGCTAACTAACTACTCACTTTTTTGCAAAAAAGAAAACCTGTGAGAGCAGGGGTTGTTCTCAACCAGCCGTCACGGGCGGAAAGAAGGAACTGAGGAGGGGAGGGGCCGGCAGCGCCCCATGTACCGCCGCATGAGGGCGGCACTCCAGGGGGCGCTGAGACCGGCCCCTACAGGGGGCTGCTAGGGAAAAGTTCTCCGAGGGCTGTGCACGAGGGCGTGCACACACCTAAGTGGAATGCATGTGAGCAATCACTAGAAGGAGAACAAACATTTGTTTTTATTATTAACGTTGTGTTGAATCCAGTATTTAAATTCAACTTCTTTGCAGTAGGAGGTCTGAAATGAACACTTTCTGTTTGCAGTACTTTCATGTTTAGCTTTTTTCTGAGGAATTGACAATGTTTCCTCATCCACCATATTTTTTCTCGATTCAGCCATTTTCATGAACAAATTACCTATGGTATTATTACAAATATAAACTCTGCTCGTGATATTCTGTACACAGGAATCCAGAATTATGCAATTGTTTTAGCCGCAGTTAATTGATCAATTGGGTTTTTTGGGTGTGTGCAATAATAGAAAACAGGAAATTGATAAAGTCGTAGTCAGTTTAGTTTTTTGATACAAGAAGTGACTGAACGACAGCAATGTTAAATACAATGTTTTATTTCTACCCAATTTCATGGACATTTTGATTTGTTTATGGGTTTACGGACAGTGTTAAAATTGTACATTTTTTTACTGACTGTTCATAATACAGACAGTTGGCAACCCGGCCGAGATGTCTCCCTGGATGAGTTTCTTCTATGACCCATTGTCAGAATGAAGTCTCCTTAACACGCAGCTGCCCAGTTTTAATATAAATTCTATCGGATGTGTGTTACCCAGGAATACAACATGTGTATGATGCCAGTACATAGTCAATATTCATAACTTCGGATACAAAGATAATATGTGCATATAAATAAGATAATCATACTGAGCAAATCATAACTGTTCCATTGACACCTTACATGACATACTTTGTAACAAGATTTGTTGCAGTTGTGTAAGAGTGGCCGTATAATATGGCTGTATAATAAATTGTCATGTTTAAGGAAACAGCACCAGACACGTCTCAAGAACATTTGGTAGAAGTGGCTATGTTGTCCATAGATACTGACATTTACAAGACTCTGGCCTTCAAGGACTGCATAGAATTCATCTATAGAGCACTCCATTGCTGTGCATAAACAAGGTGAAAAAAACTTTCATTATACTTTTTTCCCAGGAGTTCCCACTGACGAGTAAAATGGAACAGGCAATTTATTTATCTGTTTGTTTGTTTATTTAGCTTCAAGGATACTCAGCCAATTCCTAGTTGTGGATTGCTATATATCATTATTGGCATACTTTGGTTATATTGGTAAAGGAATTTTATTAATGGAAAGGGCACCTCCAGATTTTGTGCTACAGCACTGTGGAGTGCAGTCATTTCTAGAAGGATAGGGAGCTGCCTCCGTAAGATTTACAGCTGGAGAACTGCACCCCACACTTTGAACCAGTGCTACAGCGATATCTACAGATGCCTATTTAGAGGTACTACCTATGATGGTCCAGTCCTGTTCCTAAGTGTAACTGACTTTAATTATTCAGGATCAGGCTCTTTAAAAAAGAGAAGGTGGATTTCCTAACTGTGCCTCTAGATGGCAGACTTTATCTTTTCTATGAATCTTCCCAGTTATTTGCAAATAGTAAATATAGTCTGGTTTGGCCACACTACAGACTGCATTCTGAGTGACATGGGCCATTGGTCAGCCCAAGAATGGCAAGTCCTAAATGCTAGGTAAATTTGTCTAGAAACGAAGTCAGTGGATGATACATAAAAGTCCCTAAGAAATGCCTTTTATTGTTTGACATGAGACACGTTAGTGAAGTCTTATACCAAAGCCAAGATTTTATGAAAACCTTTCCATTGCACGTTATAATTAAGGTTGTCACTCATTTTAGATTCAGATGAATTTATCACACAAAAAATCTAGTGCAATCTCATTGTTTAATGTTAGTCATTGACTTAATTACTGGGGTGTCAATAAACAGAAATGATAAGGAATTTGACTGATAGTGAAGAAATCAATAATATAGCCCTGAGACCTGATTCTGATTATTATCCTATCTCAGTGTAAATTAGAAGTAAGGACACTGAAATAAAAATTATAGGAGCTGTTAAGCGCTACCACAATGTAACTATTAAATATGAATCATAAAGACCTGATAACCCAGTATCTTGTGGCTGTATGGTTACTTACCCCAGTGCAAACTAAAGACAGGTCCTCAAAGCTATTCAGGCATCTAACTTCCAAGTGTCTGTTACCATTTTGATATGGAAGTGTTTTACACCCACTCTGATGTATGTGACTTCACAGGATGCACAGCAATGGAGAATCAGGTCCACATGTCTGTCTGCCATCTCATCAGGAAAACAAGAATGTGTTCCCAGTCCGGTACTTCAAGCTTTGTGTTTTACACAGAAGGGGGAGTGAGGGATTTCACGCTGTCACCTTTCTGAAAATCCTGCTCTAGCAGTATGACATAGGTAAAACAGGTTTTTACCTCATTAAGGTTGTACTTCAGAATTTTTGGTGAAAGCTGAAAAATATTACTGTAGAAATGTTTTTAGTGTGGCCAGAAGTGTTCTGCATTTATGTCTAATGTTGGCATCTTTTTCCACTCCAGTCCTTGCTGCTGTCCTTAACACTTTCCTCATGTGACATGTCTGAAATTACTTTATAAACTCTTTGGAGGGAGGGGATCATCATGTTCATCTCCCAGCCATTGCTGGACTACTGTTCTTTGTCCAGTCATGTTGAAATAGTCCAGCAGTTGAGTCTGTCACTTATTTTCGGAGGTTTCTTTACAATTTTAATAATCTCCACTTAATCATGTTCTTCAGCATGAGAATGGGCTCTCTTTGTTTTGTGAAATTAAATCAAGACAGTAGGCCTTGAACTGGACACACCATCTATCCAGCCTGGTGGGAAACGTTGTAAAACATAACCTTATCTTGCTTGGCTGCAGCCGCCCCAGCCCAAGTGTCTGTAACCTTATTGTACAGCTGCAGCCTCCCCTCCCAGACCCAGGATCAGGAATTCCATCAGGCCATCATAAAATGAAGATGCCTCCGGACTTGCCAGCGCCAGGAGAGCCACCCCCAATTTATGACCTGACATGTTGTTATCGGTTACCGCTATGTAACCCAGGTTACCCAATGTGACTGGAGTTGTGGATGGCGAGTGACAGAGTACGATTGGAGCCAGATAAGTAAAATAACTGATCAACTTTTATTTAGGGGAAATTACAATACTAGGGTAAGGGGGAAAACGTAGAAAAGAAATCTTGCCTGTCACAGAACTCAGGCTTACATTAATCAGTGAAGCAAAAGAAAATAACCATGCATCACATGTGAGGTTTCCAGCACATTATCAACATTAGCAGTATTACTACACTTAATACAAACAACAACTGTCCTTGAGCTCTTTCTAAGTTCCAGTAATTTTCAAGATTTCACCAGGGATTTTCTAAGGAGTTCCCTGTACTGTTTTCCATACAGCAATCTAACAGTTTAACTACTTACAAAAATATTCAACTATTAACAATATTCGATTGATGTTAAACTAGTCAATGACAAGACGAACTAAGACAGACACAAAAGGGACAGGGCACAGACCAGACGGTAAGGGGTCCGTCTGGTTAGACAATTAGGTGACATAAAACTCTGCCTATTTAAGTGACCTAGGCGCGGTCGCCCGGCTAGGAACTGCACTTTCAAGAGGGCTTCACTCACACACCCAGGAGGGGATTTCAATTACCAAGCAGAGACACTGCTTCACTCTCTCATCTGCAATCACACGTCCTATTGATACTCACTAACTACTGTTAACCACATGGTATTCGGGATACGCAGCAGACTCCAATGCAAACTCGGGAGCTGGGGAGGCTTCGAGCGGGCGAGGCTCGGTTTCGTCAGATTGTTGAATTCGTTCATCTCTGCCTCACAAACAGCTAAGCTGTCCTTAAATAGAGGCAAGTAAACAAACCCAAAAAGAGCGGGAAACTCCAGCATAGAGTGCCGAGTGCACACAGTAGGGCAGAGTGCAAAAATCCCCGTGTGCCGTGTGCAGACGAGCGTGGGGTGCAACACATCAATGGGCCGTGTGCAAACCCCATAATCTGCCCGGAGACAAGGCCAAAAGGCGCGGGAAACCATAAAACCAACTATACAAACTCTCTTTTCAACATGGGGTAGCCATATACTGCCCTGTGTCACAAGGCTAACAAAACCTAAAAGGAGAGGCCAGAGCAGATAGGAAAACCATGTCAGTTCAACAGTTGTAAGCAATTTGGCACACCCTGAAGAGACCACTGTACGATCCTGATTGTAATATATAACTCTGACAAACCTATATAAACCTCTTTGTAACTTGAAACTGGCGGCGTGCCAGTGACCAGCACAAAGTCGTGTTGCCTGGGCTCCCCTATAGCTATGGTCTGTCTGTATGTGTGTTTGTCAAATTAAAGTTCTACTCGATCTTCACCTGAATTGGAGTGGCTGCGTGATTCCTTCCACGACAGTTTCATCCCATTACTTATTACTACAACCTTCAGCCTTTTTGTTGCCTTTTCTCCACTTTCTCCTTGTTAGAGTCACTTCTTGTGTCATCTACAATTAGATTGTAGATTTAGGTTAGGGATTTTTTACTTGTTCTTGAGTAAACTTTAAGTGCTGTATAAATAATGATCCCAGTTATACTAGCTGCACTGCTATAAATAATCAGTCTCCCTCCTTTGTCTTTGTGCCCGTCTGATGTTTGCAGACTATTATCATATCTCATACCCTTCATGATTACTTAGCCTATCTTTAATTTTTCCTCAAATCAATTCCTCCAACCGCGAGACGATTTTGGTACCCTTGTAATTATGTTTCTGGTAAGGAGAACTCCCCAGAAATCAATGCAATATTGCTGGTAGGGTCTCGGCAGAGCCACATTGAGAAAACATGGTTACTTACAAGTAACTGTTGTTCTTTCAGATGTGTTGCTCATATCCATTCCACTTAGGTGTGTGCGCACCCTCGTGCACGGCCCTCGAAGAACTTTTTCCCTAGCAGCTCCTTGTAGGGGCCAGCCTCGGCACCCCCTGGAGTGCCGCCCTCATGCGGCGGCATATAGGGCGCTGCCAGCCCCTCCCTCTCCTCAGTCCCTTCTTTCTGCCGACTCCGACAGTGGGGACGGAGAGTGGGTGTGGAATGGATATGAGCAGTACGTCTTGAAGAACAACAGTTACTGGTAAGTAACCATGTTTTCTTTTTCGAGTGATTGCTCATATGCATTCCACTTAGGTGATTAATGAGCCATACCTGGAGGTGGGTAGGAGTCATTGGTGAGCTGCCCTCAGCACGGCTCTGCCAACTTGCGCGTCGTCCCTGGACTGCTGGACGACAGCGTAGTGCACGGCAAAGGTGTGCACCGAAGACCAGGTGGCAGCCCTGCAGATGTCATCCAGGGGGACCCTTTCCAGGAAGGCCGCCGACGCGGCCTGGGCCCTTGTCGAGTGCGCCGTCACCACTCCGGGAAGCTGGACGCCTGAACGCTCGTAGCAGAACCGGATGCAGGCAGTGATCCACTTGGCGATGCAGTGGGTGGAGACTGGGGATCCCTTCATCTTGTTCGCCATTGCGACAAAGAGCTGCGTGGTGTTTCGGAACGGCCTCGTCCTCTCAAGGTAGAACGCCAGTGCCCTCCTTACGTCGAGGGTGTGTAGTCTTCTCTTGACCACGGACCCGTGCGGTTTAGGAAAAAACACCGGGAAAATGTCTTGGTTACAATGGAACTGGGAGACTACCTTAGGCAGGAACGCTGGGTGAGGCCTCAGCTGTACCTTATCCCGGAAGAACACCTTATGGGGGGCTCCGAGGTCAACGCTCTTAGCTCAGAGACAGACCCTCCTAGTCGAAGTAATGGCCACGAGGAAGGCCACCTTCCAGGACAGGATCAGCAGGGTACAGGTGGCCAAGGGTTCGAAGGGGGGCCCCGTCAGTCTATCGAGGACCCGGTTGAGATCCCACGGAGGCACCGGGTCAGGGACCTGCGGGTAAAGCCTCTCAACCCCCTTGAGGAACCTCACCGACGTGGGGTGGGATGGAAAGCCGAGATGGCTGCTAGGTGCACGTTGAGGGAGGCTAGCGCTAGCCTCTGCAGCCTAAGCTGCAGCAGGTATTCGAGGACAGCTTGCACGGGGGATGTAGCGGGGGTTATGCCCCGCGACTCCGCCCAGCAGGTGAACCTCCTCCACTTGGCCCTGTAGATGATCTGCATGGAGGGCTTCTTACTTCCCAGCAGCACGAGTTTAACCTGTTAGAAGCAGGTTCTCTTCTTCTCCATCAGCCAGAGAGCCTCCAGGCCGTCAGGTGCAGGGAGTCCAGGCTGGGATGCAGCAGGCGACCGTGGTCCTGGGAGAGCAGGTCCGGTCTCCTCGGGAGCTCGATCGGCGGGGCGACAGAGAGGTCATGCAGCAGGCTGAACCACTACTGCCTCGGCGACGCTGGGGCAATCAGTATGACGTCCGCTTTGTCTCTCTTGATCTTCAAGAGGACTCTGGGCAGGAGCAGGAAGGTGGGGAACGCGTACACGAGGGTCCCCGTCCATTCGATAAGGAACGCGTTGGAAAGGGAGCCCGGCTCATGACCCCGGAGCGAACAAAACCTTGGGCACTTCCTGTTCCAGGACGACGCGAACAGGTCCAGTCGGGGAACACCCCACTCTTGGAAAATCCAGGCCGCTATCTCCGCATGCAACGACTAGTCATGTTGGGGTAGAAACAACCTGCTCAGGCGGTCTGCCTCATCGTTCCTGACCCCCAGGGGCTGAGAGGCGGTTAAACAGAAATCGTACCTCACCGCCAAGTCCCAAGGACGAAGCGCCTCCTGGCACAGAGCCGTTTATGTAGAACATTGCTGCGGTATTGTCCGTTAGCACCTGTACCATTTTTCTCAATAAAGAATGGCGAAACACTTTGCATGCCAGTCTGACTGCTCTCAGTTCTTTGACATTGATGTGGAGGGCAGTCTCTCCTTGGGACCAGCGTCCCTGTGTGGTCAGACCACCGGTGATGTGAGCCCCCCCACCCGAGGTCCGAAGCGTTCGTGATCAGAGTGACCGAGGGGGTGAGGGCTCTGAAGGGAACCCCTTCCAGCACTGTCCCGGGGTCCAACCACCATTTCAGTGACCCCAACACCGCTGGGGGCATCGTAATCACTCTGTCCAGAGAGTGCCTGCTGGGCACATATACCCAGCCAACCAACCTTGGAGGGGTCTGAGCCTGAGGCGGGCCAACCTCACCACGTAGGTGCACGAGGCCATGTGGCCCAACAGCTGAAGGCACTGCCTGGCTGTCGTCGTGGGGCACCTCTGAAGTTGTGATATAATCTCTGCCATTGCCTCGAACCTCGAGCGTGGGAGGGAGGTTTTGGCGTGCACCGAGTCTAGGGTTGCCCCTATGAACTCTATGCGCTGTACCGGCGACAGCATCGACTTTTGCTCGTTGATGAGCAGCCCCAGAGCATGGCAAGAGGCCTGAATGAAGGAGACCGCGTTGCACACCTGCAACTTGGTCTTGCCCCTTATCAGGTAGTCGTCCAGAGAGTGCCGGAGGCGTGGGCAAGGCCAACAAGACTCGTGCCGCCTCGAACGCCTCCGGCGTCGAAGGGTCCTGAACAGGGGGTCTCCCACTCCCAGGAGTTGGGGGAACCTCCCTGGTTGGTGCCGGTGCCGGAGCAGGGGCCGGCGGCACGTCGGAGAGCAACAGCACCTCCGAGCTCGACCCCAGCCGCTCCTGCGGTGCGGGGGAGCGCTGCAAGTGCGGGCGGTGCTTCTTTTTCCTCGGCACCGGGACCCCCGGTGCCGGCGGTGCGCTCCGCACCGAAGACATGCTCGGTGCCAGGGTAGTCCGCGACGGCTCGGACGCCGGACTCAGCGCGGACTCCATAAGGAAAGCTCTAAGCCTCACCTCCCTCTCCTTCTGAGTCCGAGGCTTAAAGGACTTGCATATACTGCACCGATCCCTACAGTGCTGTTCCCCCAAGCACCTTAGACAACAGTCATGGGGGTCGCTAGCGGAGAAAACCTTTCCACAGCTAGCACATGGCTTGAAGCTGGGCGAGCCCGAAGGCTCCTTTAACTAAAAAAACCTTAACTAACTATAAACTAACCTAGTTCAGGACGAACTACTAAACTAACTACTCACTTTTACAGGCAAGAAGAAAACCTGTGAAGAGCAGGGGTGGTTCTCAACCGGCCATCACGGGCGGAAAGAAGGAACTGAGGAGGGGAGGGGCCGGAAGCGCTATATGTACCGCCGCATGATGGCGGCAGTCCAGGGGGCGCTGAGACCAGCCCCTGCAGGGGCTGCTAGATAAAAGTTCTCCGAGAGCCGTGCACGAGGGCGCGCACACATCTAAGTGGAATGCATATGAGCAATCACTTGAAGTAAGATTTTCAGTTTCCTTATGAATCTGTTTAACCTGTGCAGGTTCAGTATAGGCCTGAGGCCTCCCTTGGCTTTGGGAACGAGGAAGTACCTCAAATAGAACCCCTTCCCCACCTCAAGCGGCGGAACCGCTTCTACGGCTCCCTTGAGCAGGAGCAAGCGGACCTCCTGAAGGAGTAATTGCTCATGAGAGGGGTCCCTGAAGAGGGACCAGAGGAGAGGTGAGTGAGGGAAGCCACAAGCTGGAGGGCGTAACCCCGGCGCACGCTGTCGAGGACCTAGCGCTCCGAGGTGATGGCCTGCCACAGGCCAAGGTAGGGCCTTAGCCTGTCCTGAAAAGGCGGGAGGGAATCCAGGGAACGGGAGACGGTGCCACCCTTCACCGCACTGTCAAAAGTTGCGTTTCCCTTTCAGGCCCTGGGGGGGGGTCCTCTCTGGGAAGACATGGATGATGCGGTGCAGTCACGCCGTCCAGAACTCCTATTCCTATCCCTACTCCTCGCGGGGGAGAAAGGCCTGGATGGTGGCCTAGGTTGCTGCCGCTGTGGCGGCTGCTGCAGCTGCTGGCGAGCTTGTAACCTTGACGCCCGAGGGATATAGAGACCCAAGGAGTGAAGCGTTGCCCTTGAGTCCTTCAGGGCGTGCAGCTTGTCATCCGTCCTCTCCGAGAAGAGGGCAGCTCCATCGAACGGCAGGTTCTGGATGGAGTGCTGCACCTCCTGGGATAAGTCAGTGGACTGCAGCCATGCTCCTCGCCGCATGGCAACGGCGGAGGCCATCACTCTGCTGGCCGTGTCCGCAGCGTCAGAGGCAGTCTGAAGGGCTGCGCTGGCCACAGTCACTCCTTCCTCCAGGACCGTGGCGAAGTCCGCAGCCTGGTCCTGGGGCAGGGACTCTGCGAACCTTTGCAGCAAGTCCCACAAGTTCAAATTGTACCTGCCCAAGAGGGCCTGGTGATTCGCCACCCTGAATTGGAGCGCCCTCGTGGAGTAGACCTTTCTGCCAAAAAGGTCTAGTCTCCTACCCTCCTTGTTCTTAGGGGAGGCGCTCTGAGCCCCTTGCCTATCTTTCTGGTTGGCGGCATCCACAACCAGAGTACCTGGGACAGGGTGCGTATAGAAGTACTCGTGCCCCTCAGCTGGCACATAGTACTACTCGATGCCCTTAGACGTAGGGGCGACCGAGGAAGGGGTCTGCCAAACGGCCTTAGCCAGGCGCAGGACCCGGGGAGGGCTACGCTGGATGGTTCTTGTGTCCCCACACACCCGAAGAGGGGATCCACCTCTTCCTCTGATCTCCAGGCCAAGGTTCGAGGCCACCCATTTCAGGAGCTCCTGGTGAGCCCTGAAGTCAATAAGAGGGGCCTCCTAGTTCCTGACAGCCGCCTTGTCCGGCGACGATGAAGTTGACAGGTGGCGGGGTCCAGTAGAGGGGCCCTCCCTGGGGTCGTCGTCCTCCTCCTCTAAGGAGTGGTGTTCCTCCTGCACCGAAGGTGCCTGCTGAGGGGCTAACTGGGAAACGGGCAGGGGCCGACATTGTTCTCTGCCCCATCTGGGCCGCCCACGGACCCCAAAATGGCTACTGCCAAGGGCAGTTGCCGGTGCCCATGGAAGTTCCTCCTCCTGGTGTCGGGTCCGGGATCCCGAGCCAGGAGTTCGATGCTGGCGGCGACGCCAGGAAGAGGCGCTCCGGGACCCGCTGCCTGACGATCCCGAAGAGCAACGATGTCTGCAGTACTGACGGTGGGGCGACACTGATGAAGACGATGATTGGTGCCAAGAGAGGGACAACTTGCGATGCCTCTTCCCAGATACTGGGGAGCAGTGCCGAGAACGCCGTCTTGGTGCTGGGCTGGAACTCGACGCCGATGATGAGCGGTGCCGCCTGGGAGACCTGGAGCGATGCCACGATGCCTTGTCCGATGACGAAGAGGGAGAGGAGCTGTCAAGCTCAACTCTCCGGCGTCAAGTGGTGGGCGGCCGATCCTCTGGTGCTGGGCGCGCCCACCGTTCGGGGCCACCCATCGTGGGTTTGACCTGGGACACAGGCCCTGACTCAGCCGAGAGCAGGCCGGAGACGTGGGCAGGGGCAGCAAGGCTCGAGCCGCTTCAAACGCCTCTGGCGTGGAAGTGTCCTGTACAGGGGGTTCCCCACTCCCAGGAGTCGGGGGAGGTTCCCTGTTCGGTGCCGGGGCAGGCGGCACATCGGAGACCCGAAGCACCTCTGGGCTCGACCCTGGCCACTCCTGCGGTGCGGGGGAGCAATCCAAGCGCAGGCGGCGCTTTTTCCTTTTCGGCACCGGAGACGTTTGGTGTTGAGACGCCTACGGTGCCGGCGCTGCACTCTGCACCGAGGAAACACTCGGTGCCGAGGTAGTTCACATTGGCTCGGACGCTGGACACAAGGCAGACTCCATTAATATGGCCTTAAGTCTTCCCTCTTCCTCTGGGTGCGAGGTTTAAAGGCCTTACAAATGTGGCACTGGTCTTTACGGTGCTGCTCCCCCAAGCACATCAGACAGCGGTCATGGGGGTCGCTGACGGGAAAAGCCTTCCCGCAGGCAGCACAGGGTTTAAACCCCGGCGAATCTGGCATAGCCGGGACGCCAGAGCCTGAAGGCTCTTCTTTCCTACTTCTAACTAAGTACCTAACTAACTAGAGACTGACTAAGTTCGGAGCGAACTGCTAGCTGACTACTTACATGAAAGGAAAAAGGCTTGTGAAGAGCAAGAGCTGTTACCAACTGGCCGTCACGGGCGGAAAGAAGGAACTGAGGAGGGGAGGGGCCGGCAGCGCCCTATATGCCGCTGTATGAGGGTGGCACTCCAGAGGGCTGCTAGGGAAAAAGTTCTCCGAGGTCCGTGCACGAGGGCGCGCATACACCTAAGTGGAATGGATATGAGCAAACACTCGAAGTTTTATTCCTAGGTCTTTGAAGCAGTACCTCTCGTAGTGGCTTTTTCTATCGCCATATTGTTATTTGCAAATTCATGTCTAAATTGTTAACCATGATTGCTCCTAAGCCTGTTCCAGTATTATAGCTTCCCAGCTTTTTCTTCCCCAAGGAATATCTGTGCTCTGGATTATGAGCCAGATTGTGACTGGCACATTCCCAGCTGTGCACGTTGGGGAAACAAAATGAGTCTTTTCTTCTTATTCACGCCCAGTTGCACAGACAAAGCTCAAGTCCCTGTGCTCTCCTGAGTTCCCTTTTAGCTCCCCGAAAGCACTAGCCACCTAAAATTGACAAGGATGATTGGGTGAAGCTAATAATCCTTGCATGCACTGGGCAACAAAGTTGGTAGGCAGTGAGGTGGAACACTCTGTGACAGATATTGCAACCCCTGCAGTATCTTTGGGTGCCATTGTACTAAATTTGTGAATGGTTTAAGTATGATTGTATTCTTCTCTGGGAGGGAGGATTATCACAGCTTCTCCGGGAACTAAAAACAATGGGGTGATTAAAGTGAATTGCTAAACTAAACAGTTTTAGAGGTACCCTGGTTCGTACTGTGTTTGCCAGAGACTCAAACAAAGAAAGGGCTTTTGGTCTAAAAAGGTAGAGTTTGAACTAACACAGGCCCTTCTAATCTGATTCAGCAAACAGACAGGACCCTCTGTCCATGAGGTCCTGTACTTCACAGGGAGATTAGAAAGACTTTTACTTACCAGGGCCCTCTAAGACTTGTGGGGGGCTCCTGATACGTTTAGTGCAAGTTTAAATCTCTTTGGTTTTGTAATATGTTTTCTCAGTAATTCTTTTACCTTAAGACTACGTGTGCTTGCTTAAAAGGAGCTGTGTGGTAACTTGAACTGCTGGCAATTGCTCACTTTTAGGCTTGCTGGGGATATCACAGTGGAAGTTGGGGATAAACTCATGGTCAAAAGACAGTGAGACAAGGGTCCCTGCCCAAAGATGAATGATATTTGGAGTCTTGAGATCTGACTTGGCACTCCTGGAGAGGACCACGGAAAGGATACAAGTCCAGTTACCCTGAAACTGTGACACACACTTACATCCTCCTATGGGATGGCACAACAATGCGCATAATGCTTCCTTGCCTTAATGGTATAATCTGGTCTTCTATTTTCAGAGATATATTTAGCTTTAGATTTAGTCTGTTGAATACCATTTTGCTTCTTACTTATATTTCCCATCTCTCTATGGCCCTTTACATGGATTCTTTGTCCACATGAAGGTCTGTAACACCTTCCATCTTAGTGTCATCAATCAATCACACTGATGTGCTGCTTACTCTTCTTCTAGACCACAAGTGAGGATATCAAATAAGGCTGGACCACACACAGATCCTTGTGGTGCCCTATTATACACTTGTCTGCAGGCTGACACATTTGTTTTACATCAGGGAAGAGAGGAGTAGGCAGCGTTAAAACTGCCTCTTTTAATGCAGTAGACTTTACTTTCAGCATATTCAAAAAGTTCCTAATGATAAAACTGATAAAGATACATACTTCTTTTTCTCCAAGTTTGCATCCTAGAGAGCCAAGGCAACTCCAGGAAGCAGAGCCAAAGTGAAAAATTATCAGACTTCTGTGCTGAATATGCTGAAGTGGAAGCAGTGGTCACTGACAATGCCTGCTGGGGAAATGTGAGTCCAGCATTTATTTTTTTACTGATTTATGTGTGATGCATGCAGTAGATTCTGTGTTGAGCAGCTGAACATTTCATGTTTGTTCTTTTTTTTTTATTATGCTTCTGCTGTGGATATGTGTATGAACACCCCACGCATCAATCTTCAAGGCATTTATATTTTATTCTTTCCCTTGTGTTATTGGGAAATGTAGTGAGGGTGCCAAAGCATTTGTATTTCTTCATGGCTTAGATATTTCTGGCATCCTGTGGCACAAAAGTCAATGGAAAAATCTCCGACGAAATTAGGTCTGCTTCTTGTTTCTAATCATGCTGGACTAGGTCATGCAAATTGTACACAGTGAAAAGTAAAGGAAGATTGTAGTCCCACTGCCACAAGGTAGCACCAAGAGGAAAGACTGTCAGATCTCCTGGGGTGTATGGAAACTACCACATCCTTTTGTGGGGTGCATCTCCCTTCCCTTCCTTGAACTTGCCAATTGTTGCTCAATGTGTATGGGACTTCGGGCATGGGCAGAACCACAGCTCTCATTCTTCTTCGAATATTTCTCCTTGTGCACTCCTCCATTAGGCAGGAAGTATCCTCCTGTGAATATTTTGCCTTTGATTCCAATCTCACTCATAACAGCATAAATCAGGATTAACTTCAGGACAGCCAGTGGAATCACACAAATAAAACCAATGTAAATAAGATCAGAATCCAGCAGATCATTCATTCATTTATTTTATAAATAGAGGGTTATAGTTCTTTACTTCATCAGTCATTTTAGAAGGAAACAAATATATATACATAATGTGAGAGGTGTCTGAAATATAGAATGAATGGGGTTTGAGAGTAAACTGGTCCTTTAATCCCATTTGTTATTGAGATTGATCTGGGTTATATTGTACTGTATGATTATGTGGTGCTTCTGGATGAGCCCAGGCTTTACAGGTACATTCTATATATTAGAATATAATTATCCTAAGTTGTGTTCAGGATAGCAGATAGCAAATATAAAGCATACTTTATTAGAGAGAATTGCTGAAGGCTGGATAGAGTTTTCTATGCTCCATCTCAAATCTCCTCTTTCAGGTCATCATCTATATCTTGTTGCTATCATTTCCTCCATTCATTTGATGAATTTTTAAATTATGAGTTCCTCAAAGCAGGGACTGTCCTTTTTGAGTATCTAGCAGATAGTGTGTGCTTGCTGCTTGCTTAGATACAGCCACTTGTCTATTTGCAAACAACTTAATAAAAATTAAACTAAAAAAACCCTGGGACAAGATGCAGGGCCCTACCAAAATGCCAGCAGGCAAGGAGCTAATTTCTTGGGCTGATCTTTTATAGGTGCATAGGGCTGGGGCAGAGAGAATGAAACAGACCTGGGATCCAAAAACTCAGACAGGGCCAGGGTACTCTAGACAGAGTTAACTTGGTATTGCAAGAAGCCTGAGGGGAGGGAGTTAGCTCCACATCTAATTGTTAGGCAGCTCATCTGTAAGAAGCCTTTCTAATGTAAACAGAGCCCTTCAGGTTTCAAGAAAGCTTTAGGGAAAATGACTCACTTCGTGAAAATTCTTCTTGTTGCTGGACCCGCTGGCCTCCTCAGCAGCTTACATCTCCTCAATATATAAAGTCATATGATAAATACATAATTTTATATTTAGCAAGTAATGTCTGTTAAAGCTATAATTTAAAATAATGAAGGAATCTCATTTGTATCATCTATGCTCCCTGTATGAGCTCAACGCTAACCTATAATAAGCTAATTTGTAAATTACTTGTCTTTTCCTCAATCCAGCCTAAATATGAAAATAAAATGACAGACTGCTTCTGTGAATCATCATGAGGCCTTCTTCCAAAAATAGGGCTGTGTTGGTTAAAATGCATTTTTTAAGAGATACATGCACTTAGAAAGTTTCTTAGCATTTTCTCAGCCAAAACTAGATAGACCCACAATAAATGAGTCATGCACTATTTGGTGGGTTGTTCTTAGAGGTGGTTAAGATTAACAAACACATCACACCATTGTTCATATGCAACTAACAGCATGAGCTAAATGATCACAGTGGTTTGTAATTTGACTTTTGAGAAACAGTCTAACCAAGGGTTAAGGAAGCACTTATTACATGCTCACATTTTCAAAGCAATACGAGATTTCATTCATTAATTGAAGTTAGTAGAAGAAAAACATGTTTTAGCATAAGCTTCAGGAAGCTTTTCAATTTGTTGTTAATATATTAACCATCTCCTTTCTCTCCAGTAGCCTCTCCCAACTTTCTAAGTACCTATATGAAATCAGCACATGCATGAAGGGCATATAGCCAGAATTGATGCTGAACAAGACTGAGGTGAGGGGAAGAGCTCTTCTCCTCCAAAACAATCCTGCACGACAAAGGCACCTGCCTCTCAGTCATGAAGTTGATTCAAAGCCTTGGAATCCCCTGAGACTCTTCAGTGGTCTTGGCCACCAGAATGGCCAAAGGGTAAGGAATGGTCATTTCCATCTGCATTGGCCAGAAGCCTGAGCCTGATCTTATTGAACTCACATTTTATCATAATGGTCTACATATCCGTAGCAGCTGGACTCAGCTAATGCAGTTGTCTGTACCTAGCAATAAGATGCCCTGAGAAAGCTTCTGCTAGTTGTCGGTCGAAGATCGAGCCAGGTTCGAAATGTGGGTAAGAGCTTGAGACAGCCCGAGGCGAATGACAGAAAACTAAGAGATTAAAGTGGATAAACCAATCGCTTTTATTAAGGGAAAATTACAATAATAGGGAGAAGGGGAAAATATTGATCCAGGGAGGGATCAATAGACTAATAGCCTTTACAACTGAGGCTTATGGTAAATCACTAACAACAACAGTAGGAAAATAGTCACTACAAAAAGAAGCTGTCCCTGGGATTTTTCCAGGTCCCAATAATTGCCAATGATTTCCCAAGGACTACCTGGAGTATTATCAGTCCTATTTTCCATACAGAATGTCTAACAATATTAAACTATTCACAAGGGAGAAAATGGGGTTAGACTAGTCCAAGACGAGACAAACAAAGACATATGCAGGGGTGGGGTACAGACCAGACGGTAAGGGGTCCGTCTGGTTAGATGATTAGGTAACACAGAACAGGAATCGCTGCCTCTCTAGGTGACCTAGATGCGGTCGCCCGGCTAGGAACTGCACTTTCGAGAGGCCTTCAATTGTACCCAGGAGGGGTAGTTTCAATCACCAAGCAGAGACACTGCTTACCATACACACACTATCACACAAAACCCTATTGATACTCACAAAACGCTACTTCTACGCTAGCAGGAAACATCTTAAACCGGTACACGAGGTAAGCTCCAATTTCGGACTCGGGAGCTGGGGAGGGTTCAAGCTGGCCAGGCTTGGTTCCGCAAGGATTGCAGGTTCGAATCCTCTCTGCTGCAATAACACGATCCTCCTCGCTGCAACAGCAGCAAGACAGGCCTTATATAGAATAAGACACTGTCCTAGCGGTTCTGATTGGTCAGTTCAAAAGAAAAGAGCAGGAAGGCTCAAGTAATCATCAAAACAAAAAAAAAGTGGGAAAAACCCAAAAGTTAAGAGCAGAGTGCAAAAAAGAGTGCTGAGTGCACAAAATCAGCGTGCCGTGTGCATCAGTCAAATCTGCCCAGAGACAGAGTCAAAGAGCGGGAAAGTGAGAGGCTCATAATACAATGTTTCCTTTGCATAGAGGGGACCTGCGTTTGTCTGTGTCCAAAGGCCATATCAAGGTACATGCAAAATGACAGGGTGAGGCCGGAGCAGGCATAAACGCCATCTTAAATGAACACTAGTTTAGAGTACAGCAGCCATCTGCTTGGCAACGCTTATTACGCCAATATTCGGATCTCTGCTGGTGCTATTTCACAAAGTCCAGTTCACAATCTCTGTCCTGACTTTCAAAGCCCTGCATGTAAGTGGGCCTAGCTCCCTGAGACTCAGTGACGATCACCTCACAAGGTAGCTTTGATCCATTGGAATAATGAACTGCATGCCAGTAGGGCAACCAACTGAGTGCTCCTCGGACCTAGGCTAAGACAACGTAACTCACTGCCAGGTTAAATAAAAATAACCACTAATGTTTCCACATTTAGAGCAATATGCATAACCCATCTATTCACCCAAGCTTTCCACCCCAATAGTAGTGAGGGGGCAAATCTTGCCCTCTGAAGGTGATATGCACAGGCTGGAAGTAATTGGTCAAACCAGATTCTTCCGTGGGGAGGGGTGTGTGGAGGAATGTCCTGACTCTGATGTTTATCAGTGGAGTCAATGGTTACTGGAGGAGTGGGTATGAATCCCACCTGCTGAGCCGTATATTGAGGGCTGACAAAAACCAGACCTCTGGTGCAATCCAAAGAAATGAGCATGTTATTTCTTGATCTCTCGCATGAGTTGGGTCAAATTTGCAAAGGCAAATACCTTTTGTCTCATGACGGGTCAGTTTCCTGTGGTTACTAGTATGCTGGGAATGCCACAAGGCCTGATCATACCGCCTGGAGTGGAGCCTCTAGGTGCCGAAGCTGACTCGGAGGACAGGGATCTGCTACGTGCTGCAGGAGAGTCCACTGGTGCTGGACTTCATGCCGGTGACCAGGTCCGGTACCACCTGGACAAATGGCTCGGTGCTGGGGACTGAGAGCTGTCCCTGCATTGTGAGGCGGCCCTCAAGCGGCGCTGCGCCGCTGTGAAAGAGTTGCCTCCGGTACCGGGGACTGTCCTCGCTGCCGTGGGAAGGATTTGCTCAATGAGGATGACTCGGAGCGGAGAGAGGAGCTTCTACATTCTATCCTCGGTGACCATCTGGTGGGAGACTTTCCTCTTGATGGGGGTCTCAACCAGCCTCTAGGGGGACCCACCGTGGGTTTGCGCCTGGACACCAGCCCTCTCTTCCTTGGCCAAAGGGGGGGGGGGCGGAGGCATGGGCAAGGCTATTAGTGCCCTTGCTGCCTGGGAAGCCTCTGGTTTTGACAGCACCTTCAGGGGCGCTCCCCCTCTACCAGGAGTCGGGGGGAGGCTCCCTGCCTGGAGATGCAGGCACCGGAGCATGCTTGATGTGCCATGGCTGGTGCATCTCTGTTCTTGACCCTGCCTGCGTTGATGGTGCAGGGTAGTGATTGTGCTCTGTACGCTGCCACCACCTCTTTTTTGGCACTGGAGAAGTTTGTTGGCATCGAGTTGAGTCCGGTGCCGGCGGAGTGCTTTCCACCGAGGAGACGCTCGGTGCTGAGGTGGAGCGAGGTGGTTCGGAGGTCGCATCCATCAGGATTGTTTTCAGCCTAATGTCCTGCTCTTTCTGAGTCCTAGGCTTGAAAGCCTTACAAATTCGGCACTTCTGCTCTGATGCTGCTCTCCCAGGCACTTGAGGCAGCGATCATGAGGGTCACTAACAGAAAAAGTCTTGCTGCAGGCGGTGCAAGGCTTGAAGCCAGGTGACCCGGGCATGGCCCGGCCACGCTGAGCCCATCAGGGCTCTTATCTAATCTAAACTATCTACACTTGACACTAAACACTTAACTGCTAACACTTACCTGACTAAAAACAAAAACTAACGGGAAGATACTTGCAAGAAGCAAGAGACATTACAGCAACTGTCATGGGCGGAAAGAAGGAACTGAGGGTCTGTAGGGTCGGCAGTGCCTTATATACTGTGGCATGCATGTGGGAGGGACTCCAGGGGCACCAGAGCTGGCCCTACGGGGTCTGCTAATGGGAAAAAGGTTCCAGGAACCGTGTACAGTGGCGTGCACTCACTTACAGTGGAATGGACATGAGCAATCACTTGAAGAAGAACAACTGGTACTGTTGCTGCCGTTCAGATGGTTTTTGGGCCGTCGTGACAGTTTTGTCGCGGAGCTACGGGTTCTTTCCAGCTTCTGATTTCAGCTTTTCTTTTAGGTGATCAACTTTCTACAAACTGCCTGCTGACAGTTGGCTCTATACAGATACGTAGCAGTATCAGATAAGGGAGGAGTGAGTGACATTAGGTGTGAGAACGTCAAAATGGATAGGGGAAGGGCTAAGAGTGAGAAGGGAATTTTTCTTACTACTAAATCTTATTTAAAAATCCTATTCTTAAGACTAATCTCTATTCTAAATGTTACAAATGTTACAAAATGTCTTGATACTGATATCACTCTTTTTAATTGCCCAGATATTCAATCCATCAATCTCAGAATTTTTAAACTCCCTTTGCGGTTTTTCTGCAAACCTTTACTTTAATGTTCTTTTTGGCCATTTAGACAACTAAAGCAAAAAACATGGTTACTTACCAGCAACTGCTGTTCTTCGAGATGTTGCTCATATCCATTCCATTTAGGTGTGTGCGCGCCCTCGTGCACAGCCCTCGGAGAATTCTTTCCCTAGAAGCCCCCTGTAGGGGCCGGTCTCAGTGCCCCCTGGAGTGCCGCCCTCATGCGGCGGTACATAGGGCGCTGCTGGCCCCTCCCCTTCTCAGTCCCTTCTTTCTGCCGACTGACAGCGGGGAC
Organism: Mesoclemmys tuberculata; assembly: GCA_007922155.1. NCBI lineage: Eukaryota > Metazoa > Chordata > Testudines > Chelidae > Mesoclemmys > Mesoclemmys tuberculata. The sequence goes on along the minus strand of ML675603.1, from coordinate 98,809,174 downwards.
GGAGGGTGGGTGTGGAATGGATATGAGCAGCACATCTCAAAGAACAACAGTTACTGGTAAGTAACTATGTTTTCTCCTTCGAGTGATTGCTCATATGCATTCCACTTAGGTGATTAACGAGACTTACCTGGAGGTGGGTAGGAGTCAACGGTGAGCTGTCCTCAGCAGGGCTGTGCCAACTCGCACGTCCTCTCTCAACTGCTGGACGACAGCGTAGTGTGCGGCAAAGGTGTGCACCGAAAACCAGGTGGCAGCCCTGCAGATGTCATCCAGGGGGACCCTTTCCAGGAAGGCCGCCGACACAGCCTGGGCTCTCGTCGACACAGCCTGGGCTCTCGTCGAGTGTGCTGTCACCACTTCGGGAAGCTGGACGCCTGTGTGCTCGTAGCAGAGCCAGATGCAGGCGGTGATCCATTTGGCGATGCACTGGGCGGAAACCGGGAAACCCCTCATCCTATCCGCCACCGCGACAAAGAGCTGTGTGGTCTTCCAGAACGGCCTCGTCCTGTCTAGGTAGAACGACAGCGCCCTCTTCACGTCAAGGGTGTGTAGTCTCCTCTCGTCCTCGGACCCGTGTGGTTTAGGAAAAAACACGGGGAGGAGAATATCTTGGTTACAATGGAACCAGGAGACTACCTTAGGCAGGAACGTTGGGTGAGGCCTCAGCTGTACCTTATCCCAGAAGAACATGGTATAGGGGGGGCTCTGAGGTCAAACCTCTTAGCTCAGAGACCCTCCTAGCCGAGGTAATGGCCACAAGGAAGGCCACCTTCCAGGACAGGATCAGCAGGGGGCAGGTGGCCAAGGGTTCGAAGGGGGGCCCCGTCAGTCTATCGAGGACCAGGTTTAGATCCCAGGGAGGCACCGGGTCACGGACCTGCGGGTAGAGCCTCTCGACCCCCCTGAGGAACCTCACCGACATGGGGTGGGAGAACAGGGACCGCCCCCCCATCGGCTGATGGAAAGCCGAGATGGCCGCTAGGTGCACCCTGAGGGAGGCTAGAGCTAACCCCTGCAGCCTAAGCTGCAGCAGGTAATCGAGGACCGCCTGCATGTACTGGGGGTTACGCCCCGCTACTCCGCCCAGCAGGTGAATCTCCCCCACTTGGCCCTGTAGGCGATCTGTGTTGAGGGCCTCCTGCTTCCCAGCAGCACGCGTCGGACCTGAGCAGGTTCTCTCCTCTTCTGTCAGCCAGAGAGCCTCCAGGCCGTCAGGTGCAGGGAGTCCAGGCTGGGATGCAGAAGGTGACCGTGGTCCTGGGAGAGCAGATCCGGTCTCCTCGGGAGCTCGATCGGCGGGGCGACCGAAAGGTCCTGCAGGAGGCTGTACCAGTACTGCTTCGGCCACCCTGGGGTGATCAGTATCACATCCGCTCTGTCCCTCTTGATCTTCAAGAGGACCCTGGGCAGGAGCGGGAAGGGGGGGAACGTGTACAGGAGGGTCCCCGTCCAATCGATAAGGAATGCATCGGAAAGGGAGCCCGGCTCGCGACCCCGGAGCGAGCAAAACCTCGGGCACTTCGTGTTCCAGGATGACGCGAACAGGTCCAGACGGGGAACACCCCACTCGTGGAAAATCCAGGCCACTACTTCCGGATGCAATGACCAGTCGTGTTGGGGTAGAAACGACCTGCTGTGGCGGTCCGCCTCGTCGTTCCTGATCCCGGGGAGGTGAGAGGCGGTTAAACAGAAATCGTACCTCACCGCCAAGTCCCAAAGACGAAGCGCTTCCTGGCACAGGGCCGAGGAGCGCGCTCCCCTCTGCTTGTTGATGTAGAACATCGCTGCAGTATTGTCGGTCAGGACCTGTACCACTTTCCCCAATAAAGAATGGCGAAACACCTTGCTAGCCAGTCTGACTGCCCTCAGTTCCTTGACATTGATGTGGAGGGCAGTCTCTCCCTGGGACCAACGTCCCTGTGTGGTCAGACTACCGGTGATGTGAGGTCCCCACCCCAAGTCTGATGCGTCCGTGATCAGAGTGACCGAGGGGGTGAGGGCTCTGAAGGGAACCCCTTCCAACACTGTCCCGGGGTCCAGCCACCAGTTCAGTGACCCCAACACCGCAGGGGGCACCGTAACCACCTTGTCCAGAGTGTGCCTGCTGGGTATATATACCTTGGGCAACCAACCCTGGAGGGGCCTGAGCCTGAGGCGGGCCAAACTCACTACATAGGTGCACGAGGCCATGTGGCCTAACACTTGCAGGCACTGCCTGGCTGTCGACGTGGGGCACCTCTGAAGCTGCGATATGATTGCTGCCATGGCCTCGAACTTCGAGCGTGGGAGGGAGGCTCTGGCCTGCACCGAGTCTAGGGATGCCCCTATGTACTGGCGACAGCGTCGATTTGGATGGAGACGTGGAAGTACGCATCCTTCAGGTCGAGGGTGGCAAACCAATCCCCTGGGTTCAATACGGGAATGATGGACGCTAGGGACACCATGCGAAACTTTAGCTTTCTTATGAACCTGTTTAACCTTCGCAGGTCCAGTATAGGCCGGAGGCCTCCCTTGGTTTTGGGAACGAGGAAGTACCTCAAGTAGAACCCCTTCCCCACCTCGAGCGGCGGAACCACTTCTATGGCTCCCTTGAGCAGGAGGGAGCAGACCTCCTGAAGGAGTAATTGCTCGTGAGAGGGATCCCTGAAGAGGGACGGGGGGTGGGTGAGTGGGGGGGGGGGAAGCCACCAGCTGGAGGGCGTAACCCCAGGGCACAGTTCTGAGGACCCAGCAGTCTGATGTGATAACCCGCCACAGGCTGAGGTACGAGGGTCATTCAAAAAGTTCTAAGCCCCACCCAGAAGGAGTTGCAGAAACAAGACAGTTTTTCACAGTTTTTCTATATAGTCTCCCTTGACATCAATGCACTTGGTCCAACGATGCTCAAGCATTGCAATCCCATCACGGAAGAAGGTGGCGTCCTGGTCCTCCAAAAACTCTTCCACAGCACATATGACCTCATTATTGTTTCCAAAATGGCGACCACGTAGGTGGGATTTGAGTTTAGGAAACAGGTAGAAGTCAGATGGAGCTAAGTCTGGTGAGTAAGTGGGATGGGGTAGCAATTCAAAGCCACAGTTGGCTGCTTCAGCTATTGCAACCTGAGCAGAGTGAACGGGCGCGTTATCCTGGAGCAAGAGCACACCTGCTCTCAGCTTCCCTCTGCGGTTCGACTTGATTGCTTCCTTCAGTTGTGTTAATTCTGATGCATAGTACTGTCCATTAATAGTTTTTCCCTTTTCCAGGTAGTCTATCATGATTATGCCTTCAGAATCCCAAAAAACAGAAGCCATCACCTTGTCAACAGACGCTGCCCGCTTGAACTTCTTCGGGGGTGGAGAACCAGGGTGTTTCCACTGTTTGCTTTGAATCTTTGATTCAGGTTCGAAGTGATGAACCCAGGTTTCATCTTGAGTTACTAATCTGCGGTGGAAATTCTCAGGGTCAGCCTGGAAGCGAGTCAGAAGTGTCCTGGAAATGACAACCTTTTGCAGCTTCTGCTCTGGCGTCAGCATTCTTGGGACCCATCTTGCAGACAGCTTGCTCATCCCCAAGATCTCAGTTAAAACAGTGTGAACTGAACCAGAACTAATGCCTATGGACTTAGCTATCTGCTGGACAGTAACGTCTGTCATCCAAAACGATACGGTGAATGGCATCAACTTGATCATCAGTGGTTGAGGTTTTTGGACGACCTGACTGAGGGTCATCTTCTGTGCTCACCCTGCCCCGCTTGAATTCAGCAGCCCACATCTTCACAGTTGCATAGGAAGGGGAGTCCTCAGCAAGTGTCTGTACATGTCCATGTCCTCATGGATTTCCTTGGGTGTCATACCTTTCTTTTGCAGATACTTTATGACTGCTCGGGCCTCTGTTTTGTCCATTTTTAGATTTGTCGCACTACCCTTCACCTTTCTATGGGCCTCACCTGCACACAAATTAAAACAGAAATCTATATTAGTTTTTCTAGTTTTATAAGAAGTGGTAGTGTGTTACAACAACAAAAATGTTCAGCTATGGCTCTTCTTTCTGGGTGAGGCTAAGAACTTTTTGAACGAACTAGGGCCTTAGCCTGTCCTGGAAAGGCGGGGGGGTGTGGGGTTGTTTGGGACCAGATGCTGACTGCTGGGCAGACCCTGGTCTTGGCTGGCTTCCTAGACTGGCCTTGTGCACCTGCAAGCTCTGAGTTGTTATGGGAACTGCGAAGTTATTTTGATTACGGCCTCCCCACGCGCTTCTTGGCTAGCTCTAGCTGATCAGATTAGGGTGTGTGAGAAAGCTCTCACTGCGGTGAGACTTGTTTGCTGCTGTTAAGAGCTGCATGTGTAATGAGATGTTGGAAAATACTATAAGAGAGTGTGCCCCTTGGAAATAAATGACTTTGCTTGCAATCATATTGGTCGCTGTGCTTTGTCCGGCCCACATGAAACCCAACGGGGAAACCCAGGGAACGGAACACGGTGCCACCCTCGGGCGCACCGTCAAAAGGAACGCTTCCCTTTGGAGCCCTGGGATGGTCCCCTTTGGGAAGAATTGGACGACGCCGTGCGGTCGCATCGTCCAGAGCCCCTGTTCCTGTCCCTACCCCTCACGGGGGGGAAAGGCCTAGACGGTGGCCTAAGTTGCTGCTGCTGCCGCTGTGGCGGCTGCTGGCGAGCTTGTAACCTTGACGTCTGAGGGGTATAGAGACCCAAGGAGTGAAGCGTTGCCCTTGAGTCCTTCAGGGCGTGCAGCTTGTCATCCGTCCTCTCCGAGAAGAGGGCGGCTCCATCGAACGGCAGGTCCTGGATGGAGTGCTGCACCTCCTGGGATAAGTCAGTGGACTGCAGCCACGCTGCTCGCCGCATGGCAACGGCGGAGGCCATCACCCTGCTGGCTGTGTCCGCAAAGTCAGAGGCAGTCTGAAGGGCTGCGCTGGCCATAGTCACTTCTTCCTCCAGGACCGTGGCGAAGTCCGCAACCTGATCCTGGGGCAGGGACTCTGCGAACCTTCGCAGCGAGTCCCACAAGTTCAAATTGTACCTGCCCAAGAGGGCCTGGTGATTCGCCACCCTGAATTGGAGCGCCCCCGTGGAGTAGACCTTTCTGCCATAATGGTCTAGTCTCCTACTCTCCTTGTTCTTAGGGGAGGCGCTCTGAGCCCCCTGCCTGTTCTCCTGCTTGGCAGCATCAACAACTGGAGTACCTGGGGCAGGGTGCGTATACAAGTACTTGTGCACCTCGGCTGGCACATAGTACTTCTTCTCGGTGCCCTTAGACGTGGGGGCGACCGAGGAAGGGGTCTGCCAAACGGCCTTAGCCAGACACAGGATCCTCTCATGGACGGGGAGGGCTACCCTTGGACGGTTCTTGTGTCCCCACACGCCCAGAGAGGGGGTCCACCTCTTTCTCCAGAACGTTGACCTCCAGGTCAAGGTTCGAGGCCACCCGTTTCAGGAGCTCCTGGTGAGCCCTGAAATCAATAAGAGGGGTTCCCTGGTCTCTGACGGCCGCCTCGTCCGGCGACGATGAAGAGGACCGATGGCGGGGTCCAGAAGAGGGGCCCTCCCTGGGGTCCTCCTTTTCTTCCTCTGAGGAGTGGTGTCCCTCCTGCACGGAGGGTGCCTGTTGAGGGGCTAACTGGGAAACAGAGGCAGGGTCCGACATTGTTCCCTGCCCCACCTGGGCCACCCACGGACCCCAAAATGGCCACTGCTAAGGGGGCTGGGGCCAACCTGAGGGCGGCACTGGTGCCGAGGGCAGCGCCGCTGCCTGCTGCGGTGCTGGTGCCGGCTGCGGTGCCGGTGGAGGGTACCTCCTCCTGGCGTCGGGTCCGGGATCCCGAGCCAGGAGATCAATGCCGGTGGCGACGCCGGGATGAGCTGCTCCGGGACTCACTCCCGGACGATCCCGAAGAGCGACGACGTCTGCGGTGCTGACGGTGGGGCGACGCTGACGAAGATGATGATCGGTGCCGAGAGAGGGATGACTTGCGACGCCTCTTCCCGGATACTGGGGAACAGTGCCGAGAATGCTGTCTCGGTGCCGGGCTGGAACTCGACGCTGACGTTGAGCAGTGCCACCTGGGAGACCTCGAGCGGTGCAGTGACGCCTTGTCCGACGACGAAGAGGTAGAGGAGCTGTCGAGCTTGACTCTCCGGCGTCGAGTGGTGGGCGCCCAGTGATGATATCCCAAATTCCCAATAACCAGTTCTATAAAGGCAGGTGATATTTAAGAACCTATTCTGAATAGGTTCTTAAACATCATGCACGCAGCACCCAACACACTGCACCCCAACAACCCAGCCAGCACTTCAGAGTACCTTCCGCAGTGAAATTGACTCCCCCTGGTCAATTTTGGCACAGGGAGAATCGCTAGAGACACTCTCCACCGGGAAATTGACTCTCCCGCCGCTAACAACCGGTTCGCTGCTCCACCTTTACATTGAATTTCCCGGCGCTAAGAACCGGTTCGCTGCATTTTTTCTATTTTAAGAACCGGTTTGCGTGAACCGGTTGGATATCATCACTGTGGGCACCCGATTCTCCGGTGCTGGGTGTACCCACCCTTCGGAGCCACCCATCACGGGTTTGCCCTGGAATACAGGCCCTGACTCACTCAGCCGAGAGAGGGCAGGAGGCGTGGGCAGGGCCAGCAAGGCTCGAGCTGTTTAAACGCCTCCAGCGTGGAAGGGTCCTGTACAGGGGGTCCCCCACTCCCAGGAGTCGGGGGAGGTTCCCTGATCGGTGCTGGTGCAGGTGGCACATCAGCGAGCTGAAGCACCTCCGGGTTCAACCCCGGCCACTTCTTCGGTGCGGGGGAGCGTTCCAAGTGCGGGCTGCGCTGCTGCTTCTTTGGCACCGGAGACGTTTGGTGCCGAGACGCCTGTGGTGCTGGTGGTGCACTCTGCACCGAGGAGACGCTCGGTACTGAGGGTGTCCGCATCGGCTCGGACGCCGGACGCAACGCGGACTCCAGTAGAATGGCCTTAAGCCTCACTTCCCTTTCTCTCTGCGTGCGAGGTTTAAAGGCCTTACATATGCGGCACTGGTCTTTACGGTGCTGTTCCCCCAAGCACTTCAGACAGCGGTCATGGGGTTCGCTGACGGGAAAAGCCTTTCCCGCAGGCAGCACATGGATTAAACTCTGGTGAGCCCGGCATAGCCGGGATGCCAGAGCCCGAAGGCTCTTCTTTCCTACTCCAACTAAGTACCTAACTAACTAGAAACTAAGTTCGGGGTTAACTGCTAGCTGACTACTTACATGAAAGGAAAAAGGCTTGCAAAGAGCAAGAGCTGTTCCCAACTGGCCATCACGGGCGGAAAGAAGGAACTGAGGAGGGGAGGGGCCCGCAGCGTCCTATATGCCACCACATGAGGGTGGCACTCCAGGGGGCGCCGAGGCCAGCCCCTACAGGGGGCTGCTAGGGAAAAAGTTCTCCGAGGGCCGTGCACGAGGGTGCGCACACACCTAAGTGGAATGCATATGAGCACTCACTCAAAGGAGAATCTCTGGCTGCACTGGGACCAGCAGCATGTCCTGAGCCCTGGGATGGACTTGTTTTCCTCTCTAGTGATCTCCAGTGGCAAACATCCCCCCACTCATCCCATTGTAGGGTGAATTCCTTCCTCCATTCCTTCTGTCTCCCTCTGACAGCTGTTCCACCTGCAAGCCCACCTGGACCCACAGCTCAAGTTCTCAGAATCCTCCACCCACCCAGGTATGGTAGGGATGTAGCTTTAGCAGAAGGGGTGGGAGGGTTTCTGCCAGCAGTGAGGTGGGATGGGGGGGGAGATTGAAATCTTTCCCCAAGTGACCCCCAGTGACTAACGGTGAAGCTGTAGGATGGCAGCCCTGGTGAATGGGGCAGTTCAAAAGTTCCTGCTGAATTAATCTTCCAATTCTCCCCAGAGCAGGTCCCGCCTGGGCAGCTGCAGAGCAATTTCCCCCTGCCTGTGTGCCTCAGCTCTGCCTGGTCAGTTTGCCATGGCCCAGTCAATCCCCATACTCTGAGCCTGCCAGTGAGGGGAGCAAAACTGGATAGTGGCTCTGGTGACATGAACGCTAGGCTACTGGGAACTGGGCTGAGACTCTGTGGGCAGAGGTCACTAGGGGACTCTCCTGCTCTTACATGAGCAATGTCAGCTTCTCCTGATGGTGTCACACTTGTAATCAAATAGCTGTGCTAAAGGGCCAGTTCTGAACTGCTCAGGGACCAGCTGCCTCCATCATGGTTGTGGAGATGAATTCATCTCCCCTTCCAATGATATCTGCTCAGACTCTCATTCCTTTCCAGGCTTGTTGCTCTCCAGCCACCGAATGGCAATAGGATGGGAATGATTTCCCTGCCCTGCAGGTGAAATGCCACAAATCCTGCTCCCAAACTCCAGCTGTTTTACTGCGTCCCCTATCAGCTGTTGGGCTTCCCCCAGAATAGAGGAAGCTATGACCGGCCCAGCCTCGTTGATCCAGAGCAGGGGGACATAGCTGGCCCACGTAGCAGTTTGGAGGAATGATCTTCTCTGCTTCTCCAAGAATAATTTCCAAAGACCTAAAACCAAGAGAATACGAGTCTGCAGATAGGCCCCAAATCCTAGGGCTGGGAGGATAGTGTCTTGTATCTCAGTCACAGACACTGAGGGATCAAAAGTCTCTTGTGGCTTTTTCTGGGTGGGATTGACAGCAGGGGCCATGACCTGCTGGGAATGTTGTGTTGCTGAGCAGGCACGTTCCAGGGTGCAGGGGTCTCTATTGCCTTCAGCAGAGACCCTGCCTGGAACTAATTGCTAAGCCCCTGGGGCTTTTGGAGTTCACAGACCAAAGGTCTAGTCTCCTCACCTCAGTTATTTTCTAGGAACTGGTCCTGGTGTCTGCAGCTGATGGGTTTTTTCCAAGTGGAATCCAACCTGCGGCATGACAAGGTCAATGTGATCACACCACACAGACCCTTGTCCCCGGGAGGTGCAGGGTCTGCTTCCTGACTTGGGTTGGCACTGAGCAAATCCCAACCCCTTTCAGGGCTTCCACCAGGAGCTGGGAATCCTACAAGGATCTGGTCAGGCAATAGCTGGTGTCCCTGCCCATTCACCAGCCCAGTGGCTCCCCTTTCAGATACTTGTGTGTCAGCCAGGGAGACAGGCACAGAAGCCAGACCCCGAGAGTCACCATCCTGCAGTAACTCACTCAGCCAGAGATTTGTTTTATGCCACGTAGCAATGGATACATGGAACACACAGAAACCATGGCAAGGCTCCAATCCTGGACCTATAATGCCACCTTCTCCCACTGGGGCTGAATGACGAACTCTCTTGAGCTAGAAGTAAGTAACAGGAGCTTGTCAAATCTCCAGGATGCAACCACTGCAGGGAGACCCATCAGCCCCACACGGGGCTGGGTAATGCCCTGGCAGTGTGTTTTTCTCCCACCCTGGCTGTGTTTTTGTATCCCAGGAGCCAGCTATCCTGTTGCCAATGCTAGCACCACAGATCTTCAGCTTCAGGTTATAGTCAACCCTAGGAAAAAAAAAGAGAGACGTGTTTATTATTCTGGTTGTGCTGCGTGTATCTTTCCATTCCTACTGGTGACTACACAGTGGGATGAGCCCTCACTACATCCCTGGACCAAGAGAATCCAGTGGGTGGAGAATCCTGGATGCAACTGGGGTGGAGGAGAAAGACAGAGAAAGACTCCTCACCCAGCTTGGGTCAATCTCAGAGGAGTTGGCAGGTTTCAGCAGGGGTCCCAGTACCCAAGTGGGGTCAGTCTCAGAGGGGGGCTCATTTCTTAAGGGACCCATTACCCAGCTTCCATTAGTCTCAGTCTTCTCTTGGGTCCTGTTTCCCAGCTGGGTTCCTTACCCCTCTGGTGCAGCAGAATCTGATAGAACAGAGCCAGCTGTGCTACGTGGTGACCCATCTGAGGGAACTCGGCTGAGTTTTAAGGGAAGGGAGAGGACAGGCGGCTCCATCAGCCTTCTACCTTCAGCGCCCAGTATTGTTTTCTTCTCCTCAGCGCCTCTGCAGGAGGTGCTGGGAGAGAGGATCTAGAGCTAGACCCTTAATTTTCTCTGCCCCCAAAGGACCCTGGAGCAAAGTGATGTGGGCAGGGCCCTCCCTGAGGACTTGCTCCTCCGGCTGCTCCCGGATGAGAAGAAGGAACCAAAGGCCAGGCATGGACTTGGTAGGAGCAGGGGCTGGAGCATGGTCCCATTAAAGGCCAGGCTCAACACTGAACCAGGGAAAGAAGAACTTGCCTCAAGCCAATCTCATTCTCTGCTCTGACTCTGCCTCCCCAGGGGGAAAACATGGTTATTTAGCAGTAATTTGTTCTTCAAGATGTGTTGCTCATATCCATTCCAATATAGATGAGTGAATGTCACTGTGCACAGGTTCCCAGAACTTTTTTCCTCTTAGCAGACCCCATGCGGTCGGTTCAGGTGCCCACTGGAATACTGTGCTCATGCCGCGGTACATAAGGCACCGCCGACCCTATTTTCCAGTCCTTTCTGCCACTCCAACAGTGGGGACGGAGGGTGGGTGTGGAATGGTTATAAGCAACACATCTCAAATAACAACAGTTACTGGTAAGTAACCATGTTTTCTCCTTTCAGTGATTGCTCATATCCATTCCATTATAGGTGATTAAAAAGCAATACTGTGGAGGTGGGTAGGAGTTACTGGTGAGCTGCCTGCAGCACTGCTCTGCCGAATCCTGCATCCTCTCTCTCCTGCTGGACGATGGCGTAGTGGGATATAAAGGTGTGCACTGACGACCAGGTGGCAACTTTACAGATGTCCTGCATGGGCACTTTCTCGAGGAAGGTCATCGATGAGGCCTGAGCTCTGTTGAGTGCGCTGTGATGACTCCGGGGAGTGGTATACCCACCAGCTTGTAGCAGCACTTGATACAGGAGGTGATCCACTTGGAGATGCACTGGGTGGAGACAGGATCCTGTCATCCGTTCCGCCACTGCGATGAAGAGCTGTGTTGTTTTCTGGAAGGATCTCGTCTTGTCAGTGTAGTAGGCCAGGGCTCGCCTCACATCCAGGGAATACCACCTTTGCTGCTCCTCCAAACTATGGTTTTGGAAAAAACACGGGGAGGAAGATACCTTGATTATAATGGAACTGGAGACCACCTTGGGCAGGAAAGCTGGGTGGGGTCTCTGCTGCACCTTGTTCCTAAAGAACACTGTACAGGGGGGCTCCGAGGTCAGTGCTCTAATCTTGGAGACCCTCCTAACTGATGTAATGGCCAACAGGAAGCCTACCTTCCATGAAAGGACGAGCAATAGGCATGAAGCCATAGGCTCAAAGGGGGGCCCCCGACAGTCTGGAGAGGACCATGTTAAGATCCCAGGGAGGCACCAGGTCACGGGCCTGCGGGTATAGCTTCTCCACCCCCTTGAGGAACCTAATAGACATTGGGTGGGAGAACAGGGATCTCCCCTCTAGCGGCTGGTGGAATGCCGAGATGGCCACCAAATGGACCTTCAAGGAGGCTAGGGCTAGGCCTTGGAGTCTGAGCTGTAGCAGGTACTCCAGAATGGCCTGAGTAGGGGAGAGGGTCGGAAGCAACCCCCGAGTCTCTGCCCAGCAGGAGAACCGCCTCCACTTGGCCTGGTACATGACCTGCGTTGATGGTTTTCTGCTGCCCAACAGAATTTGTTGGACCTGCGCCGATCAGGCTCACTCTCCCTCCATAAGCCACAGAGTCTCCAGGCCATGAGGTGCAGGGAGTTCAGGTCCGAGTCCAGCAGGCGACCATGGTCCTGGGAAAGCAGGTTGTGTTGTCTTGGGAGCTCCACTGGATCGGCAATCAAGAGGTCCAGAAGCATGCTGTACCTGTGTTGCCTCGGCTAGGCTGGGGTAATCAGTATCATGTCTGCTTTATTCCTCATGATTTTCAAGAGGACTTTGGGAAGGAGCGAAATTGGGGGAAAGGCATACATGAGGGTCCCCGTCCATTTGATGAGGAACGTGTTGGATATGAAGCCCAGCTCGTGACCCTGGAGCGAGCAAAACCTCGGGCACTTCTTGTTCCAGGACGATGTGAACAGGTCCAGTTGGGAACACCGCACTAGTGAAAGATGAAAACCGCTATCTCCAGATGCAGCGACCAATCGTTGCGGGGTAGAAACGACCTTTTGAGGTGGTCCGCCTCATCGTTCCTGATCCCTGGGAGGTGAGAGGCAGATAAAAGAAAACATGGTTACTTACCAGTAACTGTTGTTCTTCGAGATGTGTTGCTCATATCCATTCCACTTAGCTGTGTGTGCGCCCTCATGCACGGCCTCCGGAGAACTTTTTCCCTAGCAGCCCCTGTAGGGGCTGGCCTCGGTGCCCCCTGGAGTGCCGCACTCATGCGGTGGCATATAGGGCGCTGCCGGCCCCTCCCCCCATCAGTCCTTTCTTTCTGCCGACTCCCACAGTGGGGACGAAGGGTGGGTGTGGAATGGATATGAGCAACACATCTCGAAGAACAACAGTTACTGGTAAGTAACCATGTTTTCTTCTTCAAGTGATTGCTCATATGCAGTCCACTTAGGTGATTAACGAGCCATATCTGGAGATGGGTAGGAGTCAACGGTGAGCTGCCGTCAGCACGGCTCTGCCAACACACGCATCCTCCACTCCCCACGCAAGTCCTGGATGGAGTGCTGCACCTCCTCGGACAAGTTCGTGGACTGTAGCCACGCCGCTCGCCGCATGACAACGGCGGAGGCCATTGTCGGTTACCGTGACTGTAACCCAGGTTACCTGATGCAAGGAGGAG